>JAUCMX010000007.1:18607848-18875348 GCA_033459395.1 Hemibagrus guttatus
TGCAAGGGAGATGCTTAATTTCTCGATGTGAAATTAAACAGTGGATTTGGAAGCAGATGAAATATTCATCAATAGGTTGGAGCACTCCAGTTCTGTGTTTGCCTTTCACTCATCACTGTGGCTGCTATTGCCAGAGCTGCTGCTTAGAGGAGGAGGTGGATTCGCACCATGAAACCCCCATTCCCAATGGCTAATCAACTCCCTTCCCTCTCACATTGGATCTGTATGGACAACAGTCTTTCATACTCTTCATTTAACAGACTGCAGTGAAGTATTTAAAGTTGGTGTGTGAGGAGCACAAAACCTGACTGCCTCCGTTCCAAATACACAACCCCACCCTCGGCTCCCTCACATTCTCCCCAGCCTGCCCCAGTAACCTGCATGCCGTGCTTAGCCAGTACCTCCATTAATTATTCACAGCAGGTAGCACGCTCTACGTCAAGTGTAACAAGCTCCCCACAGATTGACTGGCCTGCTTTAGCCCCCTTCTGTGCAGGGGGAGTCACGTTGGGCCTACACATTGCCGCCAGAAAGAAACACACATTTGTGATGTTCATTTGTTTTCTTAAACTTCATTCGAGACAGGTTGGGGCTTTGGTTATATGTGGACATGGTGAGAAGATATTGATTCATAAGGTGGCTGTTTTTGTCTGTGAAGTCTTGTGCTAATGTATAATGCTTTGGTGGATTAAGAAATGTCAAATACACATGTACAGAATTTTTAAAGAAGTAATTGGACTGAAAACAGATAGATAGCATTGTTTAAATCCAAGATGTCCTGTTGTTTAATACTGTAATATTTGAATCAGTATATTTAATGACTTGCATTAAGTATGAAATATTTAAGCAAAACACCACTGATGACACTATTGGTCAATACAGATTCAGCTTCTCATGCCCTTACTTGTTGTAATGGTTTGACCCATTATAAGATTTAAAACAAACTCTCTGTACTCATAGCTTCTCTTGCTCGCCTTGATGGCACTGGTCACCAGTACAGTAATCGGACTATTTGACAGGTTTGTAATGGTGCTAATTGAAGAGATTAAAGTGTGAGCGGCGAGCGCTCCCCTTCCCCCAGCAGATGGTTTTGATGAGCACCCGCTGTGAACCTTAAGTGTTGCTGCCGGGATTACAACAACTGAGGAGGGCAGCCTGCCGCGAAAGAAGGACCAGGCTTTACTGGACAAAGCCGAATCAAATGGGCTGCTCCAGCCTTGTGCAGTAGTCTTCAGGCTTTCCAGCTTGAAACGCCTTTAAAGAAGGATGAGGACTGGGGGGTGTGGGTGTGTGTGGGAGAGGACATGTATGTACAGAACTTACTTGTGATGATGCCTTTTTTGTCATATAACTGCAACCATGAATTATGCTCACATTAGGAAAGTGTATACTGCCTTGTGATGTTTTAATGGTGGTTGGCTAGTTTTAGGCTTTTACAAACATTATGTTCCACTCTTAATGCTAATGATTAAAGGGTCTGAAATTTTGTTTGTATGCTAATAAAAATAGAGTAATGCAAAAAAAATAAAAAAATCTGGGAAAGGAATAAAAGACAAAAGCTCAGCAGGGTGTCATAATGTTCCTCTTAAGCATTTTGTTGACGTTAAAAAGTTACTCTTGAGAGAAGGATTTTTTTTTTACAGTCACTGTCCATAAAGACCTGTGTGAAAAAGCAACAAAACAGCAACACGGAGCTCTCTCAATCCTAGCTTTGCCCAAATGCCTATTCACCACAACACGGCTACATATGGAGGCTCCCGTGAGCCATCTTTTCTCTCTCTGTTGGTCTTTTGTTTTTTTGCTGAAGACTAGCTGATGCTTTTCTACTTGTGCATATCAATAGCAGGAGAGAGAGTCTCAGAGTGTCCTGTTGTTTGTCTTTGCCAAAGGCTCTTGCTTTGCCTTGTGGCTCCCAGGGAACGCATCCTTTCCCTGCCTCCATTTGTCCCCGGGCCCCTCTCTCTCTCCCTCTGATTGGCATTCCCAAACCCTAAGTGCCGGCCCGAGCTAAGCCTCAGAGCAAATGTTTGCCAGAAAAGTGGTGGCGAGAATAGGGCCGGCCGATCGGGCTTCACAGTCCGTGACCAGACGAGCTATCCCAGGGATTTCTCCGTCACTGCTGTTTTTTTTTGCCTCCCGCAGCTGGAGAGACAAGCTGAGAGGAAGAAAAGAAAGATGGAGAGTAAAAGAGTGTGAATAAAAGGCATCTGGTGGTGAAGAGCTTGTGACTGTTTAACGGCAACCTTTTCTTCTCTTTGATTCCTCTCCAGCCAGGGATTACCAGTACTTGGCATTTAGAGAGATTGGATCATTAATGTGTGTGTATGTGTGTGTGTGTGTGTGTGTGTGTGTGCATGCATGGATGCATGCATTTATTTGCCTGAGAGTGGAAAATGTATGCTAATTTAGACTATTATTAGTATTAGTATTATCTTCTTTCACTTTTTTTAAGCTCTCCTCTTTGTTTTATTACATTGTATAGTACATTCCTATAATGTATGTTTCTAGTAGAAGAAAATCATAGTATGGTAGATTTTAGATTCTATATTCCTCTATATAGATATATGGATATGCAACAGGACATTGAGTCTGCTTATTTAATTTTTATGGCACACACACACATGCTGCTCCACTGAAATAAAGAAAAGCGAATAAACCAATAATGTGCAACAAGATTCACAAAATAATGTAGTTTTTGCTTCAGTCAGTTAGGGGGCAGTAAAAGACAAGAGGCTATGCCATTTAAAGCTGTGTTTTCATACACAACTCTGTTATCAAACATTTACACACATCTGAAAAGAGAGTTTCAAAATTTCCTGATTGAATACACAGTTTATTTTGGTTAATTATCTGCTATAGTGCTATAGTTTTATAGTTATCCGCTATAGTTCAAATTTTGTTTTTCTGTAGTTTTTAAAAATGATAGAAATGTGTACATGAACAGCACAAATCCCTGGTGTTGCATGCAGCGTGAAGAGAGTTTCTTGATGGCAGCTGAAATGTCTTTATCTAGGAGATCACACAGTATTTATGAGATAATGTCAGCCTTTTTCTTTTTTTTTTTTTACCCCTCCATTTCCCCCTCCCAATGCATGGCAGTTTCCCCCTCATTGCTGAAGAGTCTATTTTGACATTTAAAATGAAATGTCAGTGCAGCTAGAATTTAATAGGTCTGGCTCCTTTCTGCTTTATTTTAATCAAACCTCATTGTGGCCTGCAGGAAAAAAATAGCTTTAGGACATGATACAAATGTCAGCTGCTCAGAATATCTCATTCAGATATCTCTTTAATTTCAGAATTGGTGGTAAATAAATATCATAGATTTGTTTGTTTATCTTTCCTTGTGTATTTAGATGGAGAAGAGAGAGTGAAAAGAGATTTTCCCATTTACTTTTGTAATGTGTGTTTTATATCAAAAGCTCCCGTCTAGTAAAAGAGGTGGAATTCTTTGCTCATGAATAGCTAATGATATTGCAGTTTGTGAATATACTAGCAGCAATGGGCAAATGACTTTCACATTCTATTTAATTTTTCTAATTTTAATTCACACAGCTTTTGGAAAATTTCTCGCAGTCAGCCAGTATGCCATCGACTCTTCTGCACGCGAACATATTTTGAGTTTGCTTTTTCATAGTGTTTCTGCAATCTGATACACCTGCGTCCATGTTAAAACCCTAAATCAAACACTAATAAACATCTTTTATTTGGATCTTTGTCGTGATAGGACAGGCTGTGCTAGAGGAAGTAGAGGCAATATTGACAGTGGGCTAGTGCTCATAACGAGAGGTCTAGATAAGTGAGCAGTAAAATGGCAGAGCTCCATAGAGAATTCTTGTTCTTGAACGGCTAAACTCCTCTCAGCCAAGACCTCTGCTTTGGCATTAGTTTCTTCTTTCTCCTGGGCTGAGCTGCCCTCTGACCCCAAACGCTTCATTACAGCCGAGCGCGGGTGTTCACTGCTGCCTGCCGGTCAGGCCTGGGCAGCCAAATCCCTGTAGCCCTCTGGTCAAACACAGATATTACACTCTGTAATAACACTGGCCAACCTGGCTGACCTCTGCTCACTTCATAAAGCATTGCTCACAGCCTAGTGTGTGGGCTGCTGGTTGTTTAAGTGTCTGTACTGGGTCTAACATTAACTTGTGATGCTTCACACTATTTTAGAACTTCTTGTCTATGTAACTGACTTCAGTGCCTTTGGGCATACACAATGTACATTATGAATTGGCATAAAAAGGCAGTCTGCCTTTGCTTTGCTGTGGTGACACCCATATATTTTTTAAAAATCTCTGTTAGCATTGAGATATTGCTTTACTAAAATGTATTCCAGACAGCTGCACCTTGGATTCTGGCTCATATATTTTGTTTTTCCAGCCATAATGTGATTAGTTTTCTGCCTCCATTGACACAAGTATGTGTCCTGGCTAATGTTCCATGTCCACTCTGTGTGCCTGCATTGGGATTTGGTCATGTTCAGCATGGGATTTTCAGCACAATGGCCAGTTTGCTCTGCTTCTACAGTGGGATCTCTGGGGGAATGCAGTCAAATTTGCACTAGTCCATATCCAAGTGACACACGCTTTGATCACCTTCACACGCTGCTCATCAGACTGGCATTGGGTTTTAAACCAACAGTGGCATTTGGGGCGAGAGCAGACACGAACTGTTTAAAAGCACGCAATGTTATTAAATGCAGATACACACCAAAGAGCAATACTGTCCATTTTAAATTGAGATGTTGGCATCAGGTATTTGGCAAGGTATCCACGGAATGCCGGTATCTCATTTATTCCCTCACTTTTTTCAAACTATGCCATGCTTCCCTGTGGGGTGTGACCTACTTTTTGCTGCTTATGCAGTACTTTGCCTAGAAATGTGATGCGATCCAGGCTAAATATGTTTTTGGTTAACCATTTTTCAAAGGATTTGTTTGTGCCCACTGTTTTCAGGTTAAAAGGAACATCTCTGATTTGACAAACATCCCAGTTCGACATCAGCAGTGGGACGGCTGGCCTGCTTCAGCCTTAGACGACTCGGTAAGATTTTTATTTTTTATAATCCTGTGATTAATGTGTGTCAACTTTGTGACCATAACTAGCATCAGACAGATTGGTTGAATCCATTTTAATGCCTTACGGTTGTAAAAAAAAAAAAAAAAAAAAAATTCTAAAATGAAATGTACCTTTTCTGGTATTTTTTTCTGGTATATAATCTGTTTTGCTTTGGCATCTTCTGAAAGCAGAGACTAATTAAGATGTCACAGATCTTCTCCCCTCTTGTTGTCCTCTGCTTGTGGACATTTAAGCTCATCTAGTAGAGTGTCACTGACCTTTCCCACCCCAGGCACTGCTCCCTGCCTTTCATTTCACACAATCCTACTGATCAGAAGATGCCTTACCACTAAATTTGGAGAAACCACGACAATCAGCCATATAACGCCATGGGAACATTTTGCTCATCAATTTTTTCAGTTGGCATCAACTCTTAGGAGGAGTTATGTTTAGAGAATGTGTAACAGTAAAATGAATACTTGCTTTTACCAGCAAAAATTAAATAAATACATACTTCATTTAAGTAAAATAAATAGTTTATCCATTTAGTAAATCCTAATCCATTAGTATTTTAGTCTTAAAAAGAAATGGACATTTTCCTGAACTGTTTGTTTAGGGTGTGATTTTTCCAACAACCCTAATGTCAGGTTCTTGATTTTTCCAACAACCTGACATCCATGTATTAGTGTAGCAAAACCAAACACACCCTTCTTATTGAGGTTTTATTCAGTATTTCCATTTATTCGCAAACTCCAATAATGATCATGAATGAATGGTTTTTGCTTTTTTTGTATCTCCTTTCTTTTGGCTAACACACATTACCTGTTTCATTTTTTGTGTGTATTGTTAGTGTGTCTGAAGTGGTCATCAAGTAGCAAAAAGCACAGCAGAAATGAGGTCATTTAGTATATACCCTCTTACCACAGAAGCTGCCCACTTCAACCTGGCCACTTCAGGGGACTGAAGTGTGCTCTGTCAAGGCCTGAAGCCACAAGCTTGGCCTGAGTGAAGAGGTCTGCCCCTCATGAATACTCTTTAGGCCACGTTAAACCGTTAATGCCGGCTCTCTTTGGTAAGTGGTTATGTGTGGCAGGCTTGTACTTGGCCACATCTCTGGTTCATCTTGCGCCACATACTGACTAGGAGTAGATATTAAAAACACTGGCCCTTAATAACAGCCAAGGCTTATATTGAAATAACCTGCCGCGTATTAAAGTGAAAAGCTCCTGTGTGGCAGACAGGCTGTTTCTGTGCATATCTCATTAACCCAGGCTCATCTCCAAGGATTTGTACCAATACACAGCACAGCCATGGCTTGGAATTACATTTACTTGAAGCCTGAATCAATAGATGCTTGCTTTCATTGTTCAATGACCAGTCTCTAGCTTTCTTGCTTTATTTTTTACTTTAATCATGCTCATATGGAAGAACTTAATTTTTCCCTCTCCTTAAAAGGAAAATCTGGCAACATTTTCCTTGTGTGTATATATAATTTATTATTTCATTATTATTTATTATTTTATTGTTATTTTAACTGTGTCATTTTCTATTTAATTTATTAGCTAAATATAGTTAAAATGAAATCTAAATTTTCTAATAAGTTTTGCTGAGAGTAAGAAAAATCACACCATTTCGTGCCTGTTTGTCTTCTCAACAAATATTTACTTTCCTGAAGAAGCTTTGACTGAACTCATTTGGTCTGCTTATTCAATTAAATTAATTAATTTTGAGCTGCAGTTGATTACTTAAAAATAGAATATAATGAAAAGATAGATTAGAAAAATAGATTTATCAAGATGACAGACTTGCTCTTGGTAATATATGATACATGCCTTTTAGTCCTCCAGGAATCCAGTCCATTAGCTTATTGGCAGTAAAGATTAATTGTTGGATTCTTTGAGTCGTATCAGCAGATGATTATTTTAAGTATGTGAAAGAAGATAATGATATTACAAACATTTTTGTTGGCAGGGCTCTGTTTCCTGTGTCATCAGTTCACCTGCTCACTTTGTTCATGTAAAAGATAACTTGTTACTGCAGCTCTGTTTGAGCTGCGAAAAAGATAGTATACCATGTGTTTACTTTCAGGCCAGCATTATTGAACATTGAGCCATATTGATTATTGCTGTTCTTAAGATAAATTATTTCTAAACAAGAAATGATTTTTTTCCAAAGAAAAGGTTTGAGGGTTAAACCTCTGGCTTTTTTTTTTCTTCTAAACTTTTCTGGAGCACTACCAATGTTTGCTGTTTTTAACAGACTTTTAGCTTTCATTTTTAAGTCAAAGTGTAATGCGATCCAAGGTTATGTCTCTGTCTAAGCCACAGTGCAGCTTGATTCTGTCTTCCCTGCTGATCACTTTTAACCGATATCCTTATGAAACACCTGAGGGAATGATTGACAGTCTCTGGTACATCCATATTAGAGTACTTTCCACCATAATTGCTGACATTTATCCAGTGTTTCATGGTGTTTGCTAATGTATTACTGCGGCTGCTCTCAGAGGGGTTATGTGCGTCTCTCCTCTTATGGGATCTTCACCTTGTGGACTCGAGTAGGAGGCTTATTGGGCCTGTTGGTTGCCTTAGTGACAGGGCTCAGCGCTAATCTGCCCAGAGCTCTGAGTTGAGATTGCTGTCTGCAGGGTGATAGACACTTCCTCATACACGTTCTTTCCACCATATCAGCCACTTCTGACTTTTTTGCCTGTGCCAAGTGACTTTGAACAGGCTTTACATGTCCTTTTGCATGTTGTGATGGTGTCTGAGGCCAAGCTTCAAGCTGGAGTTTGGATGTGATCTACCACAGCTGCTTTGACTTTTAGCCCATATTACAGTTCTGGTTACCTAATAGCCAACGGCTTCTGTTGAATTTGGGTGTGATAAAGCTTCCAGTCATGATACAGCTAAATCAAAGAAAACCGCTTCCACAACTGGCAACCTGAAAGGCCTCAACAGGTGTTTGGGGTGGGGCATCACCCTTTCTTTTTTTCTTCTATCTCTTTCTATCTCTCTGTCTCTCTCTCTCTGTCTCTCTCTCTCTCTCTCTCTCTCTCTCTCTCTCTCTCTCTCTCTCTCTCTCTCTCTCTCCCTCTCCCTCTCCCTCCCTCTTTTTGCTGTCCACAGACTGTTGTGGCCTTCCTTTGAAAGAACACAGGGGTGAGGTGTTGGTGGGGCTCAAGATCAGACAAGTGCAGCTGTCCACAGCAATTATCTCATCCTTACTGCCAGATAGAGAGACTCAAAGAGAAGAATGGAAAAGTAAGAAAAAAGTAAAAGAATTAGGTAGTTTGCAAGATTTGTTTGGAGAGAGGGAAAGAAATCTTCTTCTGCATGCACCCCAGTGCATGAGCTTTTGATGCATGTGGTAATTAAGAGAATCCAAGAGAAGGCGGGTTTATTGTGTACGGCTGGAACGGGGGTTTAGCAAAAAGGGTGGGAGGGTGACCTCTCTCTGTAGCCTGCGGCTGCTGAGCACACAACAAGGCAGCAGTGCTTGTCTCACAGCATCTCAAGAGGAAGAAAAGGACCACTAAGTATGGAACGGGGCGCTACTTCATATGTTCTGTCTCCAATATACCCAGCTCCTTTTGCCCTTTCTTTCAATCCCTATTGTGTGGTGAAGTGATGAAACTTGATTTAAACTCTTATAAAGGCAGAAGGGGAAGCCCGCATTTGAGAAGCCAGAACCAGAAGCCAGTGTTCATGTGTTTTTGATTACTTAGGGAGAAGAGTAATTATTGAGCAGTCATCCATTTGGCGCTCTTCAAAGTTCTGTTCAGTTTTAATATGTAAATGGAAACACCCCCGTAGCTGTTTTACTTAAGTGTAATCATTGCTTAATGTATCTTCCAGGGATATACTGATCTACTTACAATGACGATCCTGCAAAATTTTTTATTATTATTATTATTATTTTATTTGGTGCTAAGCGTTTTTTCTGACATGTACTTCACCCATTCAGATTGTTGCACTGTCCATGACCTCTTTCTACAGTAAACATGTCATAGTTTTCTTGTAAGGCAGGAAACATTAATCATTTCCCCTGAATGCCAGAATCCTTCTGGTTATATACATTTTATTAGAACAAGAGCAACAACATATTATACAGAGCATTTGTGTAGAGTGTTGGATGCCTTTTGGTCATAACAGTGTTAAATCACAATGTTGATTTCATATATTTTGTTTAAACCCAGCAATTAATTTGCTCTTGCTGTAATTACCTCCTGATTCACCAGTACCCAGCTGGCCTATGTTAGCTGAATCACCTTACAAAAGGACTGATTACGACCCCATGCTGTCTACTGTCCATCCGTTCTTTTCTCAATTTGCACCATTGGATCTGACCTCTCCCTATGGGAATCAGTCAACCTTTAAGCTAGCTTTTAACTAGTTAAACCCACAAGCATAAATTAGGAACAAGAGTTTTTACTCTTATGTAGGTTGATGAATGTTTCTGAACAGGTATGTCATTAGATGACAGCCCGATGGCATAGCTGATCTCAGAGTCAATATAATTAATTAGCCATGCTCTGTAGTTACGATACACAGACACGTAAGTGTTGAGAAAGCTGACGCGAGTCCCGAAAACGAGCAGGTGAGTGTCGCTAAAGCCGGTAAACCATAATGGCAGGTAAGTGTTGATAAAGCTGATGTGAGCTGAGCGGATGAAGCGTTCTGTTTCGCAGTGTTGGGGAGGTGTCAGGGGCAGACAGGTCTTAATGAGTCCCTGTAGTGCGCAGGCCTGCTGACATTTCCACTGCAGATGGGGAGTTAATGAGACAACCTGACTTCCACCCCACCCCTCCATCTTCAAACTGCAGGCAGACCAGCTGATAGAAATATTGCTCTTTAAATCATCAGAGATATCATTCCTGTTTACATCCATGGAGAACAGTGATAAATGAAAGTTTCTAATACAAGCAATTCAATCAAAACCAAGCCTGTAAACAAGTGCTTAAGCAACATTCAAGGGTATGGTTTTGGTTACTTGACCCTGGCCACCTGTTGTCAGCTCCCTGTCATCTAACATTGATTGGTTACCCCCAGTGTTTCCAGTCTCTAAGACCAAGGCTCGTACTTGGGCTTTGATTGCTTGTGCATGCGTCTTGGTGTTTCTGGGTAGCTAATGACTGTGATGTTGTGTTTGTGTCTAGATGACGTTGGCCTCCTCTGGGATCAGCTACCCATGTCATCGGCTGACTGTGTGCAGAAGATCCTCCCCAGCAACTACTCTGGAACCAGCTGAGGAGGTGCGATGCAAAAACACTCACTCAGCAGCACCTCTTTGATTTAATTTGGGTTTTAAGTTTATTTTTGATCCATTTATGGTTTCTTCTACACCTAGAATTGCCAGGTGTTTGGAAGTCCTAGTTTATATCTGGCCATTTGATCAGGTGCACAATATACTGTATAATTAGCTCTAGAATTATTGGCATGATTGGTAATTTTCTCCCCCTTCAAGGGGAGTCTCACCCTTTAGGTTTTTAATGGGGTTTGTGTCAGGAGACTGGAATGGCCGTGTCACAGTCTAGATTCTGTGAGCATAGATCCATTTTTGTATGGACAAATGTTTTGGATCCTTATCCTTACAGAAGGTCCAATAATGACTTGTATGTCTTCTTGGAAGGCACAGGCAAATTTCCTGCTACTCAGGCTAGTTTGTTGTCCTTCCTCTTCCCTCCTCCATCACTGCTCACCAGGTTGTAGATCATTCTCAGCACAGCAATAAGGCTGACATGATAGTGGAGTAATAATGTATGTGGTGCTGATATGAATGTGTTAAGTGCAGCATCATTTTGGCATTTTATATTCTGACCAGGGGGGCATGGTGGCTTAGTGGTTAGCACGTTTGCCTCACACCTCCAGGGTTGGGGGTTCGATTCCTGCCTCCGCCATGTGTGTGTGGAGTTTGCATGTTCTCCCCGTGCCTCGGGGGTTTCCTCCGGGTACTCCGGTTTCTTCCCCCAGTCCAAAGACATGCATTGTAGGTTGATTGGCATCTCTAAATTGTCCGTAGTGTGTGATTGTGTGAGTGAATGAGAGTGTGTGTGTACTCTGCGATGGGTTGGCACTCTGTCCAGGGTGTATCCTACCTTGATGCCCAATGACGCCTGAGATAGGCACAGGCTCCCCGTGACCCGAGTATAGTTCGGATAAGCGGTAGACAATGAATGAATGAATGAATGAATATATTCTGACCATCAAACTGTCTGACTAGATTTTTTTAAACAGTGGACGGGCAACCCAGCAGTGATAATGATGTGTTTACAATGATGCACCTGATATAGTCCTACCTTTGCAACACCCACTACCATGTCAGTGCTGTGCTGAGAATTGGCCATCAAATAATACCTATTTAGCTGTGGTCCAACTGTGGTCCCTTTCCACTAGTGGACAGGGTAGAGATCCAGGTAGAGGAACTTTTACATATATATCTATATAGTATGTCTTATACTATAGGTACATTTACTATGTTATATAGTAAATGTACCTAAAGTATAAGACACAGTAAATGTAACTAAACTGAGTGTATATAGAAAAATGGGTGATAAATTATATCAAATAAATATTTGCTGAATAAATTAGGTTAATTAATATGTTTGTACATTACAGAATCATTTCAAAACAAAAAATGTTTTAAAACTCTTCACTAGTCAAAACCTTTTAGAAAGTATCATAACATTAGTATAACGATAATAGTGGTTTAAAATTTCATTTATATTGTTAGCAGAAGACAACTTTGGCTGTTATAATAGCAGCATCTAGGCAAGACAAAAAAAAATAGACTCTTCATAATTAAAATGTTTATAAAATTGGACTGCATTTGTGTTTCAGTCGCAACATGCTAATTGGCAGCTTTGGTTTCTACGCGTTTTGTATTCTTTGTGGTATGCTTTATATTAAGTGTGTATAAGTTTGTGTAACTTCATGTATGTGATGTTATTAAAACCGACTTAAACGTTTTTAAATGTTATTAAAACCGACTTAAACTGTGGTTTAAGTCACCGTTTAGTGCGTCTCTGGTTGCTAGGTAACATAACGATTGGTTTATTAGTGCAGGATTTTGTAATTTAAGATAACTTACATTTTTACATAGATTCACATCTTGTGCTTATCAGATCTGAACGTATTACTTTCACCATTCTTGTCTCTCTTATAATATTAATGTTATACTTGATATATCAAGTTTGAAATTGGTTAAAAGGCACTGACTAGCAGCAGATACTGTTGACGCCAGTCACTTCTCTCTGAAGTAAGTTTAATATTATCCATCTAGTTTTATTTTTGGAATTATTCACTCCTTCCAAAATATTCCTTCAGGAAAACACGGGTAGTGCCCCTACCAGCTGTTTATTTTTTGCACCTTCATCACACTGTGTTCATTTCCAGATGGTAAGAAAATGATTATTTGAACATCTAAATTAGTCTGTGACAAGAGGCCTCCCACAATTATTTGGGCCTGTTCACAACATGTCCTGTTTTTAGAATAGGATGGACCAAGACTGCCTTATGATTCTGATGGTGGGAACACAAGTGTGTTTACGGCATGCATGAGTAGCATAACACATATGATGTCACAGTTGAGTTTCACTGTGTTCACACGTAGTCCCCAAGAGTTTTAAAGCTTGTGGATTTTTTCCCCCTGTCACCTGTTGGATGTCAATGAAGTACAACTATAGTTTTTTTTTTTTTTTTCCTAATGGCTTAAAATAGATTAGAGCAAACATGATACAACAGCAAAAAAAATGAGTCTTAGGAATGCATACACAGGTATCATGCTGTCAATAAACATATGCCTGTTTATGTATCAGTGCACAGATGTTCACATGGTCAGCGACAGTGAAGGAGACGACTTTGAGGACGCTCCTGAATTTGGAGTAGATGAGGCTGAAATCTTTGGCATGGGAAGCGCGAGTTGTCGAAAGTCACCAATGAGTAAATTATAATTCCCAGTTCCTCTTCTTGATTAACATCCGTGCTGTTGGCTTTCAGAGTAAGATGAATTGTTCTTTTTCTGTTTTGTCAGTGCCGGAGAACAGTGAAAATGAGGGCGATGCTTTACTGCACTTTACCTCTGAGTTCTCTTCAAGGTGAGTCTGCAGGAGTCAATGTGTTCAACAGTAGGTTGTTTGGCAATGATCTTAAATACAGGACATCTGCTACATTATTGAGCGGCAGTTCTTAAGTACTTAAATGTGAATCAGTATATGTTAGACCTAATCTGATGGCAGTATGCCATTATTAGAAGATGTGAATTCATAATAATATGCTATATGTTTAAAATGTTTTAAAAGCTTGTATTAAAGAAGAGCTATATTGGGTGTGGGGGTATTCCTGTTTTTTTTTTTTTTTGTTTTTTGTTTTTTTAAATAAAAGTTTTATTTTATTTATTTATTATTATTATTATTTTTATTTATTTATTTATTTTACTTTTTAATTGTCTATATTTTGATGCTCTTAAACATCTATTAAAAATATGATAGTATTTTTATAATGCACTCTTGTAGTTGAATATCCTGTTTAAGCGCATTGAAGAAGAGATATTGTGTCTAGTTGTAAAGAGTGTGATATTCAGAAAACCATGATATTTGGCTGTATTTGAATGCAGTGCATTATTTGCCTTCAAAATGTTAGCTATTAGGATGCCCCAAAACCCAACAAATTACACTTGTTTTTTTATTGTTTTAATATTTGTTTAAAAAAATGCAGGTAATTACATTTGAATTATATACCGTTACATTTGATCAAAAAATATAATAAATTAGCTATCAATTTAGAAAAAGTATTATCTATAGCTGTAATATTTAAATATGTAGGCAGTAGCTTTATATTATATTACATTTTGTTGTTTTTTATAAATGAATAAATGATTACATTTATTTATTTATTTATGAAATATATTTGGTTAAACAAAGGTTTTTGACATTAATGTATCAAATTAATAACCTCATGAATTTGACACATTTCTGTCAAACACAAGTCTGTGTTTGTCTTGCTATTGTTGAATTTTAAATTCACTAACCATTTTTAGTCTAAGAGCTCTTGGTCTCATGAGTCTCACCTGTGTGTGTGTGTGTGTGTGTGTGTGTGTGTGTGTGTGTGTGTGTGTGTGTTAGATATGGAGAATGCCATCCAGTCTTCTTCATTGGTTCCTTGGAGGCAGCATCTCAAGAGGCCTTTTATGGCAAAGCCAGAGATGTGAGTACATCATGATAGCTTCAGTACGTAGCTGAGAAATTGAGTAAGATGGAGCATTCACTTTGTTAAATCTTGCATTATTAGTACAGTTTTTTTTTTTTAGCAGTGAAGTATACATGTATGTGCGTGTGTATAAACCTTTTAATTTATATTTCTACTGAATGACTGAAGGGTCATTTATTCAGTATCATGCGGATATCTCACTCTTTTCAGCAACAGTATTTACGGGGTGAGTTCTGGTATTGTGACATGAAGAAAACCAGTCAAGCAATGATGGGAGTTTATAAAAAAAAAAAAAAAAAAACCTGACTCACATGCTGTGTTTCACAAACTTCAGTGAAAAAATTATAAAATCTTTTTAAATCCTTACACCTCACACATATGGAGTTCTCTAACCTTTTAAGGTTTATAAACGTCGCTGATAGTTTGATTGACGGCGAGTCCCTCTCGTCGCTGTAATTCCCCATTAAAATTTGCCTGTTTCCCTTTTGAACAGATGAAGCTTTATTTATAGCGGCTCAGTGCTGCTTCTCTGGCTGCGGTCTCAAAAGGAGGCTTGTATCAACTGACAGCTTGTGTGGATTACAGTTTTATTAGACAGGGAGGAAGCAGCAAGATGTTAGGAGGGTTTTGGAGCACAAGGGGGAAGGCTAGACTGGCGCTTTGCCTCCTACCCAGCTGAACTCTTGCAGTGCCCTCAATATGGCCGCTGCTTTCTCGGAGGAAACTGTTCACAGTGTGAATGAAAATAAACCAGACAAGGAAAAAAACAGTGTTCTGACCCTATATCATTTTTCATTTCGCCATCTATCACAATTCATCCTTTTTTCCTCTTGTGTCCTTGTCTGTCAGTCTTCTATCCTTAAATTTCTTCTCTCATTCCTCTCTAGTCTTTTGCCTTCCCTCGACAACTAGTAATAACTTTCACCATAGCCCCTCCCCCACCCCAATAAAAGACTATGTCCTCCTCCAATTGCTCATTAAACGGATATATTGTGCGTGTGGGTGTCCTTGTCTTGCTCTCAAAGGCTGGCAAAGCTAATCACTAAGTAAAACACTACATTTGATGAAGTGTTTCTGAAGAGGCAGAGATGCTCCCAATCCGCCCTTAATGAAAATTCTGAGGGCCCTTGAGTTCAGCCCTGGGGATCAGTAGTAAGGCTCTCCTATCAGGCCACCCATCAGCAGGCAGGCTTCTTCCCAAATCCCCTTAACGTCCAACTAATCACAGTAACCCCACTCTCGCTTACACAAAGACACGCATCAAAATTCATTGCTTCTCCAGTGCCTCAGTTATACATGAGACACTATTCTGCATTCACAAGCCTATAAGGGCAGATGAAGGGAAAAGAAATTCCTCTGGACGTGTTTTTATTCTTCTTTCCAATCTTGTTTCATGGATATATTATTAGAATGTAAGAATAGCGTCTTTGCACTGTTTTCATGTGCTTGAGGTCTATATCTGCATCTGTAGTGACCAAACATCTATACTGTTGTTTTTTCCTTCCCTGCTTCAAGTGGCATCTGTTAAAGCGTGATCGATCAGTAAGAGCGTACTCGCTGGTCTGAGGTCATGAGATGGCAGTAATATGAACTCCTCAATTTCTACTGTTTGCTTTTCTGCAGGCTGCAGAGGCTGATCGTTTTCGACCCCAGTGTCCTTTTCCCTCTGCACTGTGCTGACTAATTAACAATGTCCTCAACTCAACTGTATTTAACTGCAATGCGTTAAAATGGATATCGGATAAAGGAAACGCAGATCTGTGTGCGTGTATTGTGTGCAGGTTCTGTGAAAATCTTTAATATATTGTTTATTTTCCCTTTATTGTTTCTAGTGATAAGGCTAAATTGATACTCTGTGTTTGGGATACTCTGGCTTTGTGCTAAAATGACAATAATGCAGGTTTTAAAGGATTTTCTATGCTATTTAGTGTACATTTGGAATGCCTTTGCATGTAAACACTTTTTTTGTAAATTAACTGGCTCAGTTGGTGTGTCTGGCCGGAGTACCATTACAGGAGAATTCACTCTCATGTTGCAGATAATAATAAGCTGTGTTCAAGGTGCAAAGTCTCCTGGCATTGAGTTTTTGTTTTTAGGTTTAATCCTTGGAGCAGCCTAACTGCCGCTGGCAGTTTTAATGTGCCCGCCATTAAGGGGCTTTGGGAAGTGAACTCTATCGGACGGCAGCTGTGTGTGAAAACGAGTGCTCGCCTGCTCACAAGACAGATCAGTTTACTTCCTCTTTTACTCTCCTCCCTTTTTCCTTCCCTCTTCCCTCCTTTATCTCGTTCAGCCCCTCTACCTGCGCTGTCATGAACAGGTGCGGGGAAGTCAGGCTTTGGACGAGAGCTTTTGGGTCAGTTTCTAGCCTTGCACACACCTAGTAATTTTCACAGAGCCCTGATTTCTGCAGGTTAAGAAAAGCCCCACAAAAGATGAGCTCTGAGATTGCGGCACAACAATGTGATGAAAGTGGTGAGGAGGGGCCAGTCCTAATAGAGGGGTGTGAAATGTAGGAGCTAGCTAAAGACTGTTATTAGAGAGAATACCTTTTCTCACTCCGCTCAGGAAATCTTAGAAGTCTCAATAGGTCAGAACATCTTCACAGCTCAAGGTGAACACATTCTCTCACACTCTGTACCTACTTCTTTTTGGTTTGGAGGAAAAGGTTGGAGGCAGTGAGTATAAGAGAAGAGGCAAAGTGTGTGTGTGTAAATTTTCTTTTTTGTGTGTGTGTAAAAACTTTCTCTGCATCCAGACCGCTATTGCTTGTCTGCCCAGCATGAGTGTTTAATCTTTTCAGGGTGATGAATTGAAGAAGTGAAAGAGGCCCAAGTTCTCTCCCACTAGGAGCCATGCTGCTTATTCTAAAGCACTAATCGCTGTGCAAACACAGCAGCACTCTCTAGCCCTCGCTCCATACACACCACTGTATACCCCAACTTTCTCTTCTCCTTTCACACTCCCTCGTGTCTCGGCTAGACCTGCTTTCCACACCGCGCCGCTCGGAAATCCCTCAGCGGTGACTGAGAGAAAACGTCAGGGGGTCAGAGAGAGAAAACCGTCCAGTGTTTTGTAATTTGGCGGTTTTTATTCCCCTGCATCGTCCTGGGAAACCTTTCATGTTTGAGACGGTGTTTGTTTTTTAATTAGTTGCTCAGTCTGTCGCATGATGGTGTAAACATGTGCGGATTCCAGTGTCCGTCAATATTGTGTGCAGCACTCTCCGCTAACCTGTGCCGCAGAGGAAGGGCATTGGCATTTGATGCAAAACAAATAAAGTGATTTGTTCGCTTTTTGTTTTGTCGCCGGCACCTTTGAAGAAAGTTTTATTTACCTCATGTTGATTTGATTTGGTTTGGGTATTAGCTTGACTCTTTCTTTGGCCTCTGTGGGTGCTGGGGGGTTATCTGTCTGCATATGGATGCTAGTGCGCCATGTTCTGAGCGATGCTGTTTAAAACCTTCCTTCAATAAGAGGAACGCTGAGCTGGGCTTAGAGAAAGCAATGTCTTCATAGGCCCATTGAGACTTTGGGTTTCATTGGTTGGCACTTTCTGCTGGGTCTTAGTGAAATGAAAGTCCTTCACCTTGACTGTTATAAAAGAGAAATCTTTATTCTTCTGTTTTTTCTGTTCCTCAGAGAAAGCTGCTGGCCATCTACCTCCACAACGATGACAGTGTTCTCAGCAATGTATTCTGCTCCCAAATGATGTGCGCAGAGTCCATAGTGTCGTATCTGAGCCAGAATTTCATCACATGGGCCTGGGATGTGACTAAAGAAGCTAACAAAGCCAGGTAACACATGCGCTGACACTCTCACTCTTCCTCAGAAACGATGACCCATTCAAAAATTGAGATCGGAAGCATTTTCACACCTAAAATGGATGATCTCTTAATGAGAGATGTTTCCCTTCCCCCAGCCTCTCGCCTCTCTCCCTTCTTTTTCGCTTCTTTGACAAAAGCAGTTGTGTTTACTCTCGGAGGCCCCAACAGGGCAATCTGCACTAATCTCCCCCAGTAAAGGGTCAGTTATACTCCTAGGTCTTATTCAGTGCACTGCTGTGAATCTCTTCATTGTGGCAAAGGTGGAGGAGGGTGACATGGTTTGGTATCTTTAATGATTGATTTTTTTTGTTCTGTTCTACATTTGAAGCTGTAACTGTAATTATATTGTGTGTAGTATTGTGATTAAGGGTATTATTTTCTGAATCTCATTATTTTGGCTGAATCCACTGTTTTGTAATTGTGGCTATGTTTACAGTCACTCCCCATATTTTATTATGCAACTATGGCCTTAAATTTTTGGAAATCATCAGTATTAGCACCCAGTAATTAGAAGTAGGAACTAGCTTGTTACAGTAAAAATATAGCAGGCCTCTTATTATCTTTCTCAGAAATAACATTTGAGATGAAGCGTGTGTGCATGTGGCCAATGCAAATGGCAAAAACTTTAGGAAGAGCTTTGCAAATAAAGGTAGGAGAAAAATGATCTATATTTATTAGTGTGCAGCAAACATTTCAGACCAGTGGACTGTGAGAGAGATCTGAAAGAATTATTAGCACAACCACCAAAAAATGCACTATTCTTCCAGCTGGTCACCTGGAAATATTTCTGTAGATGAAGTGTTTTATAATTTTTTTTAAATATATCTCGCTGCAAATAAACTTTTGTCTCTTACTATGAGGCTGAGTCTGAGTTGGCCGCAACTACTAAAAAAACCCTAGTCATTACAGTGTGTTCTCTTTAAATTGTAGATTAAATGTCAAACAGCGAGCTACTGGCAGTACTACCTTGTAGTAGGATTTGCATTTTAATTTTGGAATTCTGCTTTCCTATGACTAAGAAGAAGGAAGGTGAGAGAGGTAAAGAGAGGGAGGGGCCTGGTCAGGCAGCAGATGGAGTCTTGATTGGCCCCAGCAGGCTTTGCTGCGGGGCAGGCCCAAGCTTTTCCTTCCACTAGGCTTCACCCCAAAGGCCTCCTCCCAGAGCAGGTTGTCTCCGAAAGGCGGCGAGTGACCCTTCTCTTGCAGGAGCTCCTTCAGCAGGGCCCCTACCTTCATTCCTCTCACTCTCCCCTAGTGCTTTTTGCCCCAGCTGAGCCTTTCTACCGCAGATTAAAGGCGGACAACATCTGGGGCTATTCATGAAGAGAACGGTGACACACACTCACACACGACCGTGTGTTTTTGTGTGCATGCACAAAGTCATGTCTTGAGACACACACTTGTACATTCTCACGCTCCTGAGTTGAGGCTAACTGAGTGATGATTGGCAGTGTTCTCAGTTGTTGGCGATTTGTGTGTATACACAAGAAGCAGTCTGATGACAAGTGTTTCATCTTTGTAAGAACGGCTGCTGTGCTTCTCTTTTAACACACAAATTAATTGTGCATAAATGTGCTGAGTATATGCCTGTGTAATTAACACTCCTGAGACACAATGCTTGTTATGATATATTAATAAGTTGTTTTTATATTTGTATCAGTTATATATTTTTGAACAGTTGATTTATCTCATTAATAGGCTTTTTCATAATGTGATTGGCTTCTGCCTGTCATGCAACAATACAGAAAAATGTTCATGACACAGTTGTCACTCAAATATGAAACTGAGAAATTGGAATATGTGAAAGAGAGCAAAGATGTCATTTCCATTAGGAAGCCATGTATGATGAGACTTTTAAAATGCCAGGTGTTGCCAGTGCTGAAAAAAAAATAGAAGAACCACCCTGAGGAACTATGAAAACCCTTTATGTTCTCACATATTTCTTACGCTGTCATGAAAATGAAATGTCTGCGGTGGATGGCATGCCTGGAAACATTGCAAGTGTATTTGTGTAATGGCGTGTTGTTTAGCTATGTTAAAACAATTCTGAGACAAACTGTATCTAATAAATACAATGCCTGTTTGAGTTCCAATAGGTCACAGGAATTGTACTCCATATTTATCAAACATAATGATAGATTAAATGCTTCTTTACGATACCTTTTCGCTAATACTCTCAGACACTTTATGTGGCTTTTTTAATTTTTTAATTCCCTTTCAGGGCAATGCTGAATAATTTCATCCGACTTTCTATTCGCTCCCGTAATAAAGTACTCTTTGCTTGTTCCCTCACTCTTTTCCTGACCCCTCGTACTCCTCTGTTCCATCAGTCTATTTTATCAGCTTGTTATTAAGGCTGCACTTATTAAAGGAAGAAGAGAGAATCTAATCTATATTTGCATTCAGTCTATAGCAATTCATTAATATTATGACATTTACTGTGAGCTCTGTGAGCCTGCACGCTACCCTTTTCCTTCAGTGAAATGTTAATTTAAAGTTCTGTCTTTGTAATGGAATAAGAAATCCTCCTTGGCCTATCAAATTCAACAAGGCAGGAGTGGAATACTAATTTGGCTCTGTGGTATATTTAGAGCGAGAGAGATGTCACTCAAGAGAAAAGCCAGAATAGTTTTATTTAATACAATGAGCCCTCTTCTCGAGATGTGTGTTTTTTTTATTTATTTATTTTTTTTACGTGTTCCTCTTGCCATATAGCTGCTGATCTTTATTCCGCCTATCCAAGAGTGATTCTAAAATATATCCTTTCTCACTTTCCCTTACAGACTACTCACCATGTGCACACGGCATTTTGGAAGTGTTGTCGCACAGACCATTAGGACATACAAAACTGACCAGTTCCCTCTGCTACTGATAGTCATGGGCAAAAGGACATCTAATGAAGTTTTAAATGTTATTCAAGGTAACTGTGCACTGTGGAGAATGCAGAAAGGCTTCACATGCAAGCAAATAATTTCCTACTTTTATCCATATGATATAAAACTGGACTATTAAAGAAGTGTATTTATGCATTTCCATGAAAGCAGAGCAGTACAGTAACAAGTGAGCTTTACTAAGGGGACTAGCTGTCAATATTACAAAAATGGATATTGTACATTTCTGTGATACATAATATGTATCAGATAGGTATAGGTTTACATATAGGTTTCCTAACAAACTACCAGCAAACATCTAGTGCTGAAGTTACAAAAAATAGTGAAAAAACTGTCATTAAACCTTTTTAATGGAACAGGAAAACGTTTTTCATTAAACTAGTTGCCAAAGTTCCAAACTAGTTGTCATTAAAATGTTTAAAAATATATCATGGTACAGAAGATATCTAAGAGACTGTGATAAATTGTCAGAGTAAATGTTTGTTATATTGTCATACAATCACTGTCCACATTAATAGCAACATGTACACACCTGATTATTAAATTATCCAGTCAGTAATTCATGTAGCAGCAGTGCAAAGATGTAGGTACATTTTAAAAGCTTCATCTAATGTTCACATCAAACTTTTTTGGGGAAATTTTGGAGGATTGGGGAAAAATGTGATCTCAGTGGATTAGGCCTTGACATTGTTGTTGGTGCCAGACTGGCAGAACAGCCAGGCTGGTCTGAGCAGATAGGATTGCTACAATAACTCCTCTATTATAATTATTCTTTTGCCACGGTAGGCAGAAAAGCATCTCAGAATGAACAACACTTTGAGTTTGATAGCTTACAACAACTGTAGACCAGAAAGGGTTCGATGACTTTCAGCCATGAACTGCCATGAACTTCATCCAGGATTTTGAGGCTATAGTGTGCCCAGGCTTAAACTGGACACTTGTAAATTGGAATAAAACCACGACACAGTTTCAGTCTTCAACTTAAATGTCCTGTTTGATGTGAACATAAACCAAAGCGCTTGATCTGTATCTGCGTGATTGTATCTTTTGCACTGATGTTGAAGGATTGGCTGATTGGATAATTGTATGAATGGGGTACAGGTTTTCTTAGCTCTTTATAGATTTTTTATAGGTATATTCATATTTATATAGTCTTAGCTAGAACTCTCCTTTCTCTTTATAGGTAACACTACAGTGGATGACCTGATGATGAGACTGATGGGCGCAATGGAAATATTCACAGCCCAGCAGCAGGAGGACATCCGAGATGAGGTGAGAGACACAGCAATAATCATGTCCTTCCTGAAGAATCCTATTGACGATTGAATATAAGAGTGTTGTAATATATCTTAATATTCTGCATATATAAAGTTAGTGTAACTGAGGTAGACGAAGGCAGACACTTTTTATTCTGCACTTGCATATAAGCACTGTTGGGAAGGTTACTTTGGAAATGTAATAGGTTACAGATTACAGATGACCCTATTTAAAATGTAATAAGTAGTGTAACTTTTCAATTACTTTATAAAAGTAAAGTAACTGATTACATTTGATTAGTTCTTGATTACTTTTAAGTTTCTAATGGATATTTTCAACTAAATCATTTCCAAACATTTATACCAGGCAGGGGGTTAACCTTACAGTAGTACTCAACTCTGTTTACTGTTAGAATTTCAAAATCTTTCATCACTTGAATTAAGATTATATTAAATTAATTTTAAGCACAGCCACCACAAAACCAGACTTCATAACAAAAATTGTTTAATAATGTTTTAGGAATCAAATCTTTACATAGCTTTGACAGGACACACTGGCAACTCACAATGCCTTGGAAAAAAAACATGATCTGAAAGAAAAGCATATACATGAACCCAAATAGACAATAAAACAGTTATTAAAACATTTAATAAAAGAAAAACACTGGTGTCTCATAGCCTTCAATGCAATTAGGGAAATAAATTAATTAAATCTGTGTGTATGTATGTGTGTGTGTGTGTGTGTGTGTGTGTGTGTGTGTGTGTGTGTGTGTGTGTACACTCTTTATCCTCCAAAAATCAAACTGGACAACCCTCGAGGTTATATTTTTGGAAATGAAACTGCAGCAGATTGTCATCATTCAGATCATAAGTCACTTTTCAGTTGAAAAGCACACAGCAGTCTAAAGCACTGATTTTAAAGGACTGAGTCTAAAGGACACTGAAAATTAAAATGGCTTAACGTAACATTGCTTTGGCCAGAGGAGTCTGTTGGTGCCCTGAATTTCACAACTCGATGACTGTGAGTCATCATAACGTATGCTACAATGCTAAAATAACTAAGCTATATTAGATCTGACATTACCAACACATTTTCAAGGAGGAAAAATGTGAGCTATATATTTTCTCTCAAAGGGTTCGTATATGGAAGTGTGCCTGGTAAAGGTAGCTAGCAGACTAGCTCATTTGTTCTGAATGTTTTGAATACAGGTCATGAATGCACTATGGGGTCGATGAAGGCGTTGGCGCGTTTTGGTGCATTTTTCCCACATAGCAGCTACAGTAACTCGACTGATTACTCCGTCACTTTTTATTTTACAGAAACCAGTAATATATCATTCCAAACTAAAGGGTCTGTTTTTATTTCTGTACACTCACAATAATGACAAAAACCATATGCTTTTATAAAATAAAGAAAGGCTAGGTAACATACCTGCAGATGCTTCCTCAGGTTGGACATTGAAGCCTTTGATGTTGAAAGCATTTTAACAGCTGGATGATAAATTTTGCACTGAACTGTTAGATTTGTGCCCTTATCGGATTTAAGGATGAAATTATTTTTACATTTCCAGCACTGAAATGCATTTTTATCACTCGCCATGGTGCCAACTCTCAGACAGGATGTAGTAGCCTAAAGCTTTCAGTGGCATGAACAGATTCTAGCAACGCATTAATATTATTCAACATATCCTAGTTTTTTAAAGAAAATGTTCAGATGTAACCCTATTTGTAATCTTAACATTTTCATAAGTAACTGTAATTTAATGACACATTTTTCTCAGTAACTGTAACAAATTACTTTTACATTTATTTTTTAATTAAATTCAATTAATTAATTAATTAATTTAATTCAGCGTAATTAAAGTAACGCTGTTACTTGTAACTAGTTACTCCCCAACACTGCATATAAGTGTATAGTAAAAGAAAGCTTTATGGGCATGTTGTAACAAAGAGGAACCGTTCTGAAGAATTTGAATTGTTCCAGTCCTACAGTGGGGAAAAATACAAGCTCTGAAAACATGTGTGTGTGTTTCATCTGAGTATTAAGAAGAAAAATGCATTAGCTACTTTGGCATCATGTTGAGGTCTGTAGTGTTAACAAAATGAACAGGATGTCAGTTCTATATGCATTTGCTGCATATGGTCAGCACTTGCTTTAAATCAATGGGACTGTTCAAACAAACACAAAAAGATAAGACGTGCATGTGTGGGATGTCCATTCAAAAAACTGTGTTAAGGGCTTTTAAAGGACCGGTTTTGCCCTTTGTAGTATTCCTCTCATGTGCAATAGACACACACAGAAAGTTTACCCTTCTCTCTACATGTCATATTAACTGCTAGAATTGAGCTTTCAACACAAGATTTCGATGTCATCTGAGATATAACTAGGACAATATTAGTAAGAAACAGAAGTCAGTGCTAAACATAGTTTCCTGCAGTTGGAAATCGGCATTGTGGGTTGAAAACTTGTTCATTTAAGTGCTTCCACCCACAAGCACACAGGTGTTTTCATTCAGTCTGCATACCATGTGGCTGACTGGAGCTGTCTGTGGTTTACTGGGAAATGTTCAGATGACAAGCGTGGGTTAGCCTTGCCCTCTGGCTGTTTGGTTGATTTGATTTGTGATGACAATCTCAAACCCCTCAGTAGTGGTTGAGTCATTAAATATGAAAAGTAGCAGAAGCTATGTTTGCTTTGTGGCTCTAATGCTGTACAACTGAAGTTTAGGAGTGTTCTGGTTTGAAATGTTCATGTCATGATAATCTACACAGGCTTACAGTATTGTAATATAAATCATCCATTTAAAAGACACACAACCCAGGGGTAAAAATTGAAGGAAATATTATCAGTCACTCACTCACTTTGTGTAACTGCATGTCCTGCATGGTTTCGGAGGAAAAGGGCTGGTGTGCAGCCCGGGAACACTTGGCAGAAGGTAAGAATACGCTCTGGATGGGACTCCAGTTCATTGCCGAGGAAAAGAAACATTACAAAATTATTTATTACTTTGTTTTCCAACAGGATATGACAGAATGTTTAGTAAAATATATTTTTGAGAACAATATTTCCATAAAATCTCTTACGTTGTCTGTATGTGTCACGTTGTCATCATAAGATGAAATAAAAATGTCTGTCAGCAAATCCAGTGTACTGTGCCAAAAAAAGTGGAAATGCATTTTGAAAGTCAGCTGTAACTATCTGATCATACACCATGTCTGACCTTGGCAGTGTAATTGCATTTGGTTTTTCTGTTGTAGTTTTACTTTCTTTCACTGCAATGTTTACATTTTGTATGGAGGGCTTTCTTTATGTCGCAGATCTAGAACTTTTAAAATGCTGCTTAGATTTAGTTAACTAAATAGTGATGTCCCGTATATACTTTAAAAATATTATTATAGCATGAATTAGTTATTTATGTTATTCATTAACATCAAAGCTATTAACACCATTGCCAATGAAAGCTCCCATTGGCTGCCCTGCTGTTGGGCTAACTTTCCTCAGAGTGCAGTTAGATTTTGACACACATTGATACATGAATGGTTTGTGGTGGAAACACCCAGCCTCACTTGCCCAGGCTCAGCACAGTCTCTCCGGATGTAATTAATGGCTTCAGTTGGCTGGGAAGGGAATGTGAAGTGATAGAGAGGGTACTGGAGTGTTATCTGGGTAATGGAGCAGAGGTAATTACTGCAGAGTCCTCCAGCACATCCTATAGCTGCCACATTCAGTCCACCATCAGGTGGGAGTTGAACTCTGAAGTGCCCTGGGTGTGAACTGATGACATTTGTGGTTAGACAGTTTTGAGCTTTCAGTGAAAAATATATACATATGTATTGGTATACAGCTTTTACCAGAAGGTGAAATAAGTAAAAGTTGGAAAACATTGATTTGCACATACTTGGAAATAGAAATTGTAGTTACTGATATAAGACAGCTATTTTTTATAGGTGTTTGAGTATCAGGTGCTTAGCTGACTCAGGATGTCTAGATTACATCTTGTGTATACACACACACACACACACACACACACACACAGTCTTTTTCAAACAGGCCCAGCTAAACATGACCTGACAGCATCCATTTTCTTGACAAAATCAAAACTGCATTCCTGTGTTTAAATGTGTGTGAATGAGTGAGGCATGCCCATATCTGTGCAATTAAAAGAGGTAACAAAGATATATTTTGAGATTTACTTTAAACCAATACAGTTTAATCAGCAGCTAAGTTAACTTCCTTTAAGTGAAGTTGAAGGATGACTGGAAAATTAAGAGAAGGAGATGTGAACAGGTTGTTACACACACACACACACACACACACACACACACATTAGGCAGTTACATGTGTAATACAGTATATATGTAACATAATGGCTATTGCACCCATTTTTAGAGCTTATTATGAGATAAAAGGTCACATACCCTTTTCACTTGTTGCCACTGAAGGCTGTTTGTTTTTCGATTGCTTTGCGTCATAGGTTTTGACACACGATTGAAAAGGAGAGTTGTACATTGAGTCTCCTGTTTAGAAACTGACTTTACTAAAATAGACTGGACTGTGCACCTTTTTTTGAGACTGTTCATGGCACCACGGGCATTTTAAAACAGTGATGATTATTAAATTTACTTTAACATGCCATACCTGCTTCATGATGTGATCCCCTGCTATTCCTAATTGACCAAGAAAAAAATGACCCACACATGCCACGGTCCCCTCTCTCAGTAAAACGTCAGGATGTATTGGCCCTGTCTTTGATCACACAGCATGCTCCCATCCTCCTTCTCAATCCTCTGTAGCCACACTCTTTCACATATCACCACAAGGTCGGGCCTGAAGAACAGATCTGCCAGCTTTTCATGAGCCCAGAAACAATGGCAGGGGCTTGACCGCACGAAGGCAACAGTAGAGTTTCCACTTCTTTACAACTCAGCAGGCCGACGCACAGCTGGGTGGCCCCTAACAAACAGGAATCTTTCCAATAGACACACGCACACAATAGAATAAAAGGGCCCTCTAGTGTATGTCGTGGAACCCATATGATACTCTTTCAGTCTTCCTCAGTTTTTCAGTTTGTCACCCAGATGTTTTTTCTATTGTGAGCAATACAACCACACAATGCTGCTTCATACATCAAAGGTTCCCATTCAATCCTGTCTTGTACCTCGGTTATAATTTATGGCTTGGATGTATTCTGCCATAACGGATGGTTTTGTTTGTGATGTGTTGACATAAACAATTATGATTTCCTGTAATTTGTCTAGGTTGTAGAAATAATAGGCCCTCTTTCTCAACACAGGATGAGCGTGAAGCTAGAGAAATGGTGAAGCGAGAGCAGGACGAAGCATATCGCTTGTCATTAGAGGCTGATCGCAAAAAGGTTTGTGAATGCAGTTGTTAAGCTTATTTTATCTGACTCTGGTTATATGATCGGGCAAGTTATATGACTCTACAAATAAATCCTACCTTTTCACAGAGAGAGGCACAGGAGCGAGAAGAGGCGGAACAAGTACGTCAAGAACGAATCAGGAAAGAGCAGGAAGAGGAACGGGAGGTGAGGCCTGGTTTCAATTTCACAGTTACCATCCTTAGAGAAATCTTAGCTCGCTATTATAATGCTATAGAATAAAGTAAACCATGCAGTAAGCATTGTGTAATTGTTGATTGACCCAAGAATACATTGAGAAACTTAAAAGGTTCTTCTAAGAGGGTTAAATTTAGTTCTGAGGCCATGGTTTCAAGACCTTTTTTGTTTAGGTACTTTTCTGTGGACCAGGAGCTGTTGGGGAGGAATTCACTCCTGTTAGCAGTGTTAATTGTGCATTGTGATGAGTTCACCACCTAGGTGAACTTTAACCTTCTAAATGAATGACCCTCAGAAGGTTCAAGCTGACAGGATACAAGAGGGACAGGATACTAATTAGCAAGCCTGCTTCTTTTTTGGAGGAGGAGTGGAAGAATTCTATTATAAAGAAAGAACAGTACCAAGATAGATAGTTAAGAGATATTAATTTCTGCCCGCTAATGTCACACCCTTCTCCATTGGGTCCAGCAAGATGACAGTCCAGATGCACATGTCTAGCACTACAGAAGAAATAGCATCCTACACAGTTAGGTTTAATTTTGGCTTGCTCAGGATAAATGTTACTTCTGTGCGTCAATAACTGATATAGTTATTGACGCACAGAAGTATCATTAGATAAAGATTACATAAAGATTTATGATTCAGGTTCTTGCCATTATTTAAATGTCAGATTCCCTATTTGAAGTGTAATGAAACAAAGAGTGGGCATGGTGGCTTGGTGGTTAGCACGTTTGCCTCACACCTCCAGGGTTGGGGGTTCGATTCCCACCTCCGCCATGTGAGTATGGAGTTTGCATGTTCTCTCCATGCCTCGGGGGTTTCCTCCGGGTACTCCGGTTTCCTCCCCAGGTCCAAAGACATGCATTGTAGGTTGATTGGCATCTCTAAATTATCTGTAGTGTGTGATTGTGTGAGAGTATGTGTGCGCCCTGCGATGTGTTGGCACTCCGTCCAGGGTGTATCCTGCCTGAGATAGGCACAGGCTCGCTCCCCATGACCCGAGAATAGATCAGATAAGCAGTAGACAATGGATGAATGAATAAAACAGAGAGGTTGTTAGAAGTAGTAGTTAACAGTATAAGTAAGCTTTTTGGTCAATATAAGCTACCAGAACAACATGAGTTCACCTTGTGCATAGATTCTCTGGAGCCGTCCTGGAGGAATGAACACCATTCTTCCAAAGCGTGTTCCCTGAGCAGGTTTCATGGTGACAGTGGTAGAGAGTGATGTCTTACACGCCGCTTCAGAATCGCTCATATGTGTACAATTGGCTGGAGATGCTGGGCCTCTGAAGGCTCTAGCATATGATTTACATCGTGTCTGCCTGCATCAAATCATTTGGTGAACTCTCATGTCCTTTGGATGGTGGCATTGTTATCCTAGAAGAGAGCACACTCCATCAGTATAGAAATATTTCATCATAGAATAAAGGTGATCAGTCAGAATAAGTTTAAATAGATTTTCATTGCACTTATCTCTAAAGCAGTGGTGTCAAAATTTTTCCAGACATTTTTAAAAAAATGTAAGAACAGTTCACACAGGCTTATTTTTGCTAAGAATGTACTTTAATCTCCCATCTCTCTTATCTTTCTGCTTCATCAACTGCTTTTTCCCCCCAACATGTTCACAGGTCTCTATGCTCAATGTGTTTTGAGATTTGGTAGCACAGAATCACACTATGGCCAGTAGCCAGTGTGTTTCAGAAGCAGGTCTGAATCTAACGCAATAGATTATAGTGATTATATTAGATCTATTGTCTAATATAGATCTATTATCTATTATATTAGACCAGTGTTTTAGTCATTAGTGTGAAATCTACTGTAGATATTAGCAGTAGTTACTGCTGGCCAGGTTAGCAAAATGCCATTTACATCATAACAATTTTTTTCCTTTGTCACCTGTTTGTATATGGTAATACACAGCAACACATGAAATAAAATATTGTTATGATCCATGATCCAAAATATGTTATGATAATATATTATGATCCATTTCTAGAATTCCTGGGTGTGACACATACTGTGCTCTTTTCTCAAGTAGGTTGTGTCTTGACGCATGTCAACTCAGTGACACATTTAGATAATTGAAATATTTGGCAAATGTACAGGGCTGGATATACTGTGACAGCATATTCTCTGTATGCATAAATGTATATGATTCTCCATTTGTTTACATTCCTTTTAAAGACTGTAGCACTAAAAAGTACATATTAAAGCAGGGACTTTAAAAAGGATTTTCAGGCAATCGCTTGTGGCCGGAAAAGCGGCTCTTATAGACCAAGAAAGCCAGCATTCTACTGTTTGTGGCACACACAAATGTTATTGTCCCTTTAATGAATTGAAATGCACAACACACAGGTTCATATTAAATCCCTGCTGCACAATGGCAGCACAACACAACACTCTCACACACACAAAGCAGACTTGAGTTTAAAGGGAAAGCTGATAACCCAGACTTCCTGGCCCTCCCCACGGCCTGCTTATTGTCTGTTTACTCAGTAATATAAAGCGTGTTGTCTGCTGATGTGAACCTGCTATATGAGATGATTTGTCACATTAGTTAAACAGGCTTTCACAAAGACTTATAATTAGCTTAGTCCAGTTCAGTGTCCCTTTTTCTTTTACATTCAGTGCTCTCTCTATTGCCATGGTGTATTCAACCCCTTGTAAGCAACAGTGTATTTTCAGATATATGATACCTCACAATGGCTTGCATTAGATAGATTTATGCCCTCTTTCGATTAAGCTTTTAATGTATAAAGCATGTGGACAAAGATGGTACTGGAGTAATTGTGGCAGGTCATTTTTCGTTTGTGTGTGTATGTATGCATGCGCTTTAATGAGAGAGAGGCTTTTTGAGGCTGCTCACCTGCTGTCTGTAATGAACCCTAAGGGACTCACTACAGTGCACACCACAGAGGAAACACACACGCGCACGCACACAGATAAAATCACCTGCACCCAGCACCTGCAGTAGTTATTTATTCTCTGCCGGTTCTGTGAAATATTATGTTGTCACGCATATATAACATCTGTTTGATGCCTTTTAATGTGAATCCCTCTGTGATATGGGTGAAATCTCAGGTATTCTTTTTCTGTTCTTCACCGTTCTGGGTCTCCTTCATGTGACATAATAATCCTGCTTGTGAACTCGGACATGTTCCAAAGCTACTCCTTGGAGTGTACATTTAACCTGCTTCACTCCAAATGGAAATAAACCAACCATGTAAGAATCTGTTTCTCTGCTGCTCAGTTTAACTCTTGTGAAGGGATAAATATGGGAGATATTGAAGGGAGTCTGCGTAGCGTGTAGTGGGCAGCAGCTGCTTATAAGCACTGTGTTTTTTTTTGTGTGTGTGTGCATTCTGGCTACCCTAATGCTTCATTTTTTTGGACATTGTGCATGAATAAACAAAAGCAGCATGATGCTCTCCACCTGGAGTCTCTCCAAACTTGCCGGTACACACACAAACGCAGACTCTCACTCACGGCAGCCCCCTCGATGCATATGCGCTGTGACAATGGATTCAGGCAAACAGTGTAGTGCAGGAGAGAGGGGAAATGCTGTCTGTGATTCGGACTCTTTTGTGTCCGATGTGGATGAAAGAAGGAAAATGAAGAGGGGAGTGGTGATGTCGTTATTCTGCCTTATGTCAGGTGCTACACAAACACAGATAGGCTCTGTTTGTTTTGTGCATTGAAAGAGATGCTCTGAACCGCTCTTTGTGTGCAAGGTTGGGTGGACAACACACACACACACACACACACACACACACACACACACACACACACACATGCAGAGGGTTAGGTCCAGGGAGAGATGCTGCTCGTCCCCCAAAGGACCCTTGCCATGCGGGCCTCTACCTGAGGGAGCGGGGCCGGCACGCGCACAACACAAAGCCTGCAGCTGCTAATGAGCTACTGTTGTACACTTTGATGAAATATAATTGCATTACAGTGGGTAAATAAAGGCGGCGCATGTTGTCACAGCATATGCTACCCAGTGTCACAACAGGAACAACAAGCTGGAGGTGAAAATCCCCAGGGAGCAGAAGGTCTTGCTCTGAGCCACAGGAGACCCAACTACACTCCTCTTCCATTCTCTCTATCTCACTCACTATCACATTTCCTCTCATCTTTACCCGTCTATTTAGTGTTGTCCATTTCTAAGACTCTACTTTCTGACTTAACTTGCTCTTTTCAAGCTGAGTATATTGCACACAGCTGAAGCCATGTTCACATCACAATACTGTATTTAATGCAGGCTAAACACCTATGAGAGTATATTTTATATTACTTTTTTCTGTAATTATTCTGCGGTATTTGAGTATATAGTAACAGAGATTTGTCTTGATGCCTATCTCCAGGCCATCCGTCTTTCACTGGAGCAAACCTTACCGCCAGAGCCCAAGGAGGAAGCAGGAGAACCAATCAGTAAACTGCGTATCCGGACGCCCAGCGGAGAGTTCCTGGAGAGGCGTTTCCTGGGCAGTTGCAAGCTCCAGGTCCTTTTCGACTTTGTGGCCTCCAAAGGCTATCCATCAGATGAGTTCAAACTGCTCACCACTTTTCCCCGTAGAAACGTGAGTCAGCATATACCCACTTAAAAAACATTATATCCATGATTTTGATATTAGAATGTCTAATTTTAATTCTAAATCACTTTTAATTATTGTCCACCCGTGGGGCAGTAATTAAAGTACAGACACTAGATTTTGTGTGTGTGTGTGTGTGTGTGTGTATGTGGGTCATTGTGTGTGAGTGTTACAGCTCAGCAGGAAAAACAGAGTGTATAATTGGCTAGTTAATTCCACCATGTGGCTAGAGTTTGTTGCTTGACTTTAATCCCTTAGTGTGTGCGCGCACGCGCTCGGGCATGTGTTTCTCTACTGTAGGACTACAAATACTCAAACACCTGCACATTAATTAAAATCCGTGCGTCACTAATTAGTATTTTTCATGTTCTTTTTAAAAGTCTATCCACAAGTGCATACATAATTTTCTGAATATTAATTAGGGTCTTTGATGCAGGAAAGCACACTGGCTACTTAGGATACAGTCAGCACATTTCTCCTGTGTGAGTGGTTTTTTTCTACTGCACGGTCATTAGAGAGCTGGGTGTGCTTGCTCTGCGGCAGGTAGATAACAAGCACTGCCCTTAACGACCTGACTAATTAACAGCATGGAAACAGAAATGGGCTTTCCATTAATCAGGAGAAGTGTGCAGGCCTGCCCAGACAGCATGCCATCCGAGCCCATGGGGACCTGGAGGACGGTCCCCACGAAAAAAAAAACACACGCATAAATGGAAAGAAAAAAAAAGTAAACACTCTCATTAGGCACATGCGTAATTGTATAGCAAAACGTTAACACACTTACAAATATTTACATTAATATACATATACCATAAGCAAATATTGATGGTAAATAAGGTACCACCACTTCATGCATCACATGAGCTTTTTGTTTAGGAACCAGAGGAGAGCTGTGTGTCGTGAAAAGTGTATCCAGCGTTGGAGTGAGTTTACAGAGTTGAGCGCGGAAAGACTGGCAGTGTTTTTCACTGTGAACACAGTGCCCAAGTTTAATCCTCCTCTTCTCTCTCCCTCTCTCTAGTTCTCCTTGCTGTAATTAAAATCATCTCTTTCACAGACTCCCCATCCTTCCCTCAGGATTAGAGCTTGCAGCACTATTGCATTTGTAATTCAGCACAAATGTTTAAACTTCATCTCACCCTCTTTCTCTTGCCCAGCTCCACACCCAAAAAACCAAGCTAATTGCCAGCAATAAGTGAGTGAACAAACAGAGATGGGGTCTGTGAGGTGGGGGAAGAACCTAGTAGCCGAACGCTGTTGTTTCTCTATCCGTCCTTGCTGCATTGGAGCTCGTCTTTTGTCAGGTCCTGTTTGTTCTCTCCTTCTCTTTGAGCACCTGCCTTCGTTGGGGGAGAGCTAGAGGAGGGATTAGCACTAGCTTCTGCATTCTGCATTCTATTCATATGCTCTTTAATGCAATGCCAGAGTTCCGTAGGCCGTCACACCCTATTCATACTGTCTTCAATACCATGGCACAGCAATCTAGGCTGATGTTGGGATTCAGTATAAGTTCTCATTTTTGACATTCAAGATGACTTCTTTAATGGCTTTTAAAAGGTTCTCTCCAGACCCTGTTTGTCTTTAGCAGCTACGGTCACTGTCTGAAAGTGAAATCATCCCAGCACGATTCAATGTGTGTTTTAAGTTTGGCGTCTCTGATGTTGGCATGCGGTTCTGTTTGTGTGTTTAGATTGGCCCTTCGCCTGTGATGTGTAGAGCTTCTCTCGCAGCCGTGCTAAAGGCTAGCCAGGAGGCAGGGCTGTGCACTCTGCCAGGGAACAAGTTCTCTTGCCTGTGACCCCCGCTTTAGCCGTGCACCATCTTCAGCTAACGCTAACACCCTTGCTACCCTCCTGCAGCCTGATAATGATCCCCCACTGCTTTCCTAATTGGCCAAATAAACACTTCACAACACGGTGCTAAGTCAGACCTGGCTATTGGATTTTAATTAATGGTGAAGGGCCCTAAATGGCTTCATTACAAACGCGTTGTTTCAGCTGCACGTTTTGCCCCGTTTCGAAGCCAGTATATTGCCCATGCGCTGTTTATTTTCCCCTGACTCCTTCCAGTGTATGGGCCAGTTCTTTTGATTCAGACTAATGAACTGCAATATTTATCTGACTGCCTTTTGAAGTGGTGCTGCAGAGTTGAACAAAACCAGAATTACATCACTGAGAGCTCAGCTGCTGAGTTCATTGTTAATTTAGTTTAAATGTTTTGTGCACTTCAACTGTGCCATTCTAATTTAGTTTGTTTTTTGCTCAGTCTGCCTTGTGTAGGTTTGCTCTGCAGACTCGTCTTCATAACACCCACCTGCTTTATTGTGAAAGAGCTGTATTGTGATTTTAATTAGTTTGTTCCATGGTAATCCTTAAACATTCTTTTACTGAAATTAATTTTGCCACTTTGGCAGCTGCAGATGATGGTAGTAAATCCAGTTTCTGCCTCGCGTAAGCTACATCACTGCCTGAAAATAAAAGTGTATTGTTTGCCTTTCTCCATAAAGCAAATATTCACACTCATTTATTCTTTGATGTTTTTTACATGATACAGCCTTCATTAAACCTCACAGCCTACACAGTGAAATTAGCAGGACTGAATTAGCTCCAGCAGGGCTGAACCTAATTAAACTCTGTGGATGTAAATTGAACTCTATAGGAGTCAGTGTATGTGCACTTAACCCAATCTTATACCTTTTATATTATAACCCAATTTAACCTGTCACTGGTCAAGATCTCTTAGTTTTTTTTTTTTATTTCTCTCTTTAGTTCTGTTTTGCTGTTTCTCTCAGCCTCTTGGGTCACCAGGGTGGCTGTCTTGTTTTTGTTGGCCTGTGTGGGGCCGTTCGGGATGAGTTTGTTAAGGGTTTAGGCGGATTACCTGCCATCAACATCATCAGAGCCTAAAGAAAACAGTCAGCAGCCATGCAAGACTCTCTTCACTCACACAGCCACTTCTTTCCTTTTAATAAACCTTCCTAGGATTACTGAGAGATGAATCAGCCCATCCTGAAATGAGCTCACTTCATGTGTTTGCTCTGTGTGTGAGTGTGTGTGTGTGTGTTACCTTGCTATGATCATTGTTACCTAGAATAGTCTAATATAATTGGTGAAGGGCAAGCAGAAGGTTCTGGAGAAACAAACAAGTGATAAGGAGAGGAGAGAGGGAGATGAAGAGAGCGAGACACATAGAGGGGAGGAAAGCAACAGCTTTGTTTGTTGACAGATGCTTCTGCTCTTATGGTCTGTTAATTGGATACCAATGTAAACAATCACCCTTGGCATCTGTCTCCTGCCACAGAGTGACACCTTGTTTCTCTCTTTTTTTCCCTCTCTTAAAGAGAACAGTCATGAAAACACACAGACACACCTGTGCCACCCTGTACCCTCATTTGCTTCTACCTGATGCTGTGGTGTTATAGCAGCATTTCAGGTTCATTTACATAGGCAGTATTTGTGAAGTGGTACGCAGGAGGAGGGAAAGAAAGTGTGGAGTAGTGTTTTTTTTTTTCCATTTTTTTTTTTTTTTTTTGCAGTGCCATCTTGCCCATCTCGCTCTTGTATATCCTTCTCTCCCCCTTTGCCAGCCTATGCTGGTGTTGTCTCACCCTTCTCCTGCTGTCAAGTGCCACCTCCTCCCTGTGTCACACTGAGCCCTCAGGTCATGCTCAGAAACAAAGTGCAGCTATCACACACTCAGATGACTTTTGGGGCAACAAAGCAAATGTGCTGTTATTGGTGTACCTTCACTTACGTCCCCTGTGAGATGCAAGCTGCTAGGGGAGCCTCTCTGATCTTTCCGACATTCAGGGCTGTGCAGAACAGCAGCTCAGTCAGAGGGCTTGCAACCCTGTCCTAATGAGACACCTTGATATGAACATGAATGACTCTTTTTATTGCTGTACAGAAAACAATCAGAGGACTAATGAGTCTGTGTGTGTGTGTGTGTGTGTGTAGCTTATCATAATGTTAGAAATGTTGGCATATATCCCTACAATGAGAAAACAATTATTGGGGCACTCAGCAAACATATTTTAAATATAGATTTTTGTAGAATCCTGTAGTGCAAGACTCTGTGAGTGTACACTCTGAGTGGCAAGAAGCGTTTCATTTATTTTTTTTGTCTCTGTGAATATCTATAGAACCACCACACAAGGTTTCCCTTTAGAAAATGTTCTGTTTTATTTTTTTAACGCATGAAGCAGAAGTACTTTTCACTCTATTGCTACAATGTTGGAGTTGAAAAAATAAATCTGTTCTCAGCAGGCACTTATTTATTTTAAGGAACAGCATACTAATACTGGGTAGGACTGCACTTCGCTCTCAGACCAGCCTCAATTTTTCATAGCATAGATTCCACAGTGTGTTGGAAACATTTCTTCGAGATTCTGCCACACATTGACATGACTGCATCACATAATTGCAGCAGATTTATTACCTACACATTGTACCACATCCCAAAGCTCTGTTAAATTCAGATCTGGTGATTGGGATGGTCATTGAAGTACACTGAACTCATTGTCATCTTCAGGAAACCAGTTTGATGTGCTTTGTGACATGGAACATTATTATGCTTTATAAGTTGGGTAAATTGTAGCCATAAAGATATTTACATTATTCAGGTAGGCTCTGGCATTCAAATAATGTTTGATCAGATGGTCAAATATGTGCCAAGAAAACATTCTTCACTCCATTACACTACACCATCTCCAACTTCTCACTCTGCCATCTGCATGTAGCAGCTCACATTGAGATTCTTCAGACAAGGCGACATTTTCCAGTCTACAGCTTCCAGTTTTGGAGAGTCTGTGCTCACTGTAGCCTCTGTGTTCCGCTCCTGTCAGCCAAGAACAGGAATCTGTGTTGTAGCTCGTCCACTTTTCTGGTCGCAAAGTCTGTCAGCTCAGATCATTCTGGCTATTTTCTTTTGACCCCTCTCATCACCAAGCTGAAGCTCACTTGATGGTTTTTGTTCTATTTCAAACATTTCTCATAGGAGATCAGCAACTGCCCTTAGTCTTGCATTATAACCCTTTGTTCACACTTCATTCATTCATTTCCGACTATTCGAGAGCAATTTTTTTTCTTTTTAGAACTTTCAGCAATAATAAATTTGTAATTTGTGGTTAAAGTGTACAAGAGCTTCCATTTTTAGCAGGACTTTCTATACATACTTTATGATTAGCATCTAAAGTAAGGTGAAAAATAGCTGCCAGTGTCAACAATGGAAAAATACTGAAATTCCTGCCCTTAGTAAACAGACATACAGTTACAGATTAAAGCAACACTGAAGTATTCCTTTAAAGTCTCTGGTTACAGTCAGTTTAGTGGTGAGTCTGTGGCGAACCTATTGCTGTAGACTATTGCTGATGTAGCCTAATGTAGTATTGAAAGTAAACAGAAGGTGTTTTATAGGGTTCAGGGTTTCCTAAATGATTCTGCTTGATGCTTATAACTGAACTGTAACACTGAAAGTACAGTTCAGTTTTCAGCTTGCTCACTTTGCTCACTGCACATTCTTGCCACTCCAAGGTTGGTGTGTTAATTACCAGTGGGGGGTAAGACTAGGAGTTCTGGTGAGCTTGGAATAGAGGTCTTAATCAGGCTGCAGTTAATGCCCTGTGATGAGCTGTCAGTGACAGCACAGTTTGGGACACACAGGTGTGAACACTGGCCCTATGTAATAGGAGAACCTCTCGCTATTAGCTCACTACAATAAACTCATGTCTCGCTCTCGCTCTCTCTCTCTCTCGCTCTCTCACTCTCTCTCACTCGCTCTCTTTCTCCTTCTCTTTCAGATCTGGTTTTGAGAACTTTTCACTTTTCTTCAGACACTTTTGCCCATGGTACCCCACAGTAGTGTTGCTGTCATGTAGGTTAGCACAGGCTAAACCGTTATAGGTCCACCACATGCCCCCCCATCTGGCTGTGTGTTTGTTTTGGATTGGTGCATGTGTAATAACAAACAGGGTCTATCTCAGAGGGAAACGAGACACTCAGTACTCATGGTGATGTGATCAGATTACCGCAACTCTAGTTCATGGTTTCAGAGACACAGACCCCACACAGTGCACAGCATAGCCCACACACAATCATGAAATCACCTACATGGACATTTGACATTTAAGAGGGAAGTTTAGTTCTCTACTAAAGTAAGAAGTTGACCACACCAAGATTAATGGATATTCACTTTATTTGTGCATACTTCACAATTTACAATGCTGTTGAAAAATGAATTGCAGTAGATTATATGTTTTTTTTTTTTCTTTCTCACCCAGATAACTCAGTTAGATCCGGCATGGACGTTGTTGGAAGCCAAACTCTTCCCTCAAGAGACTCTCTTTCTGGAGGCCAAAGAGTAGGACTGACTGCACTTGACAAATCACACAAACAATGAAGAACTTTAGCATGGTGTCCACAGAGAACAGCCACACGCAAACACACTCACAGTACGTTGTACATGAATAATGAGTGTTTATGATTCACACTGAAGCTTTCACAAGCACAGAAATACTGACACTCACTCACACACAGAACTGTCATGTTTTTCTCCACTGAAAAGGTAACCAAAAAAATGAAAAAGAAAAAATTACAGTTGTGGAGACTCAGAGCAGTATCACAGGTGAGGATGATCTACTATGGCTGTCCTGATTTGTGCAAGTAATCAAATAAGTTAATAAATAAATACCCAAACATGGTGGTATGTGACAAGCAAAGAGATGTTTCACAAAGAACTTTGGACTATTTCTTTCCTCCCCCAACTTCATTGGTTCCCTTGCTCTTTGGCCAGGTCCTTGGAGAGTCAGCTATCTGCATTTTCTTTTTACCAATGATCAGAAATGGCTTTGTTCTCAACTCCTTAAAAAAAGAAAAAAAAGAAAAAAAATCTTTCATGGTCATTTTTTCCTCCCCTTTTTAGGTTTGATGCTGTATTAGTTTTAGTTGGATACATTATAAAATGTACATATGAACATGTGTCAATTTCATGGTGTTTATTTTTTTTAATGACACTGTGGGATTTGGTAACAATAAAAGAGTCTAGAGATCGCTGTTAATTTGGATTTCAGAAATGCAGGAAAAAAGGTTGTTTCCTTACAATCAAATTAACAAGGTATGCACTGAGGGGCCGTCTGTGGCTGAACTTGTGCAAAGAATTTGGACGTTTATTGTGCCTTAAGCTTAGTCATTTGTGTAACTTCATTCCAATCATAAGTTACGCAGTGACCTTTGGATCTAATAGTGTCACTTGGGAAATGAGCAAAGTGAAATCTTTGAAGTCCATTTGTTGTATTTTGTACAGGCATGTGATTTGCTAGCCGGAAATAATACGCTTCTATTTGCACTGACCTCTATCTTCACAGGTGCAAGTTTTCTGGTTCATCAAGTCTAGGCAACAGTATTTTTCTTTTGAAAAATAAGTCTGTTTTCAAAGCTGGTGAAAAAGAGGTATTAGGTTCTCATATAAAGCAGAACCTGGAGTGAAGGCTTTGTTTTATTTATGACCTGTAATTGCAGTGACTGCAATGATCTGGCATTGGGAATAACTAAAATGAGTTCTGCTTATATATATTTTTTGCAATAATGCTGGAGGGTTTAGACAGATATGCCCATATGAAAGTCAAACAAATGGTTGGATAAAATTGATTCATTGTCTTGTTTTTCAGCTGTGTTTTTCCAGACTTCTGTCTATTATCTGCCACAAAGGCTAATTTTCCCTGTTCAGCTCTGAGATTAAAAGCTTACTGCACCATCTGCAGCGCCGTTCATCACACAACCAAATAGAAGAAGTTTGAGTGAGAGAAATGAAGTGCGAGTCCTCAGCCAGTCTCAACGACCTTGTGTGGAGCTTAGAGAGGTCTGGGAAACATGTTTGGGCATTCTGCACATTAGCTTGTGTGCGGTGATGCTTCTATTTAGCATGCAACACACGTTTGAGTAAATGTTCTAAAATGTAATGTATCCTGCGTGCTCCTTACACACTGGAGCAATTTGATGAGAAATGATTCATACAGTGAGGGCCATAATTACTGACACTCTTGATAAAGATGAACAAAAATGACATGTCAGATTAAGCTACACTTCACAATATGAGGAAAACACATATATTGAAATGTATTTATTGTAAATCAATTGTTTTGTGTACCAGTGTGATTTTTTTTTTTTTATGGCGTTCAGTTTTGATGTTATTTTACAACCTTTCAGCCAAAGTCCCAGTGGCATTTAGGCAATCAAGGTACTTTAGTTTATTTGTAACTGTCAATAAAGGCTTTCTTCAGGCAACTCTTCCTAACGGTCTGTTGAAGTGGATGTGGTGATGTTTAATATGCGACCAGATATAAATTTTCCAACTCTTTCTGTGTATTGTTAAAATTAGATCCTTCCACAGGTAAGGCACCATGCTCCTGGGCTCTTGCTTGGTAATTTAACCAGCAGTTCAACAATTTTTTAAGAATATATTTCTGCAGGATGAAAAATGTTTGGGATCAAGCACAATTTTTGTATCACACAGAAACCCGAACGTCAGGAACTGCTACAAACCTTTTTTTTAATCTTGAAATGCATTTGAATTTTATTGAAATCACATTTTAAAAAATTCATTCCCTTCATTTTCATTTTTGAGAAGAGCATTTCTCTCATAGAGATTTATTTTTTATTAAAGTAGAATTTGTCTACGCAATTTATTTTAAAGATCTTATTTGTTCATCTTCATCAAGGGTGCCAGTACTTTTGCATGACTTATGAGAATGTATTCACAGAGGAAAATAACACAAGTCTAGAAGCAAAATGTTTTATTGATTAGTGTAGAGCAACTGAGATGAATAATTAAGTCATAACCTAAATACTTTTTAGTTAGATGTAGTCTTTTTCCCCCCTCAATGGCCATTTTACAGAATCTTTATTTAGAAGACATTTTTAAACCTTTCTTCCTCTTATTCCAAAGCTGCCTCAACTCCACTTAGTTCTTATGCAAAGAATTTCAATATTTGTTCACTGAATCAGGCTTCTACCTTGCATTTTACATGACTTACTTCAAGTCTCAATTTTTCCTACAGTCCTTCAACCAAAATTCCTTTAACAATTCACATGACTCAAACCTATGGTACTTTTTTCAATGATTATTTTATATTTGGTGAGCAAGACAAACTCAAAAATTGCATTATATTTAAAAATTATAAATGGGCTACGAAAGTGATATGAAAGTATTAGACCATTTTCTCTCTCTCTCTCTCTCTCTCTCTCTCTCTCTCTCTCTCTCTCTCTCTCTATCTCTATCTCTATCTCTCTCTATCTTTCACTATCTCTCTCACTATCTAAGGCCAAATCTCACATGATGCTTTTTGGGACTAAAAAGCTTGAGGACCATTGTAATTAAGCATTTCCTCTTTACTGAAAAATGGTTATTGAGGTTTTCGGCATGCATTATGAATTTTGCTTGATTAAATATCCTGAAAATAATGAAAAGCTAAGCTTGAACTCATTTGTCCTGCTTTTGCTTGGTTAGTCCTGCGTGCTGGTTCACAGGGAGTCCCAAATATGTGTCCAAGTATCACTTCTGCGTGCAGAGTGAAAGGCGTTGGCATGTAAGCCACACGGCATGTCAAGATGAAGTTTTACTGAGTTTACTGGTGCAGAAATGACAGGTAACTCCTTTAACCTGAGGCACTATTGCTGATTGTGCAGTCCCTGTGTGATATTACTGTTTCAGTCACTGAGTGTTTCACTAATGTGCACAGACGTGGGCTTTGTACAGACACTAGCCTTAATGGGTTGGTTGGAAGTACTGATAATAGGATAGCGTGATGATGTTACTTTTAACTTGATCCAACTTGTCTTCTTATTCGCAGTGGGATGGGGGTGGGGGGTGGAGGGAGGATGCCTTTTGAGCAAAGTGAAAAGAGACCAGAGATTTCCACACCTCTAATAATAAGCTTGGTATTTAAAAGTCACAATCTAATTTTTAATGATGTGTTAAAAACCATTAAAGCAGAATTAAACATAAATTTGTTCAAATACTTTAATGATGTTAAATCCCATATCACAGAGTATTGACTGAGTATATGGGAACATGATTGAATGAAAACAGAATCCAGACATTTTCAGAAACAGATTTTGCTGATTGCCTTGACTAATGTGTAATTAATAGCAAGGAACTGATCACAATTTAGGTTAAAAAACATTGTATAAAAACAATCATTTAGACTACTTTTGGCAAAGTCAAACAAGTTTAATAGAGAGAGTTTGACAATAAAACCTCTGCAAAATGCATCTCACGCCTCTTCCAATTATAGTTTAATTAACACAATAAGATAAACAACCTGCTCTAGTTTCACATATTAGCAAGCAATATCAAGTAAAAGTTATTTACACTTTGTGAACTATTTGCTTTTTTAACCACAATGGTGGAACAGCAAGCCCCTTCAAGCTTTAGCAAAGCGGTCTTTGAACTCTGGTGACCTTTAATCTTCTCTTCCATATTAGAAGTGATCAGCAGTCAAACCCTTCGACATCTCAATCAACGCCGAAGAATAGGCGTCTGTCAATCATATGTAGGCCCCGCCCATTACCTGGACCATGTGTTGTCTCACACTACAGCTTCCTTCAGGACTGAGCGATGCTAAATCTCGGGTGGCGGCGCGATGCTCCGACGACAAAGGGGAAGCGTTCAATAATGTTTAACCAGTCTTTAAGGGTCAAGAATGCTGGCCCTCGGTGGGAGAACACAATTCCTAACGCAGGCGCTCTCCCCCCTTTGAAGCGGCTTCCTGATCCCACAGCATCGCGCCTTTCACATCCACGCAGGCCGCCATGCTAAAACCCCAGACTAAACTAACCTGGCGGGTCACTCAAAGTTTACTTTCTCAGACGTTCTGGCTCTCAAAAACCCTCAAAGAAACTGAATCTATGCGGCTTAAACAGCCGAGCACAAAGCAGTTCATGTCTCTGCGACTGTCTCTGTCTTTGCGCCGTTAAAAAAAAATCTTGATTCAAAACAAAACTAAATGCTTAACAATTAAACTGAGATCGAGCACTTCATGTTAATACAACTGAATCAAATCTCAATCTGTAGGCATATCCTATGCGTCAGTTTTTTAACAAATGATTTGCACATCAGGTTTGTTTGTTTCGATTTGCCATAACCGATTTTTATTTTTGCCACCTCAGGTCAACACCATGCAGGTATGAAAAACACACAACTTTTAATATTAATTATTATTATTGTTGTTGTTGTTGTTGTTGTAAAACAATGACCATTACAAAAGGACAATGATGGTTCATCTCCTTAAAATACAAAAGTAAACATAATTCACTGGCTTTTAATAATAAAATATGCAGAGAAGCGAAGATATGATTGATTCACAAACTCAAATTAGACTGATTGTTTAGTCAAATTAAACCTATGAACATCACTGCATACATTACATATGCCTATAGACCTGTATAATGTTGTCCCAGGGTCATACAGAGAAGTATAGAATTATTGTATACAATGATACAATTTGTAAACATTAAAAAAAATTATTGCTAGGCATTTTAGCAGTAAACATTTTTATGTCTTTATTTAAATGTTTAAAATACGAACATTTAACTTATCCATGGTCTAGATTATGCAGAACTTCTCCCCTTTTCCTTAAAAATCCCTTCCCCCAAATTGCACATCCTTTTACATATTTCACCTTATTGAATTTGTAATCAACCAAACTCGTCTTAAAAATAACAAAATACAAAAAACTACCTACTGGGACTTCAATCATAATATACTGCGTCAGATGAACGGTGAATTTGAGATTCAGTATAGCTCACCTAACCCTGTCCTGCATACTAAGTTTCACATTATGTGGTATACGGTATTAACCCACTAATATTTAGGTCTATAAGGGACAAATTCGCCTAATTCCGCGTTTATAGGCAGCGATTTCATAACACTTGTTCGTCCATAGAGCAATCTATAGCTACTCCAAAAATCTTTTAATAAATTCATTGTCAGTAATTGAAATGCAATATTTTTCTATGTCAGAAAATGCAAATACAATTATCAGCTGTTATTGCGGTTTATTACAAAATGCTTAAAACTATGGAAAGTATGGAAACAATCGGATTATTTTTAAGTTATCTATAAATAAAATGCATGTATGTCCATTTGCCATAATTTTGGCCAATGCATAAGATTGAAATAATTTCTTATTGCCTTATAGAAAATGTCTTAAGTCTTATTAACATATCTTTAATAATATTAACTTTAAATTTAATTTAACACACCTGATTAAGTTAATAATCCAGACCGAAATTTCCTGAAATAAAAAAAATGCTGGGTTTTAGAAAACGAATCTAGTAACATTAACATTTTGTTGAGTCCATATGAAACCAGATAAAAACCCCGAAGAGAATTAATTAATTAAGAGGTATTAGTTCAAAATATATATACTAAACAATGCTGAAATAAATGAATAACAAATAACGTAGTGTAAACCTAATATACTGTGACGTCAAGCGTATTCGTTATTATTATTATTATTATTATTATTATTATTATTATTATTGTTGTTGTTGTTGTTATTATTATTATTATTATTATTATTATTATTATTATTATTATTATTATTATTATTATTATTATTATTATTATTATTATGCCCTCTGGGTAGTTTACTGGCAGTTTGTGTCTTTACCTTTTGATGGCGTTTGTCTTTATATAACCCAAACATTTGCGTGGAAATAATAGCTGTTGAAACTTTAGATCTTGCAGTTTCTCGCAGTTCCCTTTCCCAATCTCATCTCAGGAGAAAATTCTGCGGAAGGAAAGGGGAAAAAATCAAGCTGTGGTATTCGGATTATGGCGGCGTGGATAAAGCATTAAATGGGGCTAAAGAGGTTTGAATGGACGCAGTGGCGTGCGAACTGAAGCAGAGTAATTATTGCTTCATAATTGTGTTCTTTTCCTTTTTTGAGCGAATCGCGCAGCGGAGCCCCACTCGGAGCGGTTGTGACATTTAGGAGGCCAGTCTTTGTGCTGAACACTTCAAGTTTAAAAAACAAGGGCAATTGAGTCGGCAGAGCTCAAAGCAGCAGCCATTGTGCAGGAACACATTGAGTTTGGATTTAAGGACAATGGTGTTTCTCAAATTTCTAGCAAAAACCTATACTCCATCTGTGATCTCAATGAGCGTTCTTTCACCGGGCTCCTTCTTTTCTGTTCGGTTCGCTTTGTAAAAGGAGGCAGATGTGGAGGACTGGACAGTTTTAATTGGCTGGTACCTGAAACGCGCGCACGCAGGCGCGCAGCTTTCTTGCTGCTAATTTAGTAAACTTTCAAAACGACCGCACTTTTACTTTATCATACCATCGTGGATAACTTTAAGAATGTATAACAGTACAGAGCACTGAGATGTACATTACTGCGTTTAAACAGGTCAGTGTGTATTTAAAGTAAAGCTTTTAGACCGTGTTGTTTACATCACGCACACCCGATTACTGTGATGAAAAATCAAAGATTGCAAAGATCTGCTCGTTTATTGAATGTGTTTTTCAAACTTTGAATAAAATTAAAAAAGAGAACTTGCACGCTCTTTAACTTCCTAGCCATTGTAAAGGCTTATTTTTGCGCAAGTTTAATGGCTGTGTGCTGTGCCTCGAGGGGGATGCCTGAGCTCGGGTGAGAGGCCTGCACGGAGCGGCAGCTTTTTTCTTGTGAACAAGAGGTTAACAACCTAATGAGGACTTGGTGATGAGATGAAGCGTGTAAATGCGCACCGGTTTTTCGTGTACCCCCTGGATCTGCTACTCTAACCTCTGCTGCGCTTCGCACACTCTCACCGTTTCAGCAGGAGTTCCCGGGAGGCAATGCATCTCCAGGCGCGCTCGGGCCGGCCAGCGGCGGTGAGAAAGGTCGCCACAAAAGCTCGCCGGGGTACTAGAGGAACAGAGACATGCTGTTACATATGTTGGGTCAAGCATCCCTTTTGTGCCTCTTTCAAAAAGGTGTAAAACTCAGTCATCTGTGGAGTTTATAAAAGGGGATGAAAGGCCTGTATGGGTTTTTGATGCACAGGTCTGATGAACTGTTTGAAAGAATGTTGAATTTCTTAAGTGCTCACAGTCACTTTTAATTGCCCCGGGGGCATTTAATTGGAATTCAAAGATACCCATTCAGTTAAGAGTTTTGAAGTAGTCTGTGTAAGTTGGACTCTTATATACACATACACACACTCTATAAGAAAATGTACATCTCTTAAGGGTTATTTGGTCCCTCTGGGGAAATTCTTTCTTGCCTGTAAAAAAAAATAATTATCCAAATCATATTTTCTTTCTTCGATCACACTTTTTAGGTGTTGATTAACTAAAGGGACTTAAATGATATGCTTATTTGAGTTTGCATATCCTTGTACATTTTCTAGATGTTATTCGGTACAATACAGTTACAGTTATCTGGAAGGGAATTGCAGTGGTGATCTGAATTAAATGCAATTAAAATATTTTTAAGGTTATGTTAACCTGTTTTTTTTATAGAATGTTCCCATTTCCCAATTTTTCGAAACAAACAAATACATAAATACATACATACATACATACATACATACATACATACATACATACATACATACATACTCTTGTTTAAAAAAGTGTTTGTAAACAGATCTGCCCCCTTTTTGCCAGTGAGGCAGACTCAATTTAACAGTCAGCACCTACGTGTGGTTTTTGTAATGAGCACCGAATTGCTTCTTCGGATGGCTATTTTCAGCCTTGCGAGAGAGCTGCCGAGATAATTACTTTGAATGTCAAAAAGATTTAGTTTAATATCGTCTCTATTAGTGGTGCTGGTTCAGTAATTAAAGGTGTGGATGAGAGTGGCGGTGGGACAGATGGCATTTGCTTACTGTGATTCCGTATGTAAACACAGAGAAGCGAGTGGAGGCGCAGGGGAGCGCAGAAACTGAGGAGCACTGTGCAGAATGCTGCTCAAGCTTTAAAACATACACAAGTGGAAAGGATGCTAGGAAACGGGTTTAATAAATTCAGACCACAATTTCCACTATATTTCTGGAAATAAAAAAAATATATCGCAGAGAAGCCAATAATTAAATACATTTTAAAAATCAAGGGGAATTGTTTGGAGAACTTTTGGAAATTAAGCATCGCTAAGTGTGAACGTTTTCTTTTCTGTATCATCAGTCTGTTAAAGGGAGCAGTGCTGCATATCAGATGCTTTAAACAACCAAAAGCACAACCGATGTCCGGCTTACAGATACATATTTTATACTGCACGTTAGTGAAAACGACTCGCGTCCAAAAATATACATCACTTTTTTTTTTAATTACTATTAATGCTTGTGTAATTTCAGTAAAATCAGAAAGACTGACTGCTACTTAGTTTTATTCTTCTGCTTATCTTCCAGTTTTTTACGCAACAAACATAATCTGTAATTTTCCAAAAATATTTTAGACGGTAACGTTTTAGTAGGCTTAGAATTTATTCGTTTTAATACACGAATATTTTAGCTAAATAAGCCATAATTTAAAAAACAAAACAAAACAAAAAAACTTTATGTCTATAATAGTTATTATTTAGCTGAATTTCGCTTGACGAAAATGGGTCATATAAGGTAGATATTTTATAATACAACCTGATCTTTAATTTCTTGATTAAAAAAAGGGTGACAGTAACAACTGATTTTTGTTTATTTCTGTCATTTATAAATCTACTGTGTTGTTTTGCTATTATATTTTGTTTTATTTATTCTATTTTATTATTATTTATTGTAACAGGGAATTTTATGAAATGATAACAACAACAACAACAACAACAACAATAACAATACCTATTATTATTATTACTATTATTATTATTATTATTATTATTATTATTATTATTATTATTATTATTATTATTATTATTATAAATATGAAGAAGGGTGAAGTAGTGAACGCCGTTGATGGATGTGCAAAGTCAGCTGTGCCTGAGGCTTTAGGGTTGGTGTGACAACACGAATATTTGTCGCAATAAGCCACAAATTACGCGTATGGTGTCACTGTCATGTCCAAAACCCAACAACCGGAAATAAAAGCTACAGCTATTATTATTTATAGTCTATTTAAATGAAAGAGTTATTACCGCTAAATGGATGTTGAATTAAGGCAGCCTATATCTATATTTAATATATATGTAATATAAACAACGTCTTTTAAAAATAGTATAGTTAATTGTACAAGCTAAAGATAAAATTGGGCAAATTGTAAGTGCAACATGATTTAATTTTAATGTGAAATTTGCAAAATCTACGAAATCAAACCAAATATGAGATAGCAAATTTTAAACTTCAAAATAATGACATCAACTTACCTTATTCTCTGACGTCATTCGATGTAGGGTCATCGAGTATTTTTTAATTGTCTTTGTTCAATGAAAGTAGAAGAATTTGGGAAAAGCTCTAAAAATTAGAAGGTAGGATTTGACGTTTCTATAAAAAAAAAAAAAACACCAGTGTAGGAAAAGTTATAAATTGTGATATTTATTGATGCTAAATAAAAATTTCTGACTGGCTTTTCTGTCCTGTTTATTGGTATTGGTATTTCTGTGATAAAAGTTTTATATCTTTGCTCTGCGTGATGCTTGTTATTTGAGAAAAGGACGCAGGTGGACACAGTTGAAAAACAGACAAGCCAATCAGATTGCTCCGTCCTCCTTTAGCCAATGACAGGCGCCACATTGTTGTCAAATTTGTCTAATGAAAACGTAGGAGAGCAACAATAGAGAGAGAGGGGGATCTGTATCCACTGGCGATCTCTCGAGGAAGTTAGTGTCTCACGCTGGAGCAGGGAGAACAAGCTCAGCTCACATTTACTCCACTTCCTCGGCTTGTTAGTGATCGATCTTTTGAGGTATTTCTTTAGCTGGAAACTTTTGTTTTTGTTAAAATCGATTTCAATAACTCTGGACAATTCTTTATAAGCTAGAACTGCAGAAAAGTTGTTTATTAACTTTTAAACTAATGGACTGATTGGGGTAAAAAAAAAAAAAAAGAATTATCGAAACGCTTTTCTGACGTGCTTTAAAAATCTGATCACGTTTTGCAAGATTATTTTTTAAAGCGCCGTTCATTTCACACTTTTGTGCTCTCTTGTCGGATGCTTGCGCAATTTATTTCTTTTAAGTGCGACTTGATCGAATTTAAGAAATCGGTTGCTACTGTTTAACTTCGACGATCAATCACAAGTCCATAAGGGGCAGATCATGGATCTTCGTTCGGAGCTTCCTGGCGCTCAAGCGGGCGCACAGGTTCACCCCGGAGCCGCTGCAGCCGCCTCCATCCCCGTGTCCATGGCCAGCAGTCTGCTGAGAGGCCCGCCGCTACTTCTGCGCCCTACAGAGAAATATCCTCGCACACCCAAGTGCGCACGCTGCCGTAATCACGGCGTTGTGTCGGCGCTTAAAGGACACAAACGCTACTGTCGCTGGAAGGACTGCATGTGCGCAAAGTGCACCCTCATAGCCGAGAGGCAGCGAGTGATGGCCGCGCAAGTGGCGCTGCGCAGACAGCAGGCGCAGGAAGAAAACGAAGCCCGAGAGCTTCAGCTCCTCTACGGAACAGCAGAAGGGCTCGCACTGGCCGCAGCAAACGGCATCATCCCACCCCGGCAGAACTACGAAGTGTTTAGCCAAGTTAGCAACGACAACAACTCTGGTAAGTAAAACTGCATCTTATCTTAATCAGTTTAGCTATCCTAATAACACAACATTATCCTTCACTTTTATTATGACGGTTTTTTTTCATGGTTGATCAATTTAAGTACGATTAATCTAATCAGGCGTTGTTCCCCCTCTTTCCTTACTTTTCCCCTTCCAGAATCTAACATGCAGAAATTTGAATTATTCCCCAAGACTCCACTGTCAGGATCTGTGACCCCACAGCCTACAGCTGGAAAGTCTGCATCTGCTGAGACTGAATCAGTACCTGGGATCTCATCCCCAGACGTACACCATGGCTCTGGTTCCGAAAATGGTGACGGAGAGTCATACATCAGCTCTCCAGCTCCCAAACCCATGAAAGACGGCGAGGAGACACCACCGTCGATAAGTCCACTTGGCTCAGACTCAGACACAGACAAAGATGAACAAGAGCCATCACCCTCCTCTGCTTCATCTCGCCACATGAATGCTATTGACATCCTGACCAGAGTGTTCCCAACACACAAGCGCAGTGTCCTAGAGCTTGTCCTCCAGGGATGTGGGAAGGATGTTGTCCAAGCCATCGAGCAAATCCTCAACAACAGTGGACAAGCCAAACCTCCAGAGGAAACCTGGTCAGCAGAGAGGGTTCTTCAGAGCGCCCAGCAGCCCTTGTCCTCTGCTCCAAGGCCCGTGTTACCTGGAACCATGACGCTCAGCAACCGGTCAGCCTTCTCTCCTCTGCAGCCCAATGGTCCACACTTTGGCGCTGACCCTGGCACGTACCCTCTTGGCACGCCTCTGGGCCTGAACCCACTTCGCCTGGCCTACTCGGCACATGGCCGAGGGCTCACCTTCATGACCCCTTACTCCACAACAGGCCTGATGCCCACTCTGGGATTTAGGCCACCAATGGACTATGCTTTCAGTGACCTGATCAGAGACAGGACTCTCCTACATAAGGACCAGAGCTACACAAATGGACTTTATGGTCCCCTGATTAACAACACTCCAGAAAAACAGTGAGCAGCTATTTCACTGAATAAAAACAGGACTTGAAAAAAGGTGAAAAGGCTAATGTAGCCCATTTTCAGAGAAGTGTTCTGTGTCTAAAAAGACTTAAACCCCTTATATACTTATCCTAATGACATTCTCTGTACATAGAGATTTCTGATTTACTCACGTGACAGAATCATTCGACTGGCATAAAGTAACACATATCTAGTGTTGGGGTTTATGTTGACGTTTGTGCTGATAATGGTTACCAAAATGCTCTAATTTAAACGGATCTCGCTTGCGGGTCCTGGCTCAAACAAATCACATGGAGTTCAATTGAAAGAGTAACCAGTATTTTCATGTAAATTGCGTACTTTGAATTCTTGACATATCTGTTACAATTCTATTAGTTTATTTACTGAACGGATCAAGTCTCAGTGCGATAATGGTGCAATTAAAAGAATCATTTTCTCCGTCGTTAAAAAAAGAGAGACTATACTAATATTATTATACGATCTTCAAACGTCATTATTTTAGCTGACGCTTTGTAAAATTGTGCCATGTTAAATGACCAAGACATAAACAGTTCTGTTAAGATTATTGTTAAAGATCTTGACTAAAGTAGATTCTCTGACTCTTTTTGTGCTATGTTGATATGTTGTGTTCACACTAAAATGTTACATTCCGAAACAATATCACATCAAATTCAACGTCATATGCGCAGAATACCGTGAAAAAAAACATGTTCGTGGTGAATGAAATCTTGTTTCATTGTTACTGCTGTACATTTATCTATGTGAATTTTGATAGAAATAAATGTTATTTTATACTTAGATTCTGAACTTGTGTTTTTATTTATATATGAAATTTTTTTTATCTAAATCTAAATATTATCTTAATTTAAATACAGTCTTTACAACAACAACAACAACAACAATTATTATTATTATTATTATTATTATTATTATTATTACTATTATTATTATTATTATTATTATTATTATTATTATTATTATTATTATTCATAACCAGCACGGCGTAAATTCGAGCATAATAAATCGTACAATTTACAGCTTATTCGTCATTTTTGGTTTTTAAAAAAAACTTCATCAGATACGAGATTATTTTTAGTAATTCACCTTTTGTACATTTCGTAATTTACTATATAACTTACTAGATATTTTTTTCCCTGATCAGTTCTGATTATATACTGGGAATGCTGAAGTAGGTTATTATGGAATATTATGTGAACGGAATCTGTGTCAGTCTCCTCAGTCCACAGCTGAAGTGCTTTAAACATCACAGTGATGAGAGCTGATAGTGTGTGTTCATTTCAGCGCAGATGAGAGAGAAAACTTACACTTATTTACTTAACTATATACAGTTCTGCCATGCCCATCAGAGGTCCTGCTATCCACACTTGATCACGTGTGACTGAAGTAGTAAAAAATAGGCACACTGTATTCATTTGACATTAGACAGACTAGATTGTTTTTCCCAGATTTTTTTGGTCAGGATATGTTTAACAACAGAGTATTACAAACGGATAAGAAAAAAAGTCTGAGAGATAAATAGCATTCGGTTATGCAACACATATCCAGTGTTGGCTTTAATATTGAAAACGAAACTTAATTAATTTATAATTGACCACAGAGTTTATGGTCAATTGAACCTGGTATGTCAGCACTGACATACAAGTATATCCGGAGGAAATCGAGATTGTTACTCGTCTGAGGGAAGTGCAAAACCCTTTCAGAAATGAAATCTAACCATGTTATTAATCATTTAATATAGATTAATGCACACCAGGTTTCAAACAATACAAATGCGCGCGCGCATATGTGTGTGTGTGTGTGTGTGTGTGTGTGTGTGTGTGTGTGTGATATATATATATATATATATATATATATATATATATATATATATATATATATATATAAATGTTATAAATTATATTATTCATTTTATTATAAGTATTTATTATGTATTTATATTATATGCATTTTATTACATATATATATATATATATATATATATATATACTGTGCACTACTACTACTAAATTATAATATTTATATATATTTACTATATACGTACGATATTGCTAACCAAAATTGTGTATGACAGTTGTTTAATTGTTTAATCTTGTTGAATACATATAGAGTATTAGATTGTAATCATACTATTAAAAAAAACACCACCAACAATGTTGTAAACAATGTCACAAAAGAATTTCTTTCTAGGGGAAAGAAAACATTAGCTTTCCTAGGTAAATAATTATACTTTTCAAATAAACTCATTTGCTTTCCTTTTTACTCTATAACCTTAATTATTAAATTAGATAAACCCTGTTAATTATAGAACAATGCCTCCACTGGCAAATAAACCTACCTGAATATTTCGGTCAGACATGAGCTGAGTGTTTCTATTTCTATCTGCGTGGCGTTTCTATTTCTTGTGTTTTCTTTGATAGTACTGCCACCTTGTGCTGAAAGATAGCTATTACTCACACCTAAAGTGTCATGTGTTGCTGACTATATGCACGTACGCGCAGTGATTATGTGACTGATATATTTTCCCAAGGACACAGCAACACTTCATTCTGTACATCATAAAATAACAACAACAACAACATAATAACAAGAAGAAAACTGCTGCATGAAATCTGAAAATATGAATTGAAATCTGCCTTAGGTTATTACTGTTTCTCTAATAGCAAACAAATATACAAACAAACAAAATTATTAGGAACATTTCTCACAAACTCAGAAAAACAGACTTTCCATATGTAATAAAAATGAGGCCTGGTGCATTTTAAAATCTCTTCATGGAGGTTGTTTTGCTTAAGATAGGCCAGTAAACTTACAAGCTTACAACTTACAAGGACTACTTACAAGCAATCTTAGAGTATTTTGCCTTTACATTTTAGGCCTCACAATCCTACTCTCACTTCTGCATTGTTTTTTTTTTAATGAGTGTCAGTCAAATGAAGCCCTTATATATATATATATATATATATATATATATATATTTTAGCATAGTTGTCAAAAGTATATAATTTTCCTACATCTCCATTTTATTCAAAGCAAGTGTTCCAGCACTACTTGAGTGTTTGGATTCCTCTAAAACTCATCTAAAATAAATGATGTTGCACTTTTAAGGTTTCCATTTGACTCAACCTCGTACTACCACAAGCTGACATCTTGACATTTTATTTCATTTTCTTTCAAATAAATCAGTGTGTGTGTGTGTGTGTGTGTGTGTGTGTGTGTGTGTGTGTGTGTGTGTGTGTGTGTGTGTGTGTGTGTGTGTGTGTGTGTGTGTGTGTGTGTGTGTGTGTGTGTGTGTGTGTGTGTGTGTGTGTGTGTGTGTGTGTGTGTGTGTGTGTGTGTGTGTGTGTGTGTGTGTGTGTGTGTGTGTGTGTGTGTGTGTGTGTGTGTGTGTGTGTGTGTGTGTGTGTGTGTGTGTGGGTTTTTGTGTGTTGTGTGTGTGTGTGTGTGTGTGTGTCTCGCACCGGGCGGGCGGCATGGTAGCTTGGTGGTTAGCACGTTTGCCTCACACCTTCAGGGTTGGGGGTTCGATTCCCACCTCCGCTGTGTGTGTGGAGTTTGCATGTTCTCCCCGTGCCTCGGGGGTTTCCTCCGGGTACTCCAGTTTCCTCCCCCAGTCCAAAGACATGCATTGTAGGTTTATTGGCATCTCTAAATTGTCCGTAGTGTGTGTGTGAATGAGTGTGCCCTGCAATGGGTTGGCACTCCGTCCAGGGTGTATCCTGCCTTGTTGCCCAATGACGCCTGAGATAGGCACAGGCTCCCCGTGACCCGAGAATAAGTGGTAGACAATGAATGAATGAATAGATTAAAAAAAGGTTGAAAAATGAGTAAGAGAGTGACTTTCATTCCATGTAAGCCGTTCTCTTTGTCTGTGCTTTTGTAGTGTGTTTTCTTTTTTTATTATTGACAAGTCTATAAAAATGAGTTAAGGATGAACTGGAACCAGCATCTGCTCCTCAGACCTCTTAATTTTCTCTTCTGGCCACAATAACACAACTGTTGCTTTCTAGCTAAAGATAATGCATAAATTAAGGCTTTGAATTAATCAGAACCAAATCCATATAAACATTCACCAAAAAGTTTAGGAAGATTTGTGGAGTATGCTTTGTTTCAGTTACAGATTGAAGAGGAAGAGTGTGGGGAACGTTTGTGGACAGTTTACTGCTTCAGTGCTGCTTTTGTCAACTAAATAAATTAGATAAAAAAAGGTCAGCACTTTAGAATGATAGAAATTTAAGTGAATTGGAAAAAACTGGCAGAACATTTTAAGTGTGCTGAGGTGAATAGTGGGCTTAAATAGAGGCCTAGACATCCCTATGGTGTCTGATCACTTTGCTCTTTACATCAATTTAATTATATAAAAGAATCCTGAAATACTGATTTGAAATGTTCATGTGTGTTATGTGTTTATTCAGGTACAATTTGTCTAATATCATATTTTGTCTGAAGATCTGGATTGATGAACTCTGTTAAATAGGTAATAATGGTCAATATTCAGGCACAGTTAATCTTCCTGCCTTCATAAAAAATGGAACTAATGGAACTGAAGCACAACCTATCCTGACCTCCGAGCCTTTTTGCCTACAGAATCATTTTGCTCTTGTTATGAATCTTAATGCGTAACAATAAATAGTCTTTAGAATGGAAATTGTTTCCAAATAAGCTGGTTGTTAGTAGCAGCACCACCTGCTGGACTACCTATATACTTAATCAAACAGCAGCAAAATGAAAATCTGTAATGTGTATACATTTGTAAATTAATTTATTTGTAACTGTTTAGTGAATTTTAACTGTGCGAATATGCATGGATTCATGGATTATGGAAAGATTTGAGTTATTTTAGCATCTGAACCTTTGTCCTTTCACTTTCATCTCTCCACTTGTTGATATGGTGAGAACTGTGGCCCTACTTACATGCAGATGAGATCATGAATTGAATTATTACCATTACATTAGAATCATGTGTAGTTATTTAAGACAGAGGACCAACCCAAAGCTAAGCTGGACATTATATCTGATATTTGTGAGCTACTCAACATGTAAACCCTGGTGAATGTGTGGTATCAGAATTTACTAATAGAGAAATGTGCATGTTATTTCAGTCATGATTTCTTCCCAGCCCTTTTGCTATTCAAATGGACTGGTGCAATGTTTTTAGTTAATGAATCATGCCACTTGGTATGAACCCTGTTCATTTAAAATTGGGTCGATAAGAATTTGGACAGTGACACAATTATTCATTTTGCACCACAGTGGATTTGAAATGAAGCAGTCAAGATGTAATTAAAGTGTAGACTTTAACCATTAATTCAATATTTTTTAACAAAAACATTGCATTAGCCATTTAGCCAGTCAACTGCTACATACACACATTCAAAACCATCTTACAAACCTGCTATAATGCTATGATGTGATTAGGCTAAAAAAAGAAAGGAAAAAGAAGTCAAGAAAAGGTGATAAAGTGTTCACTGATGTGTCTCTCTAGGGAAAAACCCATGAAGGTGTCATGTAGAACCTTAAAACTCAGTTACCTTATGACAAGGGGTTCTTTATGACAATGTGTTTTTCCAAAGAGCGTGAGAGAGTTATTATGATGTCACACAGGTTAACAGGATAATGTGATTAATGTGGTTAAATATCTCGCAGCTGTAAAACCAACCATTACTAGTCAGTAGCAAGCTTATATTATGCAACAAGACTCATAACATTACACAACATAGCATGAAAGACCTAGTGATAATAATGTAGAAAATGTTTTACTCTCTGTATTGTTCTTCTATCTTTTTTAAATTGTGTATTTATTCCTGTTTTGCTGTCAAATTATGTTTTGTTTTTGGTTATTAATTTAATTTAATTTAAATTTATTATTAACCTTTTCTATTTTCACCATTGTTAGTTTTCTTTCTTTCTTTCTTTCTTTCTTTCTTTCTTTCTTTCTTTCTTTCTTTCTTTCTTTCTTTCTTTCTTTCTTTCTTTCTTTCTCCTCTCTCTCTCTCTCTCTCTCTCTCTCTCTCTCTCTCTCTCTCTCTCTCTCTCTCTCTCTCTCTCTCCCTCCCTCCCCTTTCTTTTCACTCTTTTAAATTTAAGTCAAAAACTTTTGAAACCACATACTTAGTGACTATATAAAGAGAATCTAACAATAATAGTACTGTGGCTATAGCATGAGAAATTAAGAAAAATTGTTAAGAGGTTTTCAAATCAAGCTGATGCTGCAGCTTTTATTTTTGAGCTATAACATTTTTACATGAATTATAGATGATGACATAAGACATCAACCAAGTTATGTGAGACTAAAGGTGATGTTGCAGCTAACATGAGCTGAGCATGATAGTGTCATCAATGTGACAAACCAAAGCTTCTGCTGTGAAAAGAGTGAGACTTAATTAAAAAATAATCCAAAGGCTAAGGTCACATTTTATTGCAAAGACGTTATAGTCTATAGACTACTTCTGTTTTGTTGCCTGTTGCATGTACCAAAATGGCCAAAAGCATGTGGACAACTGAGCATCACACCATACTCATATGTAGGTCTTCCTCAAACTGTTACCACCATACTGGAAGCACACAATTGTCATTAGTGTCTTCATATGCTGTAGGATTACAGTTTCCCTTCAGGTAAACTGAAGGTAATGCACTTAATCCAAAGCCATTCCAACATGGTAATGACCATGTGCACAAAGCAAGCATGATTTAGTGGAAGAACTCAAGTGTCCAGCACAGAGCCCTGACCTCAACCCCACTGAACCCCACTGAACCACCTGAAACACCGAGCCTCCTCACTCGACATCAGTGCACGAGCTTATTCATGTTTTTTGGCTGAATGAGCAAATCTCCACAACCACACTCCAAAAAACTAGTGTTAAGCCTAGTGCCGCTTTCTAATGCCCATAGTGTTAGAATGTGATTTTTAGCACAAACATATGGGTGCAATGATCAAGTGTCCATATAATTTTGGCAAAATAGCACACTTACTAATGGCTCTGTTACATTTGGCAGACACTCTTATCCAGACCAACTTACAATTCATCTCATTTTATAAAACTGAGCAGTTGAGGGTTAAGGGCCTTGCTCAGGCACCCAGCAGTGGCAGCTTGGTGGACCTGGGATTCTGACTCACCATCTTCTGATCAGTATTCACATCCCATGCATGCTACATCTCTGTTCTATGGTAATTCTATGGTTATGTTTAACAGAAAGTTTTATTTTAAACTACACATTCATTTAAGACATATTAGCATATCAGCTCCTTCTGTACTAATTCTAATTTGGCTGCTTCTAATTTGTAATGGCTTTACACATACAAAATGTCAGTCCTTATACATGAGTAAATATAGTATAGAACAAGGTGTTGGTGAGCTGCTGTGAAACACCTTTCAGCTTAGGGCCCCCAAAATGCCACAGGAAGCCTTGGTCATACAATCATATGAGCATAAACAGTTATAGGTTAAAGAATGTTCTCAACCACCAAGACATGTATCTTGCCTTGATAAAACTCTCACAATATAGCTAAAATGAACTCTAAGCCTAGCTTGATCCAGGCTACACTTTGCATTGCTTTCACTTTTGATTGGCATTTGGAGATTACAGCAATCAAGATATAAAAGGAACACACAGTACACCAGAGCACTAGCTTGTTATACTGCATATAAATACATTTTTTCTCTTTTTTGTTCTGCATATCAAACATGAGCAAAATGAATAAAAAGCATTTTAGCATTTTATTAGTAGTTAAAATGGCTTGTGAAAATGCCTTTGGGGATATTCTTGTATTGACAAACAAAACAGAACATGCATATTTCAATTTGTCTCACTGTCTCATTATTATTTTGTGGCAGACAATAATGACTACAGTGTCAGTGACTTTCCTGTCAAATCCTGCATGTTATTGTAGGAATGAGGTGTATTTTCCCACTTAACATAACAACACAGGATCCTTACATTAAAAACATGGCCTACAAACACCCAGTAACACCTCTCTCATGGTCACACTCACCACATTACTGATTACACACCTGGACTCAATTATATTCACTGCACATGCTCACAAATTCAAAGGACTTTTGGTTCATAAATGCATTATTATGTATACACTCTGTGTTATTTAGGACCATGTGATCCCAAACCTTTTTACTATTGTTTGTCTGTCTGCTTGATCTAGTTCTGGTTTTCTCATTTTGTGATCCTGCCTAGTCCATTTCCTGTTGTTTGCTCAGTGCCTGACCCTTGTCTGTTTGTTGACATTGTTTTGGATTACATCTCTGTCTTTTTACTACCTGAACTTGAGTACCCGCTCTTGCATCCTCATCTGGTCCTTCACATTATGTATTATTTACAAATGACAATTTAGTTAAATTTTGGTGACTTTGCTGCTACATTGATAAATTTGTGGTTATCCTGCCAAAGCACACAACCAATCAGTTTGAGTAAAACATCACGTGAAAGACATTTTACTAGCACCATCCGTTATTTAGATAGTATTTAGCTTCCCACTGGTTGCATTCAGACTAAAAGAGAACGTTTTAAATCACTTTTTATCTTATCTTATATGCTTATCTGGGTATTGTGCTTATTTGGCTGTTTTGGTGGTCACACATGAAGTGGCTCTACTCTCTGTTCCTATCTGTCTGTGTCAAACCACCAAATAACCAGACTCCTGTATTTCCTAGCAACATCAGTTATGCAGTAAGTTATCACAATTACAGGTGATGCTGCATATTCAGTACTAGTTCATAGAATGAACAGAAATAAGAATAATACTTGTTTACACAAAAAAGATTAAGGTGGATGATTTCAAGCTAGTAAGTGAGGAAAAACAAAATAAAGTTTTCCAGAGAACTGGATTCGGCATTGTATATGTTATTCCTGGCATACTCCACCTCTCCAACATTTCCTGTTGTCATTTCATGTTCCTGTCAATCAGAATGACTCTAGCCAACCATAGGTGTCTGTTATTGCATGAATGTGGAAAAGGGTAGATAACACTTCCCCCTGATTATCTTATGCTGTCCTGTGACATAGCATTAGTAGCAGTTTGAAAAGATGTCTGGCTTCAAGTATCTTGGAGGAAGCACTTGAAAAGCACTTGGAGGAGCCCTCAGTCTGCTCAGTTGGTAGCTGAGAGCTGGCTGGTTGTCGGGAATTGGCAGGTAACCAAATTGGGGAGAAAACTGGCACCCATTGCTACACAGAAACAAAGATCCACTCTAGAATCCTTATGGACACTTTGGGGTTTCCTCTGATGGAAATCCCAAACAGCAAAGTGTTTCACCATCAGAAATGGTTTTCTATAAACGTCTTATAGGAAGCTAATAACCTTCACAGTTTAAGGAATAATAAAAAAAAAAGTAATAAAGCCTTCTCTTTTCTTGATGGGCTATATATTATATATATATATATATATATATATATATATATATATATATATATATATATATATATATATATATATATATATATATATATATATATGTTGGGATATATATATATATATATATATATATATATATATAAAAAAAAAAAAAATATATCAAATCCAACAAAAATCTGCCACACCACACTTTCTCATCCTGTTTGATTTTCTCATGAAATCATTGTTGTTTGTTTGTAGTAATCTAAGTAGTCTTCTGTGGTATTGATGTGCTGCTTACTAATAACTACATCTAACAATCAGTTTAACTATGCAAATCTTCCACGACAAAACAAGGCACACTATAGTGTCTATTATATCTCACATTTGGGTATGTGTTTGTTCTGTACACAATTTGTATAGTGGTGTTGAAGTGGATATAGGATTTGAGTGTTCAATTTCTCTGTGAATAGGGTTCCTACAGATACACCGAATCACAAACTCTGACACATTCCTGGTGTCCTAGTGCTACTTGATGAATGAAGCTGTTGGTAATTGACATAGTTGTGACGGTTCTCTGTCTCCTCCTCCAAAGCCAGTGAGGTGCTTGACAGTTCTGTCTGCCTCTACAAAAATGTGGAGGCATACATCAGACGCTTATACGCAGAGCCTTTCATTCTCAGATCAGCATTTCTGTTACTTCATGTAGTAGTGCACAGATTGTTGACATAAGTGAGAGAGTAAGAATGGAAATTAATATTTAATTGAATTAAAATTTTGCTTTTTCTCTTAGATACAGATGAAACCAATGCATAGTCTTAAAGGATATACGTTTACCAGACCTGCTTGGGCTGGATGTGGGTTCGGTGCATTTGATGCATACCATTTGTGTGTAGATTCTCAATTTAAAGCTGACACTTTGCACATTAACTTCATAGTTATTGTTTCATTCAGAATACGATGTGCTGGAGTATAGGACACAACCAAAAATTGTGCCACTGTGCAATTACTGCCTGCACCATATACCTTCAGAAGCATGTGTCTAGGCCTTGTGTCTTTCCTAAATTAAACTGTAATCCAAATGTACACTACTGAGTTCTGTGCAGGGAGAGCCGTAGTGCCTTCCTAATGAAATCCAGTGTTGTTGTGCAGGATTGCAATGAATACAGTAATGAATAAATAACAGTGTTGCCATCACTGACTGCAATAGTGTAGGCCATCTGTAAGCTAGGAGGAAAAAGAATAAAGCATAAGTATCAGCTAATGTATGAAATGGAAATATGAGGCTGGCTCTGAGTTTTAAAATAGATTTTTTAACACAATGTGCCATGACACAAACAATGGCTATGCATGCAATATTGTCTTGTGCTTGTTTAACCTCATGCCTAGTAAGAGCAGCATATAACATAGTGTTTTTAATGTTTTATTCAAAGGATGTATTTTGCTCATAGAATAGATTACACCAGGGGCTCAGGGCAGGTCCTGTTGAACAGAATCAAACCCGTATGTAATTCTGTGCACATAGCTCTTAATTCCTCTAAGTCTAAAGCATTCTCTGAATAGAAGAGTTTGATTAGCTGTTGCTGTTGCATAATCCTGGACAGGCTTACAAGTATAACAATCTTTTTGATATCCATCTCAGTGCTTTAAACTACAGGATGTCAAATTTTGTAATTTTGCCAACTTTTGGTTCAAACATAACATTGTAATATTTTCTTCTAACTGACTTTATCTGAACATTTGAAGCCATTCATACATTTAGAAAAGATTTCAGGTAAAATTACAGTTTCAGCAAAAAAATTAAATATACCCTCACCTTTCTTTTTTATTAGGAACACCAGTATACATGCATATTTATGCTGTTTATGCTTAAATAAGTGAATCATGTAGTAGCAGCACAATGCAAAACGTCAGACAGATACAGGTCAAGAAATCAAAGAGATCAAACATCAGAATTAAGTAAAAAAAATGATCTCTGTTGATACCAAATTGGCTGGTTTAAGTATTTCAGAGACTACTGATGTCCTGGGATTTTCACACCCAACAGTCTCTAGAGTTTGTGTATGACGGTTGAATGGTATGAAAAAACAAAAAACATCCTATGAGCAGAGGGTCTGCAGGCTGAAATACCTTGCTGATCACTAATTTTGGTAAGTCTATACACATGATAGCCTCAGATTCTGGACAAGTTCCACTCCTGTCAAAGAACAAAAGTCTGAGGCCCAGACTCAGACATGTCATGGGCACAGACTCACCCAAACTGGACAGTAGAATACTGGAAAAAGGCAAGCTAATTTTTTTCCCTTGTCTTTGTCTGTTCTACTTCAGATACACTTCAGACACATTTTTAGTACCTTCAGTACATTCTTTTGGACACTTGCTTTTTGAACATCACAATCCAGATTTAATCCTCTTTTCCTGTTATACTGTATTAACCTCCACTCTACTGGAAAGGCTTTTCACTAGAATTTGAAGACATTCATTATTTTACATTAAACATTATTCCAATGTATTAAAGATGGCCTTAAAAAGTCAGAAAAGACTATTAGTCATTTTCTTCATTCTTATTGTTAAGGCTTACGAAATTTTAAGCTGTACCAAAAATTTGGGCCTTGTCTTTGGGACTGCCCTTCTGTCAAGTTGCTTTAACAAAGCATTTTAAATTTACTGCCAGTTTGAACCTGACTGAATTTCTTTAAGGTTAATATTGTAGGATTGCCAGGGAGACTCACTGCAGCTTAGGAATTATATACACTGGATCTTTGAAAAAAAAAGAAAAAAGATAACAAAATACCAAGATACTTTAAACTTAACTTCTGCCCCCAAATATATGTGTTCCTTTTGTCAGTACAGGGAATTGTATTGAAATGGTCCGTGGGAATTCACCATATGCTAGAATGTTCCTTAACCTTTTTGAAAACTCATAAACTCTCTTCACAAAAGACTTTTAGGGATTTGGAGCAGAAAGAATAATATATTGCCAAATGTACTTCTGTTATGAGTTTTGAATGAGTAATTCAAAGATATCAATCACGTTTAATGTGTCTTGATGCAACTGGCTGTGGTTGCAGGTCATTTGTTAAACACTGGATGGCAATCTTGCTACATCAGAGCAATCTGTAGGCTCGACATCCACTACAGAGCTGCACTCATGCCGGTTGAGGTTTGAGACAAGGTCAAACCCATCCTTGTTTTCAGCGAACATACCTGCGGTTCACTGCTTCATGGACTTTGATCAAGCACTCAGACTGTCAGAAGCTTCTCCTTGTTCGTGAAGTCAATTTATTTTTATTATAAATAAATAAACAAACAAACAAACAAACAAACAAATGAATAAATAAGCAAGCTCTTCTGTTTGACATCCATGTCAATAAATGTTTAGGATCTGGTATGTTCTCCACATACAGTTGATTTGATTCAATTTACCATACATTTATACTAAGACATAAATGACAAATCATACGGCACATCTCTATACAGTAGACTTAGACCTAGACTAGAGCTATGACCTACGTCTGAGTCTCAGTCCTTAATGTCTATTTGTCACCCTCACAACACTGCAGCACTGTGCTGGTTGGTGTTTCTGGTACAGCAGGGCTATTGTGTGTTTCACAGAAAGGTTAGATAAGGGTCAAAGGACACAAGCAGACATAAGTGTTAGAGCAGCAACATGCTGGCCCAGTAGGTGAAGGTTAATCATTATGTTGGAGCAAGTCAACACACTGAAAGCAGAGCTGCAGCCCCACCCTCTGGTTGGAGATTGATAGCACACTGTCAATGTCTTCAGGCTACACTGTAGGCTGATGCTAGAACACAGTTAAACAAATCATCTCTTTGCTTGATGGCAATTAGCATGTGCGCATTTCACATTAAGCCTACTGGTAACGATCATGAATAGCACTGTGTCTCTCCCCCTATGCGTCTGCATGATAAATGCAAATCTGTTTCTCTCAGTGTAGAGAAAAGAAGTTAGAGTTATCAACTGTGGGCGTTCCTCAAGAAAGCTCTTCTGGAACGAAAGGCGCTGAAGTGCGCAAATCTTTTTAAGAGGCAAAAGCAGAAAGTAATTTTTGCAAGCTGTTCGTGCCGTTATCTGGCTGTGGGTTTTTGCCTGTTTTCCTCCGGCAGAGCTGTAATGAATAATTAGTGTAGGGGGGAGATAAATAGCCAAAGGCCTTGCTGGTGCTGAGGAAATCCATTTAGGTTATTACTCCTTACATAAAACCCATTTTCACTCTAAGAGATGCCTTTACTGTCCACACTGAATAACAAACAGATAACACAGAAACAAACAAAAAGAATACAATTACTTTTCACCCTCCTTGATGGGGTGTAGTGGAAAAGTGGACCGTGTCCTCAGGGACAGGGTGGCTGTGTGCAGGCTTGAGGCTTTGCAGTTCCCACTGGGAGCAGGACTTTAGGTCTTAGCTGAGTTTTGTCAGTGTCTATTACCATCGCTTCTGCTAGGGGTAGAGAGAAGCTATGGAGAGAGGCTGTGTGAATGGCCTTGGTGAGAGCAGATCAGAGAGTAGAAGTGAACAGAGGTCAGCACCCTGAGTCTTTTTATAGGAACACCTTGACATATATTGATTGAAGAGTGTAATTTGATAGATTGGATTAAGGGAGTAATTCAGTGCAGCCTCTGGGAAAATGTTCCGCGGATCTCTCTTTCTCTTTCTTGTTTGCTTTCAGATTGTTTCTGGCTATACATTGTATCATCCCTGACCAGTGCTTAGAGTCATGTCTCCTGTAGGCCCAGTAGGGCCAACATTGCATCAGTGCATCTGCTGTTTGCATGCCTGTATGCCTTGGGCTGTTGATTTCACCCACACTACATGGCTTGCTTAATTGAAGCCTTCAGCAAAGCAACATAAACAATTGTCATGTTGATCTTTTGGCTGATATACAGTGCAGTCATGTCCTAATGCATGGTGCAATTTATTGTGTGTCGTTGCATTTCATTCATATAAACCTTTCATTCACATGATATATTCAAAGAAGTAGCGCTGTTTGGTTGGTATCTTGAAATGGGGGGCTAAAATTAATTTTACTACTCACTGGGAACTTGTAGGTGCTATTATGAAAATTAGGGTTGAGCCTTATAACACAGAGCATTAACAAACAGCAAGCATGTAAACAAAAAAGCTGTGTTCACCATTAGCCAGCTCTATCATTCAGACTAAGCAATACAGAACTTACTGTTCTTTTATCTAGCCCTTTTTATATTGATATATATATATATAATATTGATTGGACAATATGTGCTTAGTATGACTTCTGTTATCTCCTACTAAAGCAAAAAAAAAAAAGTGAATGACAGATTATGGATTTGGCACAAATGTGTCCTGAAAAACATTAGTCCCAAAGGATACTCAATGTGCAGTCTGTCTGAGCTAGAAAGAATCAGTCCCATGTGTGTATCTTTTTCTTACAACTGTGGGCTGTGTTGTGTGTGTTTCTACAAAGTGAAAATATATCCCACAGAAGCCATTTATTAACAACAAATAAGATGATGTGAATGGCAAAAATGTGACCTTATTTTTGTTCAATTTTTGTCCATGAAAAAGAGGGAGAGCCTGAGCCCCTCAAGCCCATTTATACCAGGTAGCCCTGCAGTGCAGTGACAAATTTACAAACTACTATCTGATAAAAATCAATAGAAGTACATGGGTTAGAATATTAAACTGTACTGCACTGCTATTTGTTCAAAATAAAAATGGTTTTAGTCTTGTCCTCAGAGAACCAGTGGTGGAATTTTAATTCTTTGGTCTTGTAGACTGTCAGAAGTAGGAGGGCAGAGATCCATCTTTTTGTCTCCCACTCAGTCTTACATGAATGAATCACGGTCTCATAGTCAGAGTCTTTTCACAAGTCCTGTCTGCTTCTCCCTGTCACTTCCCAGCGTGGGGGCTTTTGGAGCTGCTTGCATTGTCACTGCGCTTTTGCATAAACATAAACACAGTGCAGATAAGAATGCCAAAATAATCAGGCAATTAATAGAAATCTGTGTGATTCACAGCAAAACATACTAACATTTTATTGTCATGTGAGTTTTGGCTGGAACCAGAGTCAGTCACATGCAAGAGTAGTTTTATACCTTAGCACCTAAAGCACAGTGCAAAATCTGAAGCTATTTCATTGCTATGTTTCATCATATTTTTTGCAGGATTTATATGCCTACTACTTTACTGGAGTATTTTTTTTAAGCTTTGTGAATCCAGACCCCATCTAAATGTCATAAAATCAGCATTGGGTTGGATAAGGAGGGCTGTAGGCATGAGCAACGAGGCTGCTTGGAGTTTTGGGATTAAATGGACGACATGCTGTGACTGTGCTGCATGAGGTTATTAATTCACTCCAAGAGTGAGACCACTGTCAACTGTGTGGGTGTCGATAAGGAGACGTGTGTTTTGTGTGTGTGTGTATGTGTGTGTGATTGTTTGTGTGTGTGTATGAATGCTTGCTCAAAGGGATGAAGGTCCTACCAGTAAGATACACAAGAATGTAGTGTGTCCTTACATCTCTTTCTGACATTCTCATTCATCTGTGCTCTTTCTCTATCACATTGTACACACAATTATGTGCTCCCAGTATGCACAGAGAAGTATGGAGCAACTGAACTCATGCCTTCAGCCTGAGAGCTGAGTTTCCCCAAAGCATTGACCACTGTCCAACATCCATCTCTCTACTAGAGTGGTAACACAATGCAACACTTATTAGTATGTGTTTAGAGCTCCAAAATAAGCCATAACTTAATCTGCGTTCATATTCAGATTTAAACCAGAATTGGACACAGCCTAAGCCAGAAAGTTTTTTTTTTTTTTTCTGTCAGATATACATAGAGCTGTTTTGTTTAATCCAACTTGAGCACATTATTAGTTTGGTTTGTGATATTTTCTATATAATTTTTTTCCCAAAATGTGAACAAACCAAGCCTGACCAGGCAGTTATTAAGAATGAGGGAACAATGTGAATGCGTTGTGAAGTGCAGCACATTCATGAGGTCTTTCTTTGTCACACAAGTTTCATATCTGATTGCTCTCTAGTGACTACATGAAAATAAAAACCCTCTCTCTTGTGCTAAAAAAAGAAAAGATTCTGAATAATTATGTGTAACTAATGTGTTCATATTCAGTTACATCCCACCTCCATATAATAAGTGGTATAGACAAATTCTTGCCTCTTTCTGAATTAACCTTTCCTTTCCACATTGAGTATGAGAGGGGCATGACTGACAGAAGTAGGTCTGTCTCAAACACTACATCTTCCATGGTTATAGCCTCCTCTCTGTCTTTCCCTCACTCTTTTTCACACATATACACAAATGCACCACCCACCACCCTGCTAACACCCGCACCCCCCCAACCGCTCTCTTGTGTTAAATTATAGCATGGCTTGTGAATATGAGTGAAAGTCATCAAATGAAGATTAAAGACAGCCCTGTTTCACTGCCAGCTTCGTCTCCAGGCTTGTCCCTATGCCTCTGGGGAACAGAGACAATTACATTTAGAATGGGATTCGTTCAAAGCGTTCAACAACTCATTAATTGCATATTGCAAACAGTACATTTCAGCAGAATGCACTGATGAGTAACAGCAAGAAGCTTTGAAAAAAATGAATAAATGAAGCGCCTGCCATTTTGCTACATGCATGAATTCATAATTTGAATATAAAGCTGATGATTGAAAGTAGAAGTTTATTCGACTAGGCCTTTTTCATTGTACCTGCTCTGTGAAGGGATTAAATTAAGTTGAATATCAATGGTTCTGTCAATAGGTGATCCAATAAACAGTAAATTAACAGGATTTTATTCACAGATCAGCCATAATATTAAAACCAGTGACAGGTGAAGTGAATAACATTGATTCTTGTTACAGTGGCACCTGTCAAGGGGGTGGGAGAGATTAGGCAGCAAGTGAACAGTCAGTTCTTGATATTGATGTGTTGGATGCAGGAAAAATGGACAAACATACGAATTTAAGTGACTTTGACTAGAGCCAATTTGTGATGGCTAGATGACTGGGTCAGAGCTTTTCCAAAATGGCAGGTCTTCTGAGGTTTTCCCAGTATGTAGTGGTTAATACCTACTAAAATAGTCAAAGGAAGGACAACTGGTGAACTTGCAAGACCATGGGCACCCAAGGTTCATTGATGTGCATGGAGAGAGAAGGCAAGTATTGTCTGGTCCAATCCCACAGAAGAGCTACTGTAGCACAAATAGCTGAAACAGTTAATGGGCATTGTGAGCACAGTGTGATGCTCTGGGCAGTGTTCTGCTCGGAAATCTTAGGTCCTGGCATTCATGTGGTTGTTACTTTGACTCATACCACCTACCTAATCAAGTCAAGTCAAGTCAAGTCAAGTCAAGTCAAGTCAAGTCAAGTCAAGAAGCTTTTATTGTCATTCCAACCACATATAGATGACGCAGTACATAGTGAAATGAGACAATGTTTCTCCAGGACCCCGGTGCTACATTAAAACAACACACAACATGCAATGTTAAAAATAGTGCAAATAAGTAATAATATATAACAGTAGTTGAGGTAGAGCAAGTAGAAGGTACATTGTATTGAGAGTCCGTCCACACAGGTGTGTGTGTGTGTGTGTATGTAAGAGAGAGAGCTGGTGTAGTTCAGTTCTGGGTGTTGAGGAGCCTGATTGCTTGTGGAAAGAAACTGTTACACAGTCTGCTTGTGAGGGCCCGAATGCTTCGGTACCTCTTTCCAGACGGCATAAGGGTGAAGAGCGTGTGTGAGGGGTGTGTGGGGTCGTCCACAATGCTGTTTGCTTTGCTGATGCAACGTGTGGTGTACATGTCCGTGATGGAGGGGAGAGAGACTCCAATGATCTTTTCAGCTGTCTTCACTATCCGCTGCAGGGTCTTGCGATCCGAGACAGTGCAATTCCCAAACCAGGCAGTGATGCAGCTGCTCAGGACACTCTCGATGGTCCCTCTATAGAACATGGTAAGGATGGGTGTAGGTAGATAGGCTTTCCTCAGACTCCGCAGGAAGTAGAGGCACTGCTGGGCTTTCTTGCTGATGGAGCTGGTGTTGAGTGACCAGGTGAAGTTCTTCACTAGATGTACACCAAGGAATTTGGTGCTCTGGGGGATCCATGCTCCACAGGGGATCCGTTGATGAACAGCGGAGCATGGTCACTCTGTGCTCTCCGAAAGTCAACAACCATCTCTTTAGTCTTGTCAACATTCAGAGACAGGCTGTTGGCTTTACACCAGGCTGTTAGTCGTTGCACCTCCTCTCTGTAATGCTGACTTGTCGTTCTTGCTGATGAGACCCACCACGGTCGTGTCATCGGTGAACTTGACAATGTGGTTCAAACTGTGCATTGCTGCACAGTCATGAGTCAGCAAAGTGAACAGCAGTGGGCTGAGCTCCAGTGCTCAGTGTGGTGGTGCTGGAGAAGCTGTTCCCGATCCGGACTAACTGAGGTCTCCCAGTCAGGAAGTCCAGGATCCAGTTGCAGAGGGAGGTGTTCAGGCCCAGAAGGCTCACTCAGTTTCTCAATAAGGTGCTGAGGGATGATTGTGTTGAATGCTGAACTGAAGTCTATGAACAGCATTCGTACATATGTGTCCTTATTGTCCAGGTGAGTGAGGGACAGATAGAGGGTTGTGGTGATGGCATCGTCTGTGGAGCGATTCGGACGATACGCAAACTGCAAGGGGTCCAGTGAGGGTGGTAGCTGGGTCTTGATGTGCCTCATGACGAGCCTCTCGAAGCATTTCATTGCGATGGGTGTGAGTGCACCAGGACGATAGTCATTGAGGCAGGAAACTGTAGACTTCTTCGGCACGGGGACGATGGTCATTGTCTTGAGGCATGTAGGAACAATGGAGCTGCTTAGGGAAATGTTGAAGATGTCAGTGAAGACATCTGCTAGCTGTTCTGCACATTCCCTGAGCACTCTGCCAGGAATGTTGTCTGGTCCAGCAAACTTCTGTGGGTTAACTCTGCATAGAGTTCTCCTCACGTCAGCTGTGGAAAGACAGAGTGCCTGGTTGTTAGGAGGAGGGATGGTCTTCCTTGCTGCTATGTTGTTCTGTGCCTCGAACTGAGCGTAGAAGTCATTCAGCGCATCTGGGAGGGAGGCATCACTGTCACAGGCAGATGGTGCGGTCTTGTAGCTTGTGATCGCCTGTATGCCCTGCCACATGTGCTGGGAGTCTCTGCTCTCTTGAAAGTGGCCGTGGATTCTCTGGGCATATGTGCATTTCACCTCTCTCTTGGCCCGGGACAGTTTGGCCCTTGCTGTTCTTAAGGCCGCCTTATCCTCAGCTCTGAAGGCGGAGTCTCTCGACTTCAGGAGAGCATGCACTTCTGCAGTCATCCAAGGTTTCTGGTTGGAGCGTGTGGTGATGGTCTTGGAGACTCATGTCATCGATGCACTTTCCGATGTAGCTGGTCACTGATGTCGTGTACTCCTCCAAGTTGATAGTCGCCATTGGTTGCAGCCTCCCTGAACATATTCAAGTCAGTGCACTCAAAACAGTCCTGAAGAGCAGAGATGGCTCCTGCTGGCCAGGTTTTAACCTGTTTCAGAACCAGTTTAGAGCGTCTAACGAGTGGTCTGTATGCTGGAATCAACATAACAGAGATGTGGTCTGAGTAGCCGAGGTGGGGGTGGGGCTCCGCATGATATGAGCCGGGAATGTTTGTATAAACAAGCTCCAGCATGTTCGTGCCTCTCGTGACAAAGTCCACATGCTGATGGAATTTAGGGAGAACAGAATAGATAGATCAGTGTGCTCCCTGCCACGCTGCAAACAGTGGTTCAGGAATAGTTTGAGGATCTGGACAAAGAGTTGGCTTGGCCTCCAAATTCCCCAGATCTTAATCTGATCAAGTGTCTGTGGGATGTTCTGGACAAACAAGTCCAATCCATGGAGAGCCCACCTCAGAACTTACAGGACTTAAATGATCTGTTGATAAAAGCCTTGGTGCCAGATACCACAGCATATCTTCAGAGGTCTTGTGGAGTCTGACTGGTCAGAGCTGTATTTTTTCAACACAAAGGAGACTACACAATATCAGACAGGTGGCTTTAATGTTATGGCTGATTGGTGTAGTTAAAAATGAAAAAGAAATTGAGTTGAAAAGGGAAAAATATGTTGGGGTATTAAAACAAAAATATGTATTTTTGAGAATATTGTATTCACCTTGAAATCATATCAAATAAAATAGAAATGTTTGAATGTTCTTAGGTTGGTGATATCCTTTCAGCCTAAAAGTCTACAATGCTGCATATGGGGCTTGCTACATAGCTTACTTAGTGCACTGACATGGCATATGTTACCTTGCTGTTTTTTTAGCAGCCAGTACTGGGTCTGCTATGACTCACTGGGCTCCCAAGCTGTGCACAGAACAAGCGAGAGACAGCGAGAAAGAGAGTGGGAGAGTTGGAGAGAAAGAAAAAAGAGCTAAAAAGCGGGTGGGAGTTGGATGGCAGTGGCTTTTGGAGTGGGTGCTTTTCCAAAGTTGTTAAGGGCATTAATATTTCAAGAGCCCTTTGTTTTCCTTGGGGGGCCTCTTTTAGTAGCAGCCAATTAGCTGTAAAGGAATTGTGCAGGCCAGGGTTTCTCCTACTCATTGGTGGTAAATTAGTGGCTGCGTTGCTTGGAAGCTGTACATGTGTAGACACATTGTGAGATGTCCATGGTTGTATGACCAGAGCCAACAGGGAATATATACATTTATGCAACATTATATTAAAAATAAATGTAAAAAGTAAAAACAGAGGAGTTAAAAATGAAGGATATGAATGTTGAATATGCCCCCACCTAGCTTCTGGCCTTTAAAGCCTTTGAAGATGTGATAACACATCCTGCATTGGTGCTTGTATAGCTGCACGTTTGCCTGGGCAACAGCAGTGAGAAAGCACAGTGCTGGGATGCTGTTTTCTCCAAGTAAATTAATTAACAGCACATCACTCTACTGAAGCACTGGTTGTGGCTGAATGCTTCATTTCTTCAGGAAAGAACACACTGATTTTGTTTCCCCTGGTGGCACAGCGGAGAAAAAATGATTCTCTGAGGAAACCATTCTGAAGTCCCACCAGCAGACCATTCAACACAGGCTTAGTGCCAGAATCTCACAGTTTGCAATGCAGAAATATTTATATTGGAACAAATCTAGTTATAAAATGTACATTTTAACTAATTATACTACAGTGTAGATGAACAGTTGAATTTGTGAATCTATTTGGTGTGCAAATAGATTCAGGCTGTAGTTCTGGCTGTAAAATGAACAATAAAGATTACATTAATGTGCTCATTTTAATATGCTTTTGTTAATATAATAACAGCTAATATAAAGGGATTTGAATGGAGGATGCATCTTGTAATCTAAGACTAATAATAAAAAGATTTAAACAATTGTTTAGGACAGAAAAACATGTAATTGTTGATGGTTAAGTTATTTGTTAGGAGACATTTTTGTAACATTTCATAACATCTTAGCTGTCAGCGCTTTGTAACCGTCACTGTACTATATGAAGTTTCTGAGCATAGGAAAGTCGTCAGGACAGCGGAAATTACACTGTCCAGTGTCACTGTTAAATGACAAGATGCATTCTTTGGGAGAGACAAAGAAAAGGAGATGAGTGAGGAAACATCTGTTTATTGTTGCTATAATGCAATTGATAACAGGAAATTCTACATAGAAGAATTAAATACAGAAATCTACTACATTGTTATTACATTGTAGTTACAAATGTAAAAACTAGGTGCATATTACTGCAGGCTTCACACCATTAACGTTTTGGTTTTTATTTTACATTCATTTAATATTATTACAGTTATGTTCCTAGGGAAATAATGCCTACCCGACACAGACAATGCTCTTTTTCAGACTTTCTCCTACACTTTAGCAGTTTTGGAGAGCAAGAGTGAGTAAAAAATGCCATTGAAAACATGAAGTATGTCAGAGACAGAGAAATAAAGATGGAAAGATGGAGAGGTAAAAAGAGAGGAGATTAGAGGAGCATTGGCCCGTGTTGACCTTAATGGCCTCCCCCGTATCTGACTAGCAATTACAGCCCTCCAAATTATGATCCATCTAGACAGAGAGAAGCACACTGGCCAATGGAGATGGATGGACTGCGAGCAGAGGAGCCCACTGCAGATTGATTATTGATTTGCTGGACAATGATGAATCAGGATTTAGAGTGGAGTATGGGGACAGAGAGAGAGAGAGAGAGAGAGAGAGAGAGAGAGAGAGAGAGAGAGAGAGAGAGAGAGAGAGAGAGAGAGAGAGAGAGAGAGAGAGAGAGAGAGAGAGAGAGTAGGTGGGAGATGGAGTTAAGCTTAAAGGAATGTGTTAAGGTGGGAGCAAGGTGATAGATGGGGGGTTGAAGGACTTATTTGAGCAAAGTGCACACAGAAAGTTTGCTTTTAGATTGTTGTTAAAATCTAACACAGATGGCATGGTCAGATGCTGAGAGAAGATGGGTATACATCTAATTGTGTGGAGGGATTTGTAAGATTCTTAAGAAAGATTTAAATTGTACAGTATGATTAGTTGCCATAATATTTAAGCAGCAAATGGCACACATACTATGTGGAGTGATTATGTTCAGGTGTGTGTGATCAGAAAGCCAATGACTGTGAACGAGGCATGGTTCATGGGTGCTGGGAAGTGTTGTATAGGTATATTTTATGCTGCTGTGTGTTCTGTGAAATGTCTAATGATTGTAGAATTCCATTGTCCTGCTGTTGTAGATGGTCTTACATGGACACCCTAAAGACTGAAATTTCCCTAAAATGCTGCAACTCATGCAAACTCTTTTTGTTAAACATGAAGACCCCTGATGGGAGAATAATAAGACAAAAAGAACAATGATAACTCACAGTATACATCATCTGGGACACCTTTTCAACAATGTTTGCCTTTTCTCATAATAATTATTCCAGATGTTCTGAGATGTTTCCTCTGTGCGACGAGACCAACATGCTGTTCAACGTGCAACATGTTGTTATGTGTATGGTCACATATTAGTCATTATGTCCATGTAATGTAGATGTTTTTGCAAACAACTAATGCTTCCTTCATCTTGAAGGAAGCATTGTACAACTGTGTCTTATTTATTGTTGGGAAAAGGCTTCCCTTGAGCAGCTCTCAGGCCTGCACAGGCTAGTGTGTATGTGTGTATAGGCTTATTGTCAGCTCTTTGATGTTCCATGTGTGTGAGTAGATTTATTCTGCACATTCTCTTGTCACTATCTTTCATTTTGAGCTTCCTGTAAGAGAAAATGGAAAACCACAGTGTCTAAAGCAGTGCTGTATATGAGGAGCCGTGTCTGTGATGAATAGGCTTCAGTGTATCTCAGTGTGAATGTATGTGCATGGTGTCATTAATTCAGATTTTTTACCAGTTCAAGTTTTAAAGGTCAACGTGAAGCAGGAATGAAAACAGCCAAACATACTGACAGGAAGTACAGTACACAGAATTAAACACAATCAAACACAATTAAAAAAAATGTTATGGACTTCTTTCACACTTTTAAACCAATACAACACTTCTGTTTTTTTGTTAAACAAACTGTTTACAATAGATAATAATATAATGCAAAGTATACCTGCATTAAAAGACAGAATTCAACATTAATAAATTGGAAACTGACTTGAAAGCAAATATGTTGTTGAAAAATTTGACTACTTGGATAAATGATTTTCTATGAGAACAGCATACAGAACATCTCCTCTGCTTTACACTAATCACTGGCAAAAGACTGATGAGGGCTAAATTAATGCCCATAATGAAACCATTAGTGTAATTAGAAGTGTGGTAATGAGTCCCTGTTTTGACCTATTTTTCTAATCTCATAAATAGCGGAATACACATAGACCTTAGTGCTGCAAACAAGTATACCTAAATCTGTCATGGCCTCTTCTGTTCTCTTCACACACACACACACACACACACACACACACACACACACACACACACACACACACACACACACACACAATCAATCCAGACCTCTAGATACAAAGGTAGATAGATAGACACACAGATGGACAGACAGACAGAGAGACAGACAGATAGATAGATAGATAGATAGATAGATAGATAGATAGATAGATAGATAGATAGATAGATAGATAGATAGATAGATAGATAGATCTAATAATGTTATCTTAATTTTTTTTTTATTTCATAGTTGTAAAGAAAGGCTGCTATCAATGCTCCTAACCCTAACTTCAACCTTTGCAATAAATCAAATTGTTTCTGAGACTCACCATGGTTTTAATAACTGGTTTCCTTCTTTGTCTCAGATTTTGTGACTTTACGTTAAGCTTCTTGAAAGAGCAACTGATACAGCCCATCTTTCTTTTGTCACAAATCCATTCATCAAACTGTTTTTGTGTCCTCAACCGCTGGATGCTGTGATGTGATTAAAGGCAGGTCAGCCTTATGAAGATGGTCTCCAGTAGATTGCTTACCTTTTAGTAGAAAATAACCAACTAATAAGCAAGCAATAGCAGAGGCATTGTTTTATCTATTGCTGTTTTTGACACACAGAAGGATATTTCATCCATATGCTGCACAGCACATTCAGGAAAAAAAAGCCAAACCTACTTGAAAAACAATCAAAATGAAATAAAAACCCAGCTATAAAGGAGTCAGAATATCACTTTCTGTAACCTGACGGCCACAGCAGTTTTGCAGCAAATTATTTTTTAAGGCAAAAATAAATCAATTGCTATTGTAGTTTTTCTGCAGAGGAAATGATATTTGAAAACCTCTTTCATAACAATAAACCTCCTTCCACAACCTGCAATCCTAAAATAAATACATTAATAAGGACTGTTTTTGTTACTTTCTCATAATAGTAAAAACATAATGACGCACTTTGTCAATCAAAGAAGCCACACCCCTTTCTCATAGTGAGGAAGACACCCAAGACTCTCGTCTAAATCCAAAACTTTGGTTTTGTGTGATATGCTTATAAAAACACTTTTTTTTTCCTAAATCAAAATAGAGATAACCATAATTTGGTTTTGTTCAGCCTTTCCCACATGCTGAGTGGATTTAGAATGGTGGGAAATTTATGTTTTAATGTGCCGCTGTAGCAACATTTTGCCCCACGTATGTGATGAGTCTCTAGGTCATCTCCTGTAAGTGCTCTAAGAGGAGAGGAAACAGCATTACATGTTTTTACACAGGTAAAAACATACAAAAACATAAAAAAAAAAAACATGCTCAGATCAGCTCTTGGGGCAAATACAGTCGGGTTGTGAGGCATAAAAACCACCATTGTGATATTAACATTTTAAGATCAGAATTAACTCTAGCCCCAAAAACAGAGAAATGTTAGTTATCCAGTATTCAGTCTTCGAATTAAAGTCCTTTTTCATGAAGGATCTCCATTCCAGTAGGGAGCTGTGTGATGTTCAATGCCATAATATCACATCAATTTGACAATTTGTTGTAAATATCAATTTTTACCTTCATTAAAATTAAATTAAAAACTCTACTCAGAAAATCCTGTTCATTTAGTGCTCAGTAATAGTTTCCTCTAGGTTTATTTATGGATAGTAAAATATTTTGTAGTTTTTAAAAAGTGTTTTTCCAAAAGCTTATAGATTCATTGTTTGTGTTTAAAATCTTGCAGGTGATTGTAATACATTGAAATCTAATTAAGCCTCTCCATGCACATGTCAGAATATGAATTACGTGTCCTGTAAAGTGATATTTCAACTTGAGTGTTGCTGGGTCAACCTACAAAACAGTCCTTAGTGCATAGTTGACATTGGGTATGACATTTTGAGAACATTCAAGTATAAGTTTAAAGAGTAGTTAGTTATAAGAGATTGTTTAGGCAGTATTTAAATAAATTCATATAACTAAGGGGAATTATAGGACCTTCAATGATTAGTCTATACATGAATGAATGAATGTAAATTGTATATGTAGTATCAAAACTTGAGCATAGTAGAGAAATCCTTCATCAGCTGTACAAGCTAAGTGCTTCTGACGCTGCAGGAAGTGGATGTTTGAAATGGTTGATGATGTAATAGCTGTTGTCAAAACATGACATTAATTCCATGGGGGTCCAAAGAGTAGAGGAGCTCTTATTCCTTGTGTTTCCTCTCTATATTACTCCAATGCAAGACTCACAGAGCACATTGTTTCTCTGGAATCTTTCAGTACAATCTGAATTCTTTTACCTCTCCCACTAAAACAGCAATACTACTGCTACTGCTACTGCTATTACTACTACTACTACTACTACTACTACTACTACTACTACTACTACTACTATTACTACTACTAATAATTCGTCTGCAGAATTATGTGTTTGTTCACATTTAGTAACATGTACAGAGCAGATTGTGTGGACAGGAGCAACTCTTTAGGAGTGAGCTGGTGTGTATGATGTGGCAGGCTGTTTACAGTCCTACTAATTAGCCTGTGTTTACAGCTTTAAAAAGCTCTTTTAAGCCACATTAAACATGCACATTTCACCAAATGACTGGATGTCTGTAGGGTTAATGAATTTTCTCTTCAGTAAGGCAGCAGAAATTAACAAGTGGATCTTGAGATGGCAGCCTGAGAGCAGTTTTTCACGTAAACAAATTCCGCCTTAATTCCCCTGTCACCCTACACACACACACACACACACACACACACACACACACACACACACACACACACACACACACACACACACACACACACAAAACAAAACAAAACAAAACAAAACAAAAAAACCCAATGATCTTATATATATTAAAACTTTCCTCAGATCACAGTTGGGGGTTTATCTGGGGCTCTTACTCAAATCAATAAAAGAAGAACTTCACACACAGGAGCCACAAACTGTGACCTGAGCAGAATCTTGTATTCTAAATCCATAAAGCACATTAAGGGCAGTCTGCTGCTTCCTCCATCCTGCATGTCGCATCCTGAATATAAAAAATAGGGGGGAAAAAGCAACTGTTGTATTAGAAAGAAGTCAGAGACTAAACATTAGCCCTCTGGATGCACAACAGTCTTCTAGTGAAAGTGCAACTCAACTCTATATAAAGTAACCACTTTCCATAGCTATGAACAGTGTATATTGTATTGTACTAGTTTGTCAGGAATATGTGTGTGTGTGTGTGTGTGTGTGTGTGTGTGTGTGTGTGTGTGTGTGTGTGAGTGTGTGTGCATGCATGCAAGTAGCATTAGTACAAGGAAGTGTGCTACACTGAGCAGATACAGTAGTAAAGGGACACAGAGATAATTGGTAATTGGATGTGTTTCAATCCTACTGTACATACTGTATATAGATAGATAGATAGATAGATAGATAGATAGATAGATAGATAGATAGATAGATAGATAGATAGATAACATCATGCTTTTATGTGTGTGTTTGTGTGTGTGTCTTTCTTTCCCTGAACCTATTCCAGACTAGTGGCTTTGAGCTCTGATTTGATATTTATGACTTGAGGAAGCATTTCACCTTTGTATGGAACAGAGAAATCTTTACAACTCTCACACTCAGAATAAAGGAACAAATTTCATATGTGAATAACCAAATATCTTTGCTAATTAGTGAGCTAATTATTCATTCATTCATTGTCTACCGCTTATCCTATCTACTCTCGGGTCACGGGGAGCCTGTGCCTATCTCAGGTGTCATTGGGCATCAAGGCAGGATACACCCTGGACGGAGTGCCAACCCATCGCAGGGCACACACACACTCTCATTCACTCACGCAATCATACACTATGGACAATTTAGAGATACCAATCAACCTACAATGCATGTCTTTGGACCGGGGGAGGAAACCGGAGTACCTGGAGGAAACCCCCAAGGCATGGGGAGAACATGCAAACTCCACACACACACATATGGGGGAGGTGGGAATCGAACCCCCAACCCTGGAGGTATGAGGCAAATGTGCTAACCAACGACACCCCGACCCCCGTGAGCTAATTAACTGTTCTTTATATAAGTACATACTCCCATTACATTATATTCTTTATACATCTATTTCAATATGCCAACCTATAGTCACAGTATTCTAGCAAATAATGGATTATTTTTTGTGATTATTTGCAGGAAAACATTAACTTCAAACCATCAGCCAAGTGGAGCTAATATATATATATATATATATATATATATATATATATATATATATATATATATATATATATATATATATATATATATATATATATATATATATATATATATATATATATATATATATATATATATATATATATATATATATATATATATATATATAAAAAACCAAATGAATTTCTTCACAAAAGAGACTGGTGGTTGTTTGCTTGTACAAATTAGGTTACTAATATAAAAATACATGCAGTAAAAAAATATGGGGGAGGATTAGTGATGCTTTGGAGCTGGTGTTTCAGGGAATCTTGTGAAGATTGATGACATCCTGAATTCTGCTGCCAGCTTTTCAGCCTAATACTTGGACATTTCTGCCAAGAGGTTGAGAGCGTTCAACAAGATGAGTCAAATTTCTGCATTTGAAATGTTCTGCTTGTTCATTTTAATAATGGGTCCCGGTAAGCCTTAATCCCAGCGTTACATCTTCTACAGTGGTTTTTCAGCCATGTTCTGGAGATACAGTCAACATTATTTGTTTGATCTGTGAGATTTCAGGGCAAACGTGATCTTCTCATTCTAATTACTGAGGCATGGACTAAAGACCTAGTAGTGTTATTGAAAAAAATGATTCATAAGATTCATTCACAGTTTAAAGTACAGGGAGAAAGACCAGAGAAGAGAGACATAGAACAAAGGGATAATAATCCTGAATAATGTATGACTGGTTTGCAATTCCTTCAGTTTAAACCCCTTAACTTTGCAGAACAAAAAACTTCAACAATTTCACACCCTGGTAATTTTCAGATTTAATAAACTTAAGCTTTACTCATTCTATAAATCTAGCTTCTAACCACCTCCTTCCCTTTTCTTTTTTCTCCTCCCCCTGCCACTGTGCTGCTCCTCTCCTCTCTGCGCACCTGTGCTGCATTTTATCTCGGTAATAACACAAAGCCGCCTTTGCTACTGCCCGTGAGGCTGATAACAGAAATTCCTGCCCATATTTTAATAGCTTCTCGCTGCTATCTCTGGCTCTCAACTTATGACGTGCAAGCACACTCACCTTGGAAGCGCAGCCTGGAGGAGATTCCCCAAGAAACCTGTGGCTCGTATTGTGGCACTTAGAACAGCAGCTGAATCCTAATGCTGGGCTGTGCTGTTGCCATAGAGCTGCTGCCTCTACCCTGCAAAACAAAGACACAGACCCGGGGCCTATACACACAGACATACACATATATAAATTTTTTATAAGTTTATATGTTACATGTACATGTTAGGTGCTTAGCTGTTTACTTGGATTTTTTGGAGTAATGCATGCAAATTAACTAAACACATTTGATGCATTATTATCTCTGCTACTTCCTTCCAAGCTATATTTTTCTCTGTAATGTCTCTATACACATAAGATTAAACGAAAGCTAAAGGCATGGTTTAATCTTCCATATTCGCCCTTCAAGCATTAAATTGGAACTAAGAGCATGGGGATGTGGTAACTTAGTGGTTAAGGTGTTGGACTGCTGATTGGAAGATTGTGAGTTCAAATCCCAGGTCCCCCACTGCTGGGACCTTTAGCAAGGCTCTTAACCCTCAATTGCTCAGTTGTATAAAATGATATCAAATATAAGTCGCTCTGGATAAAGGTGTCTGCCAAATGGCATTAATGTAAATAGCAGCTAGGAACTAAAGTTTGGATTTGTCCAACTAAGGTATATTATGTAGAATTGATAAGATTTCCGTTCAAATATCACATGTTGCTTGCAGCTGTCACTGAAATCCCTGTTGCACACGTTCATAAACGGTCATATTTCACTTTCTTGCTTGCTAGGCTAATAGAAAGGGTAGAGTACAACTGACAGATTGTTCATAGCAACAGATGGGCATAGGAGTTTAACAAATCTGCAAAGTGCACCTGTATACATGATTCAACGATTAAAAGAGTTTTTTACAACAATTAAAATTACACAGCCTTTCAATGTGAGAAAACACTTGTGTTTCAGAGTTTTTTGCTGTTACAAAACCTATTTCTAATCACACATTTTGTTGATTTATCTGTTACCTTCATGTCTGTACCATCTGGCCTAGAGTGTTTTTTTAAACTCAAGTTATATGGTGAAACTGACAGAAGTATTCCACAAACAACTAATCGTTCCACATGGTGAGATGCTGAGCTGAATATGGTGTAAAATAACTGACATGGAGTTAGTGCAATTTCTAATTGTTGAGTTAACACACACATGTGATGACATGAAGCTTTGTATGAATCCTTTCACTCCTTCACAGCACAAGCTAGGGAGATTTCCCCAAGTATTCGAACAACAGACTTTTTTTACGGCTTCATCAGGGACTTAGTCAGCGGAGAACTCATCACTTTAGAAATCTCAGTGTAATTTTTTGGATATCTCAGTGGAATATTTTTTTTTTGGAGCATAAACATGTTTGTTCTGATGACTTTTAATCCATTTGGGTCAATGGAGATGTTGCAACATTCTGCTGGAAATTTTTAATGGGATTTTTGTATTCATCTGTATGTGGAGGGGAAAAAAAATGAAGGAAGGCGTTAAGTTTTAGCACACCAGGAAGGAAGCTGTTGTGGTCTGATAGGATAGATGCCAGCTTTAGAAAAACTCAGTCTTTCTCCCTCTCTCTACACACACACACACACACACACACACACACACACACACACACACACACTCACAGACACACAGACACACACATATACACACCTAGTTGCCAAGGCAGCAGAGAAGAGAGAAGTTAGTGACAGGAGGCGGGTGTCAGCTGGTTGTGTGTGTTCAGAGTTTCCCTGAAAAGGAAGGAGCAATTCCTTCAACAAAACTCTAATACCCTGAGCACACATCTTCCACATAAATCCATGGAAAGATGCCGCTGATACCCTTCAAATCGGAGCTGACGCAATTTAAGCTTCTTTCATTACAGAGAGGCATACGTATCCTTCATTAGCCAGTCAGAGCTGGAAAAGGAGACATTTCAGCAGATGGAAAAACGAATCCTCTTCTGTTACACTGTACTGGAGTTATTTGAAGTGTTCGTTATCTAGCTCTGTGGTTTAATCTTGACTGGAGAGTGTTGGTATGGATGATGGAAGGCAGTGTAGGACAGAGTCAGGGATCTGCAAGGGAGCAGGGGCAGCAGTGTAGGATTAGACACTGTAAATCAACAGCTCTCATATCTTTCCCAAAATACAGCACTGCTGCAGGGGGAGCCGCAGGTCTCTCTCTTTCCCTCTCCATCTCTCTCTCTCTCTCTGTCTCTCTCTCTCTCTCTCTCTCTCTCTCTCTCTCACATACACACACACACACACACACACACACACACACACACACACACACACACACACCCCCCAAAACTCTTCATCTAGTAGATTTGCAGTAAGTCACTAGGCTTTGTGTACTAGTCTCCCATATGCTGGGTTCTGGGCAGGCATCTAAGGCACAGAGAAGCTGTTTCGTCTCTCACATGGCAGCGGTGGAGTTGTCAGGGATGGGGGTCCTGTCTTCATCTGTCTCTGAGAAGTTTAGCATAAGTGTGTGAATGTCACTACATGCCAGGAAAGCAGGGCAGTTTCAGCCCTGTAGCAAGCAAAGATCCTCTTTAACTCTGTACAAATTCTCACGGCGCATTGGATGTGTTCTGCTGAAGGAGACCAATTCAAGCAGAGAGCTACAGAGCCTCAGCATTATAGCACACAGAAAATCCCCTCACTTCAGAGCGACCTATCTGTATTAAGGACTCAAGTGGAACTCCTCTGTGATATTGATGCATTAAACACTTGGCACATCTTAAAGTTCATATCAAGTGGACGGTGTAACAGCAAGATCTGAAGTGTCTCTTGAACGACTGAGGCCTCTTGAAACCATTAAAACGCATCACAATTTTAATGATTGCTTCAGAGTCTATTAGCGATCTCATCCAAGCATATAGTAGCTAAAATGTTGTGCTCCGAAAAGTTCAGGGTGTACTAAATCCAAAGATCTAACCACTGCTCTCTGGATTTAAAAAAAAGCCTAATACCTTGATCGAGTTCCTTCACCTTTTTCGTGTGGTGATTGAGTGAAGCTGTGCTCAGCTGTGATAATGGACGTTTCTTATTGAGGACACGGTGGCAGGAGCTGGGCCTCTGAAATCTATAAGACAGATAACCTTCAGGTATCAACCATCCATCCTCTGAAGCACAACCATGATGAATGGGTTTGAATAAAAGGAAAAGTAATAGATATCAAAGTTTAGCACGCACACATGACCCCATTAAGTCCTTTCCTATTGCCTTTATGGCAGCCTTAATCCTTTTGAATATGGCAGAAAATCAATGGTCTCATATTGCTTGCCCAGTTTTTGAAAATACTCAATCAAATCCACTGAGGATTTGTCAATAGACCTTGAGCCAGTCAGCAAGGTTTGTTTATGCCATGACCACAGACAGAAAGTTAGATGAACATAAGCAATGTTGAAGGGCTGTAGACAAAGCATTTTGATAGGAAAGTAATCGTTCAGTAATGTCACATATTATTTGTTTATTTTTATCTATACTTCATTTTTTGTTAGGATGGCACAGTTTGAGGATGAAATGTTAACATTTGTTTCCTGTTTCCTTTTTCCAAACTGTGCCTTTGACTTTCAAGAAAAAGGACATTATTCACAACTCTACTCGACTTCCTTCTACTGAGCTACTATAAAATTTACAGAGGAATGTGTTTTACAATTTGTAATCTCTGCAAGTCTGTAAGGATCTCATCTCATGCTGATAATAAGGGAGACGGTGAGAATTTCCTCCAATGTTGAGAGAGTAATGAAAATGGCTATTTTTTTCCTCCTGTTTTTTTCTCTTGCTCTCAGTCTGTCTCTTACTTTCTCAAGCACTCTTTTATGCTTTCTGACTCTCTCTCTCTCTCTCTCTCTCTCTCTCTCTCTCTCTCTCTCTCTCTCTCTCTCTCTCTCTCTCTCTCCTATTTCTTCCCTCACTGTCTCTTTTCTCCCAAAATCCACACAGAGACACTGATTATCTGTATGCAGGAGAATGAAAAAAGTCTGTAACTCTAGTGCTAAAAGAGCTAATTTTACAGAACAAGCCAGACTATAAAAAATATTTATGTAATCATCTGCAGGATTTAACTTTGCACTGAAAATACCTGGAATAAAGTGGGTTTAGGCCTGCTGCCTCCCGTGCAGTGGTAAGATTATTATTGTGGCCAGGAGTGCAGCTGACAGATAAATTGTGCATTAAGATGTTTCAATGCATTGAAATGTGTCATTTTTATTCCACACACTGAGGCAATGCCATTAAAATGGTAAGCCACTTATTTGTCTCGACATTTTTCCTGCCACTTTGAAATAAAAAGCTGTATCGCATTAAGCATTTTTTACCCTGCAAGGCCATTTTCTCCTTGAGCTCCCAGGAAAGGGAAGTGCCTGATTAGGCAGAGAGAGAATGTTATTTGCTTATGCAGTGAGGCTGAAAGTACAAGGGCCGTAGCATTTAAGACTGTTCACTCTCATACCTTCATTTCATTGAGTAATTAGCTCCATCATGGCTGCCATGATGCACACTTCGAACCTCCTACATGTGATGCTGAGGGCTTTAGCAGGAGGTTGTCATGAGTGCATGTGCTGTCACAAGTGGCCATTAAGTCCAGGACAACCTAAGCACAAGATCAGCTCACTGACCTCTCTATCACCTTCCCACCAAAACACTGTTAACCACAGAACAGGATGATTAAATTCAAACTCAGGAAGGAAAGGCTTGGACTGGACTATTTCACTTAGTATCACCCAACATTATCTGTTGATTTTCTGGCACCAGCCTGTGTTCAGCCAACTTTTAGCTAGCATTTAATGAGACATCCTTTTTCAATTTTTTCCCCTTTCAATCCTGCTCCACAAACCGTTTCTTTTCTGACAAACAGCCACTAAAAGGTGCAACACTGAAAGTTTATTTACAGCTTCCATGGTCACTTCCTTAGCTTTTACCTTATTAGTTTGAAACAAACAGCCATTGTGAAAGTTGCCTATACTGGATCAGCAATGTCCTGTTAATTACTATATAGAATTGAAATGTAAAAACATTCATTAATATAATTGACTTTCATTCACTATCTATCAAAATGTTCCTCTAAGTTTAATCTCTTGTAAATCAAAAGTGTATGTAAGTGGCTTTTTTAAATATGAAAAATACATACATACATACATACATACATACATACATACATACAAACATACATACATACATACATAAGTGTTTATACTTTATACATAGTTTAATACACACTAAATGTTTTATTTTGGACAACTTTAAGCTGTGTTTAAATTGTGTTTTAAACTGTGTTCAAGATGTTTTTTAAGTGATACAAGTACATATATTTGATTTTCATTAAATACTTCAATACATTGCTAAAATGGCATTGAAGTGTACATTTATAAAACATGTGAACTTGAGTATAAAATTAAATAGAAACACATGGGAAACATCGCTTGTGTAAATGTACTACTATTAATTAGATTAGATTAGATTAGATTAGATTAGATTAGATTATTAGAGGAATGTGCTGTTCTAAATTGGAAAGTTGCAAATAAATTTACTTACGTATGCATCGCTAAGACACAGTTTGTAAAATTAGATATTTTAAATATACATATTATTACTCATATTTGAAACACTAACTTGCATTAATTTTAACAAGTAATACTTGTTACAAGTGCGAATTAATATTTACTTAAAAAACTTTTTGGTAATGTAATAATATTTATTATGTTAATAACGGTTTCACTGAAGTATATTTCTCAAATGTGTACAAAAGTAAGCATACAATAGTTTAAAAAATATTTTGCTCATTTCAGTAATTGTTGAATTATGTTTATTGAAATTTTCAAACCTTCTAAATTTCTGCATAATTTGGGGTTTTCACAGCACTCTCAGTAGCACTTTATAAATATTCAGTTCACTTCCTCAGTATTTTACTGTCTTTGGCCTAATAGAAACACCAGCCTTTCAAAACTTTACATTTATTTATTACTTATTTATTATCTGTATAACTTCTATCAAAAATAGGATTTTTCTTTTTCATTTATATGACTCTTTCTTATTTTATAATTTAAATGATTAGAACTTGGTTAAGGAAGATTTATGGTCAGAATCAAAGGGAAACCTGTATGTGTATCACTTAGGTGTATTAAAGGCATCAGCACAGGAGGCCATTAGTGTGAAGTGTGCACGCTTTAAAGCATACTGTAAGCTCCATTCCTGCTCCTGCACTGCTCTCATCTCGCCTTGCCTCGACTTTATGCTAATGGAATCATGGGAGAAAACCAATTGTCCTTAAGGAATGGTTGAATGAAATGTCCTGTAAATGCCAGTGGATGACAGATCGAAGAGATTGTAGGAAGAAAAGAGAGTCAGAGGGAGGGAGAGGGTGAGGGAAGGAAGCTGCTGGAGCTGTTCCTTTTTTTTTTTTTTTATCCTTTACTGTGCTGTATGTTCTCATTTTCTGACTAGATATAAGCTCCAGTTTTACAACCTAATAGTGGCCAAAATATAAAAACGTCCACCGGTGTAAGCTGGTGAAGGATGTCTGCAGTGGGCTACATTTTCTTTAATTAAAAATAAGATCTAGAGACAGAAAAGACTGAGAAAACCTCAGGACATTCTCTCACCATTTATAGCCACCCACATAGTATTTTATCCCAAAGCAATGACATGTTCCAATGCGTTTACTGCACAGCAGTAAAGAAAGGCTACTAGAAGAGGTTACTAAGGCCAGGTTTTTTACTAGCTAATGAATTATTACAGCTCAAGAGTGTGAGATCATGGTGTGGTCTAAGTGTCTCTGCTGTGAATTCAACAGTTATGTACTACAGCAATACAATTTTATTCCAGTGACTAATTTTAATGCTGTATTGCAGAGCAGGATTAAATCAAGGGGGAAACAGGACCAATAAAGCTTACAAACAGTAATGCATCTTTTGGGTTGTAGTCATAATTAGTATGTTTTTATATCTACAAATAAATTGTATTTAAGCTGATTTGTAATCTATTCACTACATTCAAGGAAAGAAAACCTATGCCTACCATAAAGCAATTGCAGATCAGGTCCATTCAATGCACAAATAATACTACATTACTACAAAATCTGTCTGACACAGGAAGAATAAAAATAACAATACGAATATGAACCTCTGCTGTGAGCACCATCATATTAAATCATAAGCAGTCCAAAAATAAATGTGTTTGTAAACCATGTTGACTGAACCCTGCATGTTTATCTAGTCTGTACAGCTATGTCTCTCCCATATGTTCTTGGGGTCTTGCATTATTTTAGCTTTTAAAAATCAAAATATGAAATCCCTAACAGATGTTGAACGAGTGTGTAATGCATGATCAGCCTAATTAGCTCATTATTCATGCAGTAGTTTTGGAACTAGAGCTGATGCATAGTGATGAGGCCCCTTGATTGTTGTTTTCAGTGTACTGTAACTGAATGTCATTCTCATCAGCATGTAGTCACACAACAGGATAAAGAAATGTAGAGATTTTGCTTCATATAAAATCTGTTAACCTGCTGCAACAACTCCTGGGTGTGTTTACAAGAATGGCACATGTTCTTTTGTTTTGCTTTCATAAAGCAAACACTGATCAGTTTTGGGGCAGCACTGGTGAGACTTACAGTGTGCAATATTAATGTAATATTAATTCATTCATTCATTCATTGTCTACCGCTTATCCGATCTACTCTCGGGTCACGGGGAGCCTGTGCCTATCTCAGGTGTCATTGGGCATCAAGGCAGGATACACCCTGGACGGAGTGCCAACCCATCACAGGGTACACACACACACTCTCATTCACTCACGCAATCACACACTACGGGCAATTTAGAGATGCCAATCAACCTACAATGCATGTCTTTGGACTGGGGGAGGAAACCCCCGAGGCACGGGGAGAACATGCAAACTCCACACACACATGGCAGAGGCGGGAATCGAACCCCCAGCCCTTATTGAGGCTAATTGAGGCAAACGTGCTAACCACCAAGCCACCGTGTCCCCCTGTAATATTAATATTAAATGTAATTATGTAATTGTAATATTAAAACATGCTGGATTTATGACTTTTCCTTTCATAGAGGGTTATTGACAGATGAAGCCAGTGCTTTCCTATACCTGAATATGTATATAAGGCTGATAATTACAATTTGTTAAGCCTAAATGTACTAACATGTACAAAATACTAGACGTACACCAATTTTTCATTGTTTTTCATTACTAAAAATGGCACAGTACGTCATATTACTTCATATATACCAGTGTATTATTATTTTAAGTAGGCAATTTGTCTTTAATGCGTGGGATGTTGATGCAGAAGGTAGCACTGCCATCTCACAGCTAGAAGGTCTGGGGCTCACTCCTACATACCAGTTACTGTCTATCTGGAGCTATGCATCTTCTCCCCATGCTTCCTCAAAGTTCTGTAGCTTTAAAGTCATTTCCCAAAAACATGCCAATCAGTGGACTGGTGATTCTAAATTGCCCCTAAGTGTGAATGTGCATGCAAATGTGTGCTTCTTTGTTTGTGTGTATGGTGCCCTGTGATCGACTGGTGTATGTTTAAGGGTGTATTCCTCTCTTGTAACATTTCTGAAGTGGCTCCAAATATACCTGTGAAGAGGACAATTTTTTTTTTACACAAAATGCATCTTGAAGTACATAATATATCCTGTTGACCTAGCCAGAAAATAACAATGCTGCCTTGCTGTAACTAGCTTTTGGTTTTATAATTTAAATATTCATTCATCTAAACTGTTCCTGTAAACTGCTGCCAACCCACCAGGTTTGACCCTGTTAGAATAAACCTCAGTGAAGGACAAAGTGAAGCTGAGACATCAAGAGTGAGCAGTAAAATTAAGGAGCTCTCCTTATGGCAGGGCAGCCAGATGTGTTCCTTTCCACTCCTCAGTGCAGAACGCAGTGCCTGACTCCAGCATGGTCCATTTGGCACTGCAATCCATCCATAACTCATATCAGGACAACTCTAAGAACAAGGGCATCTAGGGGATAGAAGAGTTTTTACTAAGGTAGGTCTTTTTTTTTTTTTTTTCTACCTAGGCTGAAATGGATAATGCATGCTATTGTTGGCAAATGAACCACATCTGGTTCAGGAGGACATTAGAGATGGATTCAGTTTCTGCTCTTGGGATTTCTTTAATAGTTAAAGTGTTAGTTTCAATCCACTGAAGCTACAAAGTAGATGTCATGGGATGCTGATGCTGTGTAACTACAGTATGAAAGTATCTAGCAGTAAAATCACCAGATAACAAATGAACAAATATTTTATCATCATTGTTTGTTATATTACAATATTATTACCATAATGTCAGCATAATATATATTAGTTATTACAGTTGAGTCACTTTTGGTACAAAAGTTGAATGCCACACATGCATCAGTTACATTGCTTCTCTTAATAATTTATTTGAACAGATCTCCAGTAAAAAAAAGATCTCCAGTAAATTATTATTGGTTTCAATATTATTATTATTATTATTACTGAAATATTGTAATCTCACTCATAGTAAAAGATTTAATTATGCTTAAATTACTTTTTATCAGTTCCACTAATATTAACTCTAACCAATACACACTTCTACTCCCCACCCTTTTTTCCCCCCAACAGGTTCATGCCACCCACTAGCTAACTCTCCTCTAATAACTATCAGCAAGGGCTAGTGGAGCAATCCTGCTTCCTCCACAACACATAAAACCCACCTCCACATCTTTTCGAACTGCTGTTCATGCAGCATCACAGGGCAGTGTATCACTCTGAAGTTAGCACTGTCCGGCCTATTCTGCATTAATTAAATCTCAGATTGAATAATGTTATTCTGATTGACAGAACAGTAAGAGTATACTGCCCCTCACATTCCATGGCCAATACTGACTCACAGCCACAGATGGTTTTCATTTAATTTAATTTCAGGAGATAGGGCAAACACTTTTCTGTTGTGCCACATGTCATCTCACTCCTTTACATTTCAAAGGTTCACTATCCCTATACCTCATTACACACATTTAAGTCCTGGGACTTTCCCAAATTTTTATTAGCCACTACAGTGTGTGTGTGTGTGTGTGTGTGTGTGTGTGTGTGTGTGTGTGTGTGTGTGTGTGTGTGTGAAGGATTCCCCCTTTGTGTCATGGTTACTATGGTGACAAGCACCATGTGCTTATGTTTTGGTTTTGTTCCTGTCCTCTCTCCACCCCATCCTGTCATTAGTACTTGATATTTAGTTTTCATGTATTCTGAGTTACTCCTTGATTAGTTTGTCTATGAGTACACTGCTGTTTTTTTGTTTCATTGCTAAGACTTGCTTTCAGTAAGTAAAACATTAAGTCATGTTTTGACTTTTGCCCCATTATAATTCTGATTGTAGACCACCTTAATAAAGCACACGCCAGCTTTACACAGTAAAATGTACACATCCGAATTTAGTAACATTACACTAACACATCCAGTTTAATGGTATGCAGGTCATTTACTATCTTAGCCCACAAATTTGTTGAGGGCTGATCATGCCCTCTTTAAAAGATAAGATATGTTATTATCTCATCTGTGTGTGTGGTTAGATGCATGTTGGACACAGTTAGTAACTGTTAATAAATAATAATTATTCTGTTTAAAAAATACAGGCAACAGGAGTGCCAGTAGCAAAACATTAAATTACAGTAGTGTACTGTTTGAAAATAAATCGACTTAGATAAATGGTAATTAACCTTCCATAAATACGAGCAATTGCTAGTCTTTTACAGTAATTTACCAGGCGGCAAATAATCACAGATAACAGATCATAGATACAATAAAATATTATTGTAATTACCCTTTCAGGAAAACAGGACAAAAAATCTTTTTTTCAGGAATTTACCTTTTTAGTAAAGTGATGTGCCGCCATTTAGTGAATTGTTTGAAAACAGAAAAATGCTGTTTCAGTAATTAAACTTTCAATTAAATAAACTTTTAATTAATCTTATTTTGCATTGTATTTATGTTTCTTATTTTCTATAAATTGATAAAACATGAATTTTATCAGTGATTATTTTGTAATTTCACAGAATTGTACAAAAAAAACCCAATAAAAATAATTAAAGAGCAGGTTTGAGAAAGAACATGTTTTATTTAGTTTTACTGTGTAATCAAATGCATAAGCCATAAATAAGCTATATTTCATTTAGGTTCTAACACTAACCAAATGAACCCCTAAAAGATACTAACTAAATCAGTTGAACTAAAGCTGCATTAGGTTTAATATTAACTGTACTGTGTTCTGACTGAGCTGATTCTGATTCATTTGTCACTCATGAAAGTCACTTTTTCCCCCCTGCAGCCGAATATAAAGGAAGGCACTGAGAAGTGTGAAAAGCTGTGAAATAAGTCTCCTGAAGCTAATTTGTTCAGTAAGGCATGGGATAAAAAGTTTCGCCTGGCCTGCTTGCATGTTTCTTCATAAGGTGAGATGAGAGCAGTCTCCTCATTTAGAGCCAATGGCTCCTTCATATTTCCTTACAAAGCATTTTCATCCTCTGATTAATAGACCAGAGAGGAAAAATCAGTTTTAATTAGAGAAGAAAATCTATTATCAGCTCTTCAGGATAATTTGCTCCAACTGTGAAAGCTATTATGAGTAACAGGGGTGTGAGGGTGCAACTGTGGTTACCTATGATGCAAGGCTGTATTTTAATTAGTTGTTGTTTTACCATTTGCAAAGTGGGACCTGTCTTTTTTCACAGTCAGTAATTGCAAATGCCTTATGAGGAAGACTGTCTTCTGAAATAACCACGCAAATCACAAGATAAACATGTTAAAGATACAGTGCAGTTATAGTGTGTTGTTCAGGGGGAACATGGTTGTAATTAAAGTGGGTTCCTAACAGTTTAACTCTCTTCTGTCAGAATATACATTCCAGACAATAAATGGGTAATGACCCACTGTATGCCCACAGTTACTGCTTTCCTCTGGCTTATATACCCCTGTGGAAAGATTGCAATAAACTGATACAAAGGTGTCTAGTCACATCTCTCACTGTCATGATGAGGTAATTTATTGTGCATGGTCCATAAACAAGGATTTACAGCCCCAACGTAAGTATCATGCACTATATATATATATATATATATATATATATATATATATATATATATATATATATATATATATATATATATATATATATGTGTAAAATGCATTAGAGCAATTTTTCCCAGAATATAGTTGCTTACATTTGGCTCACTTTTGGCTCACACTACACTTGCCATTGCCATAAATGGTCCTTATGTGCCCTAACTCAGCCATATTTGGCCTTGAATCATCTGCTATCTGGGATGTCTGTGGATGTGTGAACTGCATTCTGGAGTTTGTGTGTAATGAAGACAATTTTCCCAGGAACAGATGGTGGCTGTTGATGCTCTTGTTGACAGGTAGCATGTTGTCAGCACTTGGTGCTGTTATCATACAGAGAACAGCAGCTTTGAGTCTTAATTGGGACCCAGAAGGATTTTGCCTCAAAGCCGGGAGTTGGGAAAGAAGAAGAAGACCAAGAAGAAGAAGAAGAAGAAGAAGAAGAAGAAGAAGAAGAAGAAGAAGAAGAAGAAGAAGAGAGAGAGAGAGAGAGAGAGAGAGAGAAGAGAGAGAGAGGGAGAGACTGATGGAGAAAGGAAGTAAAAAAGAGATAGACAGAGACAAGCAAAGAAAGAATGAATAAGATGGTGGTGACAGAAAGGGAAAAAAGCAAGAGAGATAAGTTCAAACAGAAGATAAACCAGAGACTTTATTAAAGCAAAATTCACAAGTTTACCCAGTGCATTCCTGTAAAGAAGAGGGTACAGAAATTAAGGGAGTTTCCTCTCTCTTTTTCTCTGGTGGTGTGTGAACACATGATGTGCCAGCAATGTGCTGATAAAAATAGATGGCATTTTGTTATTTCTATATTTATTCACTTTTCAGGAGCACTGCATGACTAATACCACATCAAAGTTCTCCTTAACTAAAACCCCAAACCTCTTAATTAGTGTGAGAATATTGAGAACCCTTCTTGGCTGTTACCCCTCTTTCACATGGGGATACCTCAGGAAGGTAGTGGCTGTAATAGAGATGGAGATATGAGATGGTGTACTTCTACAAAGCATGTAGAGAGCACTCCAATGTCTCTCCATTATAGAACGGCTTCGTTGCTCATTCCTCCTGCTTGTTAAACTGACCCAAATGAAGAGAGGCATTTATAATCAAAAATTATTTACGTTTCCATGTGTCAAATCTAGATAAAATGAATAAGACCTCTGCCACTGACACATAACCTGAAGTGACAGAACTTGTTTTGACTGTCTCAATTGGCCTTTAGTATTTTATATTTAGATTTCAACTATAGCTTGCAGATCATGATTAGAGCTGGATATCATATTCTCATTTCCAGATGAATAATTGCTAGTTTAGGTCCTAGCTGCTAAAGTCAAACATAAATCCAAACCTCACACACTGGCAAACTTGATACTAGCTAATGTGAAAAAGCTAATCCAACTGCTTATAAAACAGCAAAAAAACCCTATATTTCTGTTTTTGGCTGTGGTGTGTTTTGCTAATTTTCTATACTCCAGCACCAAGCACCACTGCTTTTAATGTAGCTGATAAATGTGCATTTTTCTTCCCTGTCTGTCATGTTCTCCCTATTTTAGTTTTGGCCAATTCCCACCCACTAGTCATGTCTCCCCTAGCATATGACAGTTGCCATCTATCACATGGTTCCAAGACACGTGAAGCCAGTCAACTGTTTCTTTTCAAACTGCTGCTAAAGCTGCATCATATTAACAGCGGTATAACAAACTTCAGTGGAAAACCCTATCCACCCCCTTCCACATGCAGAAAATCAGAGACACCCATGACTAGCTAGTGTCATTGTGACTAGAAGAGGAGAGAGCATATGCCAGTCCTTCCACCTGGCCAATTTAGTTTTTTTGACTCTCAGCCATGGAGGGCTGTGGCATCATCAGAATTTGACTACAGGAGATAGAGCTATCCAACATTTCAGAAGCTAATACAATAGGAACTCCTATTTTTAAGGTCAACTGTTCCTGTCCATATACACCATACACATTTTCTAACAAACTATTTCCAGAATTGACCACATTCAGATTTATTTAGATCCACAACAACATGTTGTATGACCTAATCATCCAAAATATCAAATCATCCATACTTCATAACCTGTCTTACTGAAGAGTGGTCTGTCCTGAAGCAGAATTAATATTCATGTTAAGAGGCTATCACAATTCAAATTCAAAATAATGTGACAATACTGAACCTACGTCCAGCTAGTGCATGAAGGAAACTGAAAAAGAGATTGCACAGTTCTCTTGAGTGAGAAACAGAAAGTTATTGACTGCAGCAAAGTGTTTGAAAGAGAGCATATCCTTTCATTTGAAATGCAGCTGTCCAAGCCCGAGGAGTCAGCCAAGTAGCAATAATAATGTTATCAATAAAGCTGGGGGGATCGGACTGCTAATAATGGCTCGACACAGCCAACTAAGCCAACTAGGATCAAAAGCCTTAAAGTCCAGAGAGAAACAGACTCTTAGGACGAGGTCACAGCCATCATGCATTGTGTAAGCACTGGGCACTCTGCAGCCAATTAAAGGCAGCATTGCTTTTATGTTACAGTTTATGTAGACTTAGGGTCTGAATGTCTGCATTGTGGGCAAGTATTGCTTTCTGTTTATAATGTCTAGCTTTCTGTGAGTACTTTGCCAGACAGAGAGTCTCCTGATGGTCTTATTGATTTTTTTAAAAGAAAATTGCGACATAAATCAGCTAAACCTCAGTGCTTACAGAAAAAGTTGGGAGCACAATGAGTTTGCATGGTTGTTTGGAGCATGATTTGGGAAATGAGAATGGTGTGCACATGAAATGGCATCTGGCTCTGTTTAAGGTCGGTGCATGGTAACTGAACACATTCCTGTGCAAGTCACACTGCCTCAGACTTTCTAACAGAGAACGCCCAGTGAGATTTTTTGACTCTGGGTGATTCTTAGCACAAACCCAATCTAATAAATACAATTTAGCAATCTAAGGAAAGAAAAAAAGTATAGACTATTTATAATTACTGTGGGGATTGTCAGGAAAATGAGATAACTCTGCTTTTGCTCTAGACCACTGATAAACATTTTATTTAGTTTTCTGATCCATTATTCCCAAAGCTAAAGCAAACCTCCAATCATATTTAAAGATAAGGTCATAATAGATAATACTCATAATACATTGTGTAGCATTGTGTTAGGCAAGAATTTTTACTTGTATACCAAATTCAAATTGCATTATAAACACATTTATAACATATCTGTGATACACAACTACTTGTAGGCATTTATGCAAGTGTATATGCTATGCATTATATATTCCATATGACGTTAATGAATTTATAATACATTATGGATACTGGACTCAAAGGAGGTATTTCCACCAATGTAAGATTCCAGTTCTTTATGAATCTTCATAAGTGCTTTACTCAAAGGCTGCCTTATGAGGTTTGCATCCTAAATGCCTAAATTCTCCAATTTACAAGCTATCATGACCGTACTGCTCTGCTGAGCCATTCTCCCCACAGTGATTGCACTGCAATCTGCAGCTGTCCTCCCTACTCCCAACCACTTTGCACAACTTAACGTTTGCCTTTGCCGAGGGCGCAGCCCACAAAATAAATCCATTTACTAACGCAAGACACCATGCTGAAATGGCCGCGTGTTTCTAGCAATTTCCCGCTGGTCTCAATCCAAATAAGCAAAGGCATTGCATGACCTTATTATAAAGGGGGAAAAGGCTGTTTTTGTTTGTTTTTGCAGGCCATATGGCTCCATTAGTGGTGTAATGACCCCGAGTCTCCCGAAGCGCTCTGCGCTGCCCCCAGTGGCCACTCATCCTCACAAGCTACTGATGCTCTTTTCCACGCTCCAATTAGTGGCTGCAAAAGGCTCATTCACTCTTTATAAGATCATTTGTGTCAGTGTGTTTCTCTGTGTCCATCTGTGCATATACCTGTTGACTTCCATTTGGCTCGCTTTTGGTGTAGTCTTTTCAGCTTCACCATGCTACGCTTGTTAAGCACCCTAGCAACTTTTCTGATGGATTAGAGTGGGTTTAAATGATTTTGTTCTGCAATGCTGAATAAGTGTGATTCACCTGTAGGATGGCTTTATGCAGATGAGCCCAGACTCTGGCACTCAAGTGTCAAATGCTGGTTAATATGTGGAAAGCCATAACAATCAAGAGGATCTTAATGCTTGCTATTAAAAAAAGATCTTTCCTCTAACTCATGGAAAGTCAAACAAAACTTCTCATTAACAACTCCACTAAACTGTCAATCTCTCAGGCTACTATTGTTAGGTGAACTTCAAAAGCACAAAGGAATTTATCATATAAAAAGAAAAGCTTTTCTCTGCACAGCACAATTGTGTTTTTGCTATCTGGTATTTTAATTAATTTCACCATTGAATTGTAAACCGTACGTGGCATTAATTCCTCATTGTTTTTACTAGGAGAAGGGAAAAGTATAAAAACAAGTTAATATTTCAGGCAGAGAATGAGTTATCAGTGATTTAAATGAAGTAATATGTGCTAAATGTAAGACGGCATAATTAAATCTGATATGATTTGAATATAATCCAAAGGGTTCCTTTTCTAATGAAGGCATAGGCAAAATTGTCAAACACTTGTAATTGCTGTAAATTAAGGACTTTGATCAGGAATATATTACAGAAATTCTGGCAGTTAAAGACCAAGATAAAATATTCAAATCTGAAACTTAAGTATATACCTCTGAACTATTCCTTTTCACCCTATCTAACAAAAAATATTAGCATGCTCCCAAAAAGAAAATGCATTTACTCTGACACCGCCATGGCAGCCATAAATCTGATATCTGACATACATATGTATATGTACAAAGAAAATTATAGTGTTAACATTGGTCAAGTACAGGTGAGCATGTTGCTTATACACTCAATTTACAAAGCTAGCATTCAACTGCAGTACACAAAGCTCGGTCACTGACAAAAGATAACATAGAACTTAAGAGGCTAGCAAAGAACTAAGAAGCAACATAAAGCTGGAATATACAAAGGGTTGTCTGCTGAGACTGATATAATGCCATTCTCTCTTTTATATCCTAATTCTAATGTGCTGATGGAAACTTTCAATCTCCATGTAGAATCTGGTTCTGTCATGGTTGCACTGAATATGGTGCAGGACTCCTTTCAACTACTGCATGTCACATGATCACTGCACGTCACATGAAGTGTGATCACTGTCTAGCTTTTGTCTATGTTGTTGTCTGTTAGTGTTGTAGTGTAATTCATGCCATGTTCATATTATTACTTTGCTTTGTTTTATGTGCTTTCACTTGTCATAATCTATATCTACACTTGCATCTGTCACTATTTACCACCCTGTCATTTACCTGCACCTATTACACTCATGATTTGTATGAAGCTTATTAAATTTTTTTTCTGTTTTAAATCCATGTTAAATATAATGTTCTTGTTCTAACCCAAAGCCATTAACTACACATTGTACCCCTTGGTGTGCTGGTCCTTAAAACTCCTGCTAGTACTGTAATTACTGCATATGTGAAGTTGAGTTGATAAGGCACAGAGAGGCAATGTAATGCAGCTACAGTGGGTGCTTAATCTAAGTAATGGGTAGTTGATTGGGGTGCTTTGTTAGGCTGTGGTGAGTGTGTTTGATGACCTGTGATTATACGGGCAGAGTGTTGACTGGAAGGAGACCCCCCACTAGCAGCAGCAGGGAGGGAAGCCCACCACATCATTACAGTGAGTTGTTTTGTCATGGAGGTAAAGCTAAGCTCTCATTAGAGCCAGTCGTTGTTCACACAGCTCTCTTATGGTGTGCAGTTTCTCTCTCTTTCTCTCTCACTCTCCTTCTTTTGCTCTCCCTTGCACTTGCCCACTCCATTAACTGCTGAACTGTGTGTGCTGTAAAGCTCAGAGTTCAACCACCTCAGCTGTCCAGTATCACATGTTGGACAATATCTGTATCATTTGCAATCTGCCCTACATCCTGCATCACTCAGCTTTGATTTGATGCAGTTTGTCCTTGACTCAACCTCTTGCAGTCACTCAGATTCATGTATCTGTCTTCTCTCCGGCCTATGCAGATCCCCCACTTCCCCCTAACTACCCAGCAGAGTCTGTCTGGGTAGCAGACACCAGTCTGCCAGACAGATGCCTTTAGCATCTTTAAGGCTCTCACCACGTCAATCATCAGTCAGAATCCTTGGGCACCGCTGTGCTCTCCACTGCTAGGCCGCACAAACCTAGACCCGAACTTGACTGCACTCCACTGGTCTGTCAGCCTCCGTTTCCCATCGACACACACAGAAATGTTGAGCTGTCACTCAAACAACTTACTGCCATGGGAACTTCCATCATCCAGTCAGGAAAAATGGCCAGATGTGTGGAGTGGCCCAGCTGACAATTTTTCACAGCTGGATAGCCCCACTTGTAAATTTTAGTTTGATGTAATGGATACTGCAGACATACAGTAGTGTGGAATCTATTGTGTGAAATCCAGGTGAAGAACAGAGACTCAGTAGGGCTCCTGATCAGGTGCTCCTATAGTTCCGCTAGCATCCTGGAGATGCAGGGAGGGCTGTAGCCCTCAACAGACACCCAGTCCTGGCCAGTGATGGAGAATGGCTGGCCAGCTGCTGTTTCATGCTAGATTAGCCCTCCTGTGGTCAATTTGCTTTTCCTAATGTCAGTTCCCCTCTGCTGTCGCCTAGCAACTACCACTGCAGCCAAGAGGCCCAGCCATGCATACAGAATTTCACCTGCTGGTTGTGAGGGATGGTGTGTGTGTGTGTGTGTGTGTGTGTGTGTGTGTGTGTGTGTGTGTGTGTGTGTGTGTGTGTAAAACAGGGCATGCTGTTCTTGTGTGAACTGCCTCCAAATGATCCAAATGCCTGCCTTCTACAGGAATACCAAAGTAGCCTGTTTCCCTACTTTCCTCCTCTCAGAAAAAGTATAGAGATAAAGAAGAAAAGGGAGTCACCCTCCTCTACTCCCAGGGATTGCATGGTACTCTGTGGCTGGGTGCTTGCTCTCTGTCTCTGAGAATCTTCTGAAGTGGTCCTCTGTATATGTTAGAGGTTGAGGTGATAAATCTTCCCTAGATGCCCCTTGCCTCCACGCAGTGCTGTGAGTCTGAAGAAGGGTTAGAAAGGAGCACCACTTGATTACATTTGCAAGGCATGAGCGGAAGTGAAGGTCAGTGAATTTGATAGCAGCTCGATACGAAGTTCTTGCAGCCGACCTGGCTGCTGTCTTGCTGAATGCAAAGGAAGCATTTCCTTTGGCGGCTTTGCTGAGAGACATCAGGGTGCTGATGCAGACACAGCAACTATGTCACTCCGGCTGTAATTTCCAGTGATTCAAAAGCAGAGTTATTTTGTTGCTAAGCAAATTTGAGTGCAAAAGACCTACGGAATGACAATGAAAGTAAATATTAGAGATATGAGAGAATGACTTTGTCTCTATGCTAATTATGTGCAGTGGTAGTAAAAAATGTAAATCCAGATGCATAATATAACACACTGTTTGCATAAAAACTATAATACTTACCAAAAAAACTGTTGTAAAGTCTGGGTATTTTGTTCAGTGTGATAAGATGGGTCAAGAGCTGAAGTCTCTCATAATCTGCTCATTCAATTTGATTATAATTGACCTACACTGCAAGACTGAGAAGGGCTGCACTTCTGCAATAGTAACAAGGCCTGATTGTAAATACTGCAGCAGTAAAGCAGTTCACGTTGGCCCTCTTCACCCAGCCTTTGCCAGAAGTGCTTTAAAAGCACTGGAGCCTTATGCATTGGCCCATGGAGCAGGACCGGAAAGCTGTTGAAGGGCCTGACCGTTGCCTTGCTCCACTACTAGTGCTCTAGCTTTAACAGCATGAGTGGCTCATTCACACCACACCTCTGGTCCGATCACTTAAAATGGCCTCCACTTTAAATACTATCCACAGCTGCAATTACAGTACATCTATCCTGAGAGAGAATGCACTACATCACCTGGATAGTGAAATTAGCTCAAGCATTAGCCAATAAATCTGATGGTAATTCTTTAATGATGTTAAATACTATATACTGAAGTTTGTGTACATTTAGTTTTGGGTATTTAGGGTCCTGTATGTCCATATTGCATATATAACAAAAACCACAGCACATCAGAATGATGTGTTTAAATCCCACCACTACCCTTACATCTCTTTCTGACATTCTCATTCATCTGTGCTCTTTCTCTATCACATTGTACACACAATTATGTGCTCCCAGTATGCACAGAGAAGTATGGAGCAACTGAACTCATGCCTTCAGCCTGAGAGCTGAGTTTCCCCAAAGCATTGACCACTGTCCAACATCCATCTCTCTACTAGAGTGGTAACACAATGCAACACTTATTAGTATGTGTTTAGAGCTCCAAAATAAGCCATAACTTAATCTGCGTTCATATTCAGATTTAAACCAGAATTGGACACAGCCTAAGCCAGAAAGTTTTTTTTTTTTTTTCTGTCAGATATACATAGAGCTGTTTTGTTTAATCCAACTTGAGCACATTATTAGTTTGGTTTGTGATATTTTCTATATAATTTTTTTCCCAAAATGTGAACAAACCAAGCCTGACCAGGCAGTTATTAAGAATGAGGGAACAATGTGAATGCGTTGTGAAGTGCAGCACATTCATGAGGTCTTTCTTTGTTACACAAGTTTCATATCTGATTGCTCTCTAGTGACTACATGAAAATAAAAACCCTCTCTCTTGTGCTAAAAAAAGAAAAGATTCTGAATAATTATGTGTAACTAATGTGTTCATATTCAGTTACATCCCACCTCCATATAATAAGTGGTATAGACAAATTCTTGCCTCTTTCTGAATTAACCTTTCCTTTCCACATTGAGTATGAGAGGGGCATGACTGACAGAAGTAGGTCTGTCTCAAACACTACATCTTCCATGGTTATAGCCTCCTCTCTGTCTTTCCCTCACTCTGTCTAACCCTCAACTGCTCAGTTGTACAGTTACCCTCTGGATAAGGGCATCTGCAAAATGCTGGGAAATGTAAATGCACGAAAATTAATAATTAAATACCGTCTCTTTCTTTGTTGTTGAGATTTGCAAGCATCAGAGATATTTATTAATTTGTAATATTTCCTTCTATTTACCCTAGTTTAGTATTAATGGGATTATATGCAAAAATATAAATTTCACCAATTTCTTGATACATTTTTAACTATTGTTCCACATTTGTAATATAAATAATTTATTTGTGTAAGATATTCCCTTCAAAGTAAAACATATGTCAGTATAAGCGAAATACACTATAACCAAGTACATTTTAAATTGCATATTCTTGAAAATATATATTCTTTAAATTGGGCCAACTGTAAATATTTGCTTAGGCTATATTAAAAAATGTGATTTGAACTTGCAACCTTCCAATCAGTAGTCCAACACCTTAACCAAATGAAATGAATGAATGTTAAAGATGGCATATTGCTGTGGTGTAAGAAAAATAAGATATGTTTTTAGAAGATTATTATTATTATTATTATTATTATTATTATTATTATTATTATTATTATTATTATTATTATCATTATTATTATTGTTCTATAACAGCACACTTTCCTATAACAGCAGTGTTTAATGTGAAATTATTATTATTAGCAGTTTTTAAGATGAAAGCTTTAAGTTAAGTTTTTATGCTATGCATGAGTTGCTGTTGTATGCATCAGCTAGTCAAAGTGCTGAGACACAGGAAAAATATCTTTCTGAAAGAAGTAGCCAAGGTGAAAAAATGTGCCTTTGCATTCAGTAGGGGTCCACGAGTGTGTGCCTTTGATAAGAGGTGAACGTGAGGTGAGCTGATGTTGACACAGAAAGGAAGTTACGTATGTAGGACAAGCATTCATGACAGCAGAGAAAACAGAATTCAGGCACCAGCTGAGACAGAATATGCTCTGTGTGTGTGTGTGTGTGTGTGTGTGTGTGTGTGCAATTCTGATGGATGCATTTGTAGTCTGCTTAAATGGTAGTAGTGTATATGTATATGTAATAATATATATTAATATATATATATATATATATATATATATATATATATATATATATATATATATATATATATATATAAAAGTGTGAAGTCATTTTGTAATATATGTGAAATATAGATAGGAAAAAAGTAACACGTCTTAGTAATGTGTTGGGCCAACACAAACCACCAGAACAGCATTAATATGTCTTGCCACAGATGTGTCACTTTGTGTATGCATTCCTGTCCAGTAGTTCTAAACCAGAAAAATTAAGCATCTGGGATAAATTGTGCTTTTGATTGCAACTGCAGTGTGCTTAATGGCTTTTTGTTGTTTCTTTCTAGAGTTACCAGATTTGGGGAAAGACGGGCTGTAATTTGAGAACCATTATCTGAATTAGATGATGATGCATCATTAGTGATAGGGAACAGAGAGAAGAGAGAGGAAATAGAGCAAGAACCACTTTCTTTTCTTCCCAGTGGTATCATGGCCACCGGTTTTAGACTGCTTGTGGCAGAGCTCAGATTCAAGGTTAATGCTTTATTTAATCGCCACCCCTAGGTTGCACTTGAATGTTTTTTTGTCTGCAGACGAATTGCTGATGCCATATTGGATTTTTAGCAACAGGCTGCCCATTTATAGTGTTGTCATTGAAGTGCAAGAATCTGAACAGGTCTTACAGTGTTGACAAGTGTGAAAATCCATGAGAGCATAGAACATAAAAATGTGTGTGTTTGTGTGGGCTCACATGTGCAACATGTATAAAATGTTTTGACATCAAAAAGCACCTTTTCAGGTCACTACCAGGTGCACCATTTGTTGTGTGTATATATATACATATATATATATATATATATATATATATATATATATATAATTCATTCATTCATTGTCTACCACTTATCCGAACTATTCTCAGGTCACGGGGAGCCTGTGCCTATCTCAGGCATCATTGGGCATCAAGGCAGGATACACCCTGGACGGAGTGCCAACCCACCGCAGGGCACACACACACTCTCATTCACTCACGCAATCACACACTCTCATTCACTCACACAATCTCATTCACTCACGCAATCACACACTCTCATTCACTCACGCAATCACACACTCTCATTCACTCACGCAATCACACACTCTCATTCACTCACGCAATCACACACTACGGACAATTTAGAGATGCCAATCAACCTATCATGCCAATCAACCTATCACCAGGGGGAGGAAACCGGAGTACCCGGAGGGCACCCCGGGGCACGGGGAGAACATGCAAACTCCACACACACGGCAGAGGCGGGAATCGAACCCCCAACCCTGGAGGTGTGAGGCAAACATGCTAACCACTAAGCCACCATGCCCCCTATATAATATATAATATATAATATATAATATATAATATATAATATATATATTATTCCCATATATATATATATATATATATATATATATATATATGCAATACCAATGTTACATAACATCTGGGTCCGCACCAAGCAGGTCTCGAACCCGGGTTGCTGGCATGGGAGGCGGGTGCGCTAACAAGAAGTTTAAAGACTGCAGCCGCTAGCGTGCCTCTTGAGATTAGAGGAGTGATGTTTTTACCTGCACAGCACTTACCACTGGCCTCCGTTACACTCACACCCCTAAACCTCACTCACATCCCCGTACAGGCCACCAATGTAACATCCGGGTCCTACTCGCAACCGCACCAAGCGTATCTTGAACCCGGGTCGCTGGCAAGGGAGGCAGGCACACTACCAAGGAGGCTAAAGAGTGCAGCAGCTAGCGTCGGTCACTTGTGCGCCTTTTGAGATTAGAGGAGTGAGGTTTTTACCTGCACAGCACTTACAGCTGGCCTCCGTTACATTATATATATATATATATTGACGGGCCTCCTGGTGGTCCGGTGGCAGGATCCTCTCATTACCCTCTCATTCTGCCTTCTCAGTGGCAGGATCCTCCCATTGTAAAATGAGATCCACACACTGTAAAACCTGTGCCAAATTGAAACAGGTGGACTAAAAGATCTGCTGTGGCGACCCCAAACAGGGAGCAGCCGAAAGAACAACAACAACAACGTGTATATATATATATATATGTTGTTGTTCTTTCGGCTGCTCCCTGTTTGGGTTGTTGTTAGATATATATAACAACATATATATATATATATATATATATATATATATATATATATATATATATATATATATATATATATATATATATATATATATATGCTCCCGTGTCACCGGCACGGGAGGCAGTGGTATACCAAAGTGGTAAACATGCAATTCTTGCAGAGTGGCAGGGTGCATTATCCTGTTGAAACAGGCCTCTGCCATAAAGTGGTGTACTTGGTCTGAAACTATATTTATGTTGTAACATCCACATGAATGTCAGGACTCACCAGCTTGCCTTCATCCCATAGTGCTTCCTGGTATCATCTCTTCCCCAGATGTGACGCGCATGCACCCAGGAAACTAGAGAATTTTGACAGAGCTTTGTGCTTAGTTTATCTTTCTTTCATATGCAAATGCATTTTTAATGCACACCTTTCACATATCATACACCAATAAAATCAATTTAAAAAACTCGAAGATGCTCACAGCCTGCTAGGTTCAGGTCCAAGTTCAAGTTCAAGCCTAGCACATCATGTTTGTGTTGGCTACATCAGCTCCATCTCTTTGCAACTCACAATATTCTCTAAAAGGACAAACAAAGCACACAAAAATAAACGTCTTGTGAACACAGAATCATCAAATGTTATCCACCTCCTATCCAGCACGGTCAGCATGTTCTCTGAATTCTGGCTGTGGCCGTTCTTTAACTTCAGCTATATCAGTCGAGTTCATAACTGGTGAATTAGATGAAGGAGAGATTTCTCAATAAAAAAATAAAAAATAAAAAACCAAATAGTACATATACTCTTCAGATCCATAGTTAAACATAACTGGCAGGCCCAGAGTAGTATAGCCGAATGTTGCAATTTATTCATCACAGGAATCTCATTAGTATAATGTGGATTTTTTCTAGCAGTGGTACCAAAGGAAAACTCATCCAGTTTACATGCAATATCACAACCTTGATGACTATTGAAAACAACTAAGCAATTAACCCTGCCATGTGTGCGTAAGTGGTTTATATTGTTTAGTGATTTATCTTAGCTTCAAAGTAGCCAGATGCATTCTCAGGCACATATAGGCAGTATATTACATGGATATAGTTCAAAACTGAAGCGCTGTAGCAGAGTGCAACTCTGCATTGCTAAGAAGCAATATTGCCAGAAGCCACTTTGGCATCCAAGTTTCTTGAGCTGATGAACTATTTGTCTAATGGGTGCCTCAGACCATGGCATCAAAAAACAGGTCTATTGCTGATTGTGCCAGTGGGCTCACAAACTGTAGTGCATGGCTTTTGTGTGGCGGATGACTGAAGACCTGGCTCTTGGTCCTGCCTCAGTGTGTGTTTGGAATGCAGAACGAGGATTCAGGGGCCTTTGAATTGAGGTTTGGCCCAGAGACTTCACTGTCATCTGTGACAGATGGTGGAAAACAGCGAGTGCTGAGGAGAGATATTCAAATCTGATCTTGGAGAACATGAAAAAGATTCCTGGCATGCGCAAGAGAGATAGAGAGTTTGTAAAATCGTGATTTGATGGGCACAACTAAAAATGAGTGTGAGGTTGTTTTCTTGGAGCTATAATCAAAAACATATTGCAAGCATCATTTAAATATAATGGTTAAACTGCACTAAATGTTTTGGCTGAAAATAAATCATTGGTACATTTCATTATTTTTTTTTTTTATAAATCATTGGTGATATTTAATTGCAAAGATACTTTTTTACTAAATGCTCTATGAATAGCTAGTTATTTATATCAAAATTCAACTGGAAAGTAAAATTATATTTTGTATAAATAAAGACCAAGATTCCATGTGATATGAATTCATGATGTCAAAATAATGATTGAAATATCACTCACCTTATATTCACCACTTTAGAACTGAAATTTCATTATTAAAGACACCATGCTGGAGTTTTGGCAAAATTCAAATGTTTAGAGAGAAGAAATTAAATAAAATGTCAATATTCCTATAATAAACATGATATTGTGCATAACAGTATTGGACCATATAAATTTGCCTATGATAGTAAATTGTTTTTTTTTTTTAAATAGTATAGTACGACAAAATCATTTGTGATTTAGAACACAACACTGTCAATGTAATGTTCCAGGATCACAGCTGAAGGCTGCATAGGGTGACTTTTTCATTGAGAATGATGGAACACATAGACATATGAACTGGCCTGCAGAGTCACCGACTCTCAATCCCTTAAAGAACTTGTAGGATTATTTGGAAGTGCAGGTTCAGGACACTGGTGGCATCCTGACAGGATTGACAGGATGTAACCAAGTATTAGGAAAGAAATGATGCAAGGCCCATTTGGTTTGGGGAACTAACTCTTCCGCGAACTGTGCTAGAAATTCAGATATAATTCAAAGGTCTGTTGATTTTATGTTCTTGTCCAAGTGTCTCAGGGTTTCATCATGCCCTGTATGTCAGTGTGGGATTCTGCTTGGACATGAAGCACAAAGGCAAGCTCTGATTCTTGTCAACAACTGACCATCCTGTTTATGCTAAGTTACATTTGTCCAGGCACCCTGCATTCACATTGTATAATAAAGTATTGCTATTGGTGGTTGCTAAAGTCTACATTATTTGAGCTTGTATATGAAAATAATATTTGGTCTTATATTTGTTGCTAGTCTTTAGTGCTAGAAACATAAACATTCATATAAACATTGATAAATAATTTCATTATGGAGGTTGAAAATAATAATGTGTCTTTCTTATGCTAACTACTCATTTGTGTCTAGGGTTGGCATACAAGAGACTAGTAGATAAACACTGTCTGAAAGTGATAGCATATAGCTATACTTCCATTAGAGGTGGTGGCTTTCTCTTCATCTGTGTAAACACACACTCTGCTAGACCTTGACCAGCCATTTAGAGAGTGTGTATTATAGGGCCTTTAGTGGCAGACAAAGGCACAACTTGTTAATGCTCTGTTCATTTCTCTGAGCTTTTATTGAGTATGTATTATATGTTTTGACTAGATTGTGACTAATAAGGCCAGGAAGCATTGGGATCACTCAGTACCATAGTTTGTTGAGTAAGCAAAGGATATCGATAGAAGTTATCGACTTTTTTCCAACTGTCATGCAGTCAATAGTATAACAGTGTCACCTGTTCAACTAATTACTGATCAGTCTTTGACAGTTTAACAAGACCTTTGAAATATTTCAAAGGAGGTAAAACGTCTCTGTAGGTCATTGTCATAATGAGCGACAAAAAACAAGGGTTGATATGAAGAACTCTCCTCCTGCAGAACTCAGTATGTCAGTAATGATACGTTTATTATAGGTAGCTTAGTCACTTTTCTAGAATTTGTACTGAGTTGTCAGATTACTGAGTACTATATAATAGCAGTAAATTAACTAGAATTTTATTGTACATTCCAAGGATGGATGCATCCACATTCCACACTGGATGCATCCAATATGTTACAATCAGAGAAAAGCAGATAAGCAAATATTGTGGAAGTAGTTATGCAGAAAAGCCGACTTTTTGTTTATTTTCTCCTGTTTCAGTGCAGATGCGCATGATTTTGTCCTTCAGAAATGGCATACTGAACACTACAAAAAGATCTGTGGACAAGAAAACAATAAACCTATGACATCCAACATTAATCACTCCTCTATGCACTCCTGCTGCCTGATGTGATGCTGGTGCCAGATCCTGTGGTTTCACTTGCCCTCCGGATTTGCCTGATTCATCCTGATGCTCTATTTCTGTTTGGAGCTTTTTGCACTTGTGACTCACCTTCTGCTGCTGTGGATGGTATCCAACACTAAAGGTTTCCACTTCCCAAAAACAATTTCGTTCCCAAGCCCTACCCTTGTGGATAATCTCACCTGGATACTGTAGACTTTCTAATAAGTGCTGATGTAAAAACACTGACCTGAACTTTGACTCTTGTTCACAATCTGCTCATACTGAACATCCTTTTAACGCTCTATGTACACTTCACCTTGACTGTAATGAGTTATAATCCCACTATCGAGTGCCACCCAGAAGTCTGGTTCTTTTCAAGGTTTCTTCCTCATGCTGTCTCATTGGGTTTTTCCTTGCCACATCACCTCTGACTTTTTCCATTAAGGACCAACATCTATATTTGCCTTTCTGTAAAGCTGCTTTGTGATAAAGTCTATTGTTTAAAATACCTATACAATTCAAATTCAATATACCTCCTCACTGATATACTATGTCCAAGGTCACTGAGATGGAATAGCTAGTTAACCAACTGTTTTCCATGTGTAGCTAGATTTTTGCCCCTTGCCAAGGTATATACAGCTGGATATAAAAAATGTATTACCTAGCTATATTGTTTACTTTTAATCAGTGCAGTGTAGAAGAGCTGGATTTGTTTCAGTGCCATTAAAATGTACACTTTATTGTTTTGTTTCATTCGGCATCAGAAGCATTATACAGAGTAACAGCTGTTATTTTCAATCACCCAGTGTAGTCTGTAGACATTTTTTTCCTCACCTAGCCTGCACTTGCTACAGTTTTGGTTGCTGCCATATGCTGCTGCCAATGAACTCCTTGTGCTGAGTTTTATGTTTAAGATGCTATGGCATTAGTGTGAATTGCACCTTGACTTGTGAGCAGTGTATATGCTCTAGCAAGCATGTCTCAGAGCTCAGTGCTCGCACTGCTGAAGCGCTTTCATGAGTGACCGTGTTTCAGCACGCTCACTTCATACTTTTCATTAAAGATACTGTAGTAGTTCCTCTTCATATTTTCACAGAATACTCCTTCCGGTCTTCTTTGCTTTTAATTCCATCAGTAATCATAAAATACATCTAGAACCCTGCTATTTCATGTCATCTGCATTTTAGCATGACAATGTGTAATAGACTTGGGTTATGTAGTATGATGCATTAGATGTTGGCATGCACACATTTTGTACTTTTAGCAGAATAGAGAAAATGATTTATTATTATTATTATTATTATTATTATTATTATTATTATTATTATTATTATTATTATTATTATTATTATTATTATTATTATTATTGGTATCATTCCTTTTTTTTTAATGAAGAAGTTTGTTTGGGACATTCTGAGCAGTCACAGTATTACAGAATGGAAACCAGCCTTATTGTTATTACATATGTGCACTTCCTTAAGACATCTGTCAAGCTGTAAATGTGGTGGATATTTTGCCATTTGCTTGGTTGTTGCATTAACACTAACATCTGTGCTACGAAGAGGGAGGGTGTGCCGAGTGACTCATATTGTCACATCTCTCTGTTCATGAGACTTTCACCTCATTAAATCTCTAACAGTGCGGAGAGGCTTGGACAGGCTGAAGGACTTTATCAGACCACTTATCTCCCTCATTGTCCTTTCCTTCATTCCCTTCCCACCTGCTGCACAGATCACACACTGAGCAAACAACTTCAGGCTCCGCAAGTATCATGTACTTTCTCGTAACAGCTTAATATAGCCTATCAGTGTTAATTAGTATCTCGGCGTTATTAATTAGCTGACTGTTTCATTATATGTTGATATTGCACTAAGCTGAAATGGGTAGCAGGATTAGAAGATTGTGTATATTTAGTAAGAAAGGCTGTGGCATTTGAAGTGTGTATGTTTTTAATAATTCTCTAGCAGATATGCAGGGGGCACTGTGCTCACACACTTCTCTCAAATACTCACACTGACTGTGATGTATTATTGACTAAGGAAAATGTATTAATGTAATAATGCACTAGATATTTCTGTGCCTTTGATTTTGACCTTGGCTACCATGGCATTTATACTCATTTTGAAAAATCATCAAATTCATATCTAAAGCAATAGCTCAAGCGACATTTAGTTCTGCCGGGGTTGCGAGTGAAGCAGATCTTCACAGAAATTTAAAGAAAGTGTAATAGTCACTCAAGCAATGTAAACGGAAAAGAAAACTTGAACAAAAGATTTCAAATAAGTGTGTTTTAAACATCAGATAAGACCACACAGCTTTCAACACCTCATTTTATTGTCCCAACATTCAAAAGTACAAATAATTCAAACACAACAGTTTATGAAAAAGAAAAAAACATTTACAGCAAGATTTTTTTTTCCATATTTTGTTTTCCAGTTTCAGAAATGACCTAAACTAGCAAGGATAACATGAAGTCATTCATCGCAGTAATTTGATTAATAATAAGAATAATAAGAATAATAGTAATCATAATAACAATAATCAATAATTGATAGCTAAGTAATAACATAAATAGGAGAGACCAGCTTGGTCCAGTGAACATTTTTTTTTACTCTTTTTTTGTCTTTAAAGATTTATAGATTCTCAGATAGTAAACAAACACATCTTCAGGAGAAAATGAAAAATGACAAGAGCCTTGTTCCTCACTTGGCCTTCCCTCCTACACTACTGGCTGTTGGTTTCCTATTGGCAGGCTGCCACTATAAGGCGCTACGGGGGGAGAAAGTGAGCCACAGCGATTTGGGCACGTACCACAGAGGCATGGCCCCATGTTCCAAACATCCTCACCCCCCCCACCCCACATACATGCTTGTACACACACACACAGCACACTCACTCACTCGATCTCAGTTATACACAGACTAATGGAGGGTGATGCCATGAGCGAAGAGGAGGAAGTGACGTAGGAAATTAGATCATACATCAGAACAACATTCTACCGGGGTCGTTGCATAATTTAACCTCCCACCTGCGGTGGGGTCTGAGGAGGTCTGTGCTACTGCTCAGCACATGGAGCAGAGGATGGATTGATTTCTGAACAAATGGATGAATGATAAATTGTGTATGAATGCTTCTAAATAGCTAAAATCCTCTAACATTCACAGAAATTCTATCTCAACATGAGCTGATGCCGTACTCTCAAAGAGCCATTCACTAAATTTACCTCTCAAAATAGACTATATCTTAGAAAATATATAATGGGTGTCATCTATCAAATATCATCTTCTTATAGCTATTTCACTTCAACCAGTACAATCAGCGTCAATGTTTTTTTTTTTTCTTTTTTTTTTTTTGGAGTTGTGATGTCATATGCAAATGGTGGAATTAGTTTAAATCAAGGTTAAATTACATTAATCTCCACTGATTGGTCCAATGCAATGAATAATACTCAAACAACTGACATACCATATAATTAATCAAATCAAGGCAGCTGAGCCTAAAACATTGGATGCCATACAAATCCATGAGAAACTATGTTTAAGACCCACATTTTTGCATAAAGTTGGATCACAAAGCAACGGTAGTGTGTGGAGGGAGGGCGGGAAGCGGCTTTTAAAACTACACAAACTTATCACAGGTTATATTGAACCAGAACAACTGTTATAACATTCTATTAAGACTAAACTTTATTGAAAAAGATTTAAAGATTTATGTTTAACAAGACAAGAAAAAAGCAATAGCAAATTTAACTATTGACTAGGTTATGCATAGCGAGTAACTGTTTCTAGTAATAAGGGAAGAGCCTCACCCTCTTGACATTTTTTTAGTTTTTGACTTTTAAACTTTTTTATATTGTAATTTTGATATATTGGTACAAAGCACAAACGTACTAAAATTTCTCAGTGCACAGGACTAATGGAAGAGTATCTCCCCTAGTCGTTTGTTCCCTTTAGCTCAGAAACACCCCCTCCCTGTACCAGAATCACACAAAAACACAGACAACATAACAACAAATAAATAAATAAATAATCAAGATAAATAAATAATGTAATCAATAAAACAATCAATCAATCAATAAATAAATACATATTTCCAAGAAGCTATTTTTTTTTAGGTTTCTTTTGCCGCGGCGGTAAACAGAAAAAAAAATGAGTCCAATTTTTCTTTTTTTTTTCCACAAGCGACATGACAACATATTAAACAGGATTCCTCACGAGTTTTCTAAGTAAATGAACCATCACTTCATAAAGTTTTCATATGAAAAAAGACAAGCTCGAACAAAAAACAGTGACAACTCAGATAGATATAGATATTGTAAAACAAATGTAGACTATATATCATCTATTTGTACACAACAAAGAAAGACACATTTGTAATAGATCCTTTGAGGAAACAAATACTAGACTAACAAAACTAGCTAATTATCATTTTAATTTTGACAAACGCTGTACACTCAGCAAGTAACCTATATGTCAGCAAGCCAAAGAAAACTTGTTAAGTGATTCTTACAAGGCCCAGATTTGCTCATCTGGCATCAACAATGTGTACCAGATGGGGGCCAGCAATTGAAGTAAACAAACCGGAAACAGCAGCTCAATTTAATGCCAACATTGAAGTTTCATTTTTTTGTTCTCTAAATAGCACATAGAACAACAAACTTGGATATTTAAGATATGTGACCCATGTAATATAGCACCTACAGTTGATCGCTAAAGGAATTACATCTCGAATGCAGTATCACAAACTCAGAGCGAAAGGAACCGTAAGAATGTATGTTTTCTAAATGGAGATGTGTGTGTGTGCATGTGTTACTGATATCCAACAGACTGATGATGGAAAGAAAATGAGTGGACAATGTGTGGCCTTACTTTGGGCTCTTGACTGTGAGGATGCCTCAGGCCTGGGAAGACCCTATCCCTCGCCTAAAGGGGATCGCTGTTGAACAATTACGTGCTATGAAAAATTACCTGCCTGAATTTGCAATCCTTGATAAAACCATCCGTCTACAAAACCATTGCCAATCTGGTTCTCCCCGAAAAACAAACAACCTTTGACCCTAAAAAGTACCACGGCAGAACGAACAAGACAAGGTGGCACCTGACCCCTCCCCCAACCCCTAATTAGCCAGTCAAAATATTTTTCTCTTTTTTTCAAATCCAGATTCTTGTAAAAATTCTTCAATAATTATTATTTTAATCATTATTTATAAAAATAGATCTTCTTTCTCTTTATTTTTAAATTTTTTTTTCTAAACACATTTTCAAGCAAAGAGATCTTCTCTTTGGCAACAGTGTGTGTGTGTGTGTTGTTTTGTCAACAGGAGTGCAAACCCACCCCTTCCCTCTCCCTATCTCCCGATCCCTCGTGAGGAAAGACGTGTTCTGTTTGCAGTACAAAACAAAACAATGTTAGAAATTTCTTTTCCGTTAGAGAAAAGGGATGGTGTCATCCCTGTTAATTTACTTGGGGGATTTAATAATATACACCAAAAGAAATGAATGAATGATCACCAATTTGTTAAAAAGAGCCCCCTCCCATTCTCTTCCCAGGGAGGTGTTATACTAACGACAGTGGATCCGGATTTAAAAGAGAACAAAAGGAAAACCTGAATCAAGAGAGTACAATCAGAAGAAAGGCATTCTCTTCTTTGAAATAAGGGCGGTCTGGTTTTGCTACTGTTTACAGAGAGGAGAAATCAAAGGAACAATCACTAGAACCGAAAAGATATACAACAGAATGCCTGTACCACTTACAGGTCTTCCAAATCATTAGTATTTTCCATTTTCAATTTCGTAATACTTAGGCAACATTGGCTTATAGGTCCAAAGTTATATTATAAGCCATATCCAGTCCTGTTTAGTTGGTGGATTGGTTGTGTTCCTGTCTGTTGTAGACTAGCTGTGTGGGCTGAGGTGGGTGTTAGTAGTGGTGTGTTTGACGGGGCTACACGACAGTGGGGAGGGAGTTCAGGACTTGTGGGTCTTGTTGGTCTTGAAGGAGACCTGCAGCACGCGGTCGCCCAGCCGGTACCCGTTCAGACTTGCGATAGCCATAGCCGCCTCGTCGTAGTTCGTCATGGTGACGAAGCCGAACCCTTTGCACTTGTTGGTGTTGAAGTCTCGGATCACCTTGACGTTGTTGACGGCACCGAATGGCCCAAACAGCTGCCACAGCACACTTTCATCTGAGTCTGGAGACAGGTTATAGACGAAGATGCACCAGCCAGTGCCGGTGTGCCCGGGAATGTTCATTCCTACTAGACTGGTCATGCTATCTATGGTGATGGGAGAAAACCTGAGGACAAGAAAAAGAGAGAGACACAGAATAGGAGTGAGGGCTGTGTATTAGAAAATAAACACTTTTTTTTTTGCACATTGGAAGCAAGCATGATTGGAAAGAGTTGGGCGAGTGACCTTAGCTTTTTTGCACCAGGTTTAACACACATGGCTGCACATCTCTGGCACATTAGAACACCACATTAACTCTACAAGCTGCCCCTCTGTTATGTTCGCGTCTTTGAATCTATTGCTCCTGATTTAAGACGATTTAGAGATTCAATATCTGTTTCGTACTGAAAGGAAGGAGCTTTTGTATGCAGTCTGAAAAGGCTGTACTCTAGACTGTAGGAGGGCCGTATAAAAATACCATTCATACAGATACAAGCTCCTTTCTTTCACTGCCTTCCTGAGTAGCTCTTATTGGAGAGCCCAAATTGCAGGAACTCATCACATTAATACCTCCCAAATTCATTGGAGATTTGGAATGCAACTGAGTAAATCTGTTCTCATTCCTCTTGTAATCTTTCCTTTTTGCCCCTTTTCTTTCTCTTGATACAGAGATTTGAATGCTCAGTTGACTTCACTTAATTGCCTTTCCGCTTAAAAGAAATTTCCACTTTAAATAAAAGGTAAATTGGATAAAAGGTTCATTTCGTATGCCACCTCTCCAGGAATGACTATAGGCGTTATTGGGGGTGCTTTAATTGAGATTTCCGCTTTGCTGCAGATCAGATGGCTCTGACGAAACCTTTGTGGGTAGCGAATAGAAGGTTTGCCTGTGCGTCTGCATACGGGTTTGTGTCTGCATGTGTGCGCACGCAGGTCGGGTGTGGGAGATCGAAAACAGCAGTCAGCGGGTGGAAAATGCAAGCAACGCTTTCTAGGTGCCTGGCGTTGGGAACAGAGTGTATTCCACCCACACCCCCGGCAGCTCCGCAATGTATGACTGTGATCGATAATGTTGTACAGACTGCAGGGCCAGCCAATTCCCTGTTTCTTGTTTTGCCAAGAATTACTCAGATATTTCATCTGTGCTTTAGCTGCCGTGCCCCAACAAAGTCGATAAGCCTGCTTCTTCTTCCTTTTGTGTCACGCCGGCCATGTCTCATTATGCAAACAAGGCGTATAATAGTGCATCAGCTTGCTTAAGTTCCCTGACAAGCAACCATCTCATAACTTCAATTACGGCGTGTTTCTGTGTAAATAATGAATCCGGCGCCATTACTCATCTTGGAAAAGAAAAGGTGGGGAGGACAAAAACAGGCTGCATGGTAATTTGGATGCCAGTCATCTTCAGAACAAGTGTGTGAGGACCAGCCCAGCTAAACACGAGTGTAGAGGGGGCTACTGTCTGCTCCGACAGGGCCGAGCACACACTGTTCTATCTACCACAGTGAACTGTTGGACAAGGAGTTGCATAGCAACGAGCGACTGACCCTCCCGTGCTGTCCACCTTCACCTGCTGCTGCTCACTTCCACAAGCTTGGATTCCTTTGTTAATTACCTCCCACTATGCGCTCCATGAAAAGCAAAGCATCTCCTTCAGCCCTGTGCTCCCTCGAGAAAAAAACAGGATCGTGTGATTTTTGCACAGCTGTCTCCGCCACTTTGACAGCTAATCACATTCAGAGTAAATAATCTGCATGCTTTGTCTCTCTGTTTTGAAAGATGGGCTGTCGCTTCTAATACTTTCTACCTTGTTTGCATATATTGTTTTATTCTGTGGGTTTGTTTGATTCACCTTGTGCCTTTTGTAATTACTGCATTTTTTTCCGCACTAAAAATGCCCCCCACAAGTGTCTGAATATGCTGAACAAATTAGTTGCAAAGACATTAAGGGGAGAAACAATCGAAGCTCTCACTGCTATAGTTTGTGTTCTGTATTTTCAAGAGGCAGCCATTGTAAGTGGGAGTACTTTATGGTGAGCAAATCTGGGTATTTTATCAGTGATATGTAACAAACACATATGCTACTGACACACAAAAATGAACATTGCAGTCACTTTGAGGGCAATATCCTCCATCACAACACATTCATTTTGTTGAGGAAATGCTGAAATATTTAATAAATCATAAGCACAAAAGGAGCAAAACTGTACATGAGCAAAACCCAAGTGATCAGAGGTTGTGCTAGCTGCAGTGAAACACTTGTTTCCTGCAGGGATCCAGGAGAACTCTCACCCCCCTCCGCCTCACTCTTACCCTCTCCATCCAAAAATAGGACAGAACGTTAAAGGTGCTGGGGTAAGCGTTTACATCAGAATGGCAGGAAATGTTTAATGAGTCTCACTCGCCAGCACTGCTCCCTTTAGCATTTTTTTTTCATTTTATTTACTTCCAACACAGCTTTACAGCTTGTAGAAAACTTTACAGATGCCTGATCTGTAAAACTGCAGTAAATATAAGAGAAACAAGTAAACAGATTTAGTTCCACCTATAAGCCATCTAAGGGATTTAGAGCTGTCTGTGTTACTATAACATGGCTTACAGGAGTTTGAAATAGTGGTAAATTGGTGTATCTTTACTAAGTTCAGCGGAGTTTGGGCTCGAGACCCTGAATCCTGTGGCAACCACATCTCAATACAAGTTACACAGTAAAACACAGAAAATACCAAAAAACTCAAAATTCTGCAGTCATCAGAATCAAACAATGCATACTCTTCACTAAAATTATGAAAGATAATTTGAATATTTGTAAAGACTAGAGTGGTTGGCGGTTTGAAATCAAGCAGAATCAAGTTAAAATCAAACTTAAGAGACAGGGAAAAACCTTGAACTGAATCAGATGCAAGTGACTTCAGAAAATGAAGAATCAAATGAAAAAGAAATCATTTTTTCAACATGGACATCTGGCATTCGGTGAAGTTTAATTACCTCTTAACGCCATAGGCCATATTAAGCAAATTGTCCAGCCTGTGAAGAGAAGGAGGGTTCTGATGTTAATGCAAGGCAGATGGTCTACTCACCCAGTGGAACTAATGCTAAAGCCCTGACTCGCTGAAGAAGATGCCCATCCAGCAATGGCCCATTACACTGTTCAGCACCATCAGGCATGTTGCAGAGTCAACCACTATGCTAGCCAAGAATCAGGCACTAACTCTAAGTTGGAAGGCCCACCTGATGCCTGACAGACTCAGCGACACCGCTAATATAGCCTAAGGCTAAGAGTCTAGTCTTGAGTATTAATATCTGTCTAAAATCTCTTGCTTTAGCATATATCTGCTTGGTATACTAAAAGTTTTGTTTACCTATGAGATTCTACTAATGAAAAACAAATTACAAATACTAATCATATTTGACTTTTCTCAGTCTAAGACAACAATCTCTGACTTGCTAGTTTTGAACTTTGTCTCACATTTTTGTTGTTTTGTTTGTTTGATATCCACCAATTTATCTGTAACTGCACCAGTTTATTATCGGCTATGCTGAGGTCTTTGTAATGGTTTCGTATTTGTGACAGATGACTGAAAACGGACTTGAAGCACTATCACACAAAGGAAATTTATTAACATCAAATTAACTGTCTAAGAAAAAATTCATGACATGTTCAGGCTCATGTAGAGATGATATGCTGGCGGTATGAATGACATTGTCTCCAGAGGTTTACACCTTTTAGCGCAAGGGAAAGGTTCAGTAATTTAATATGACATTTGAATGAAGTTTGAGGCAGGACATAACAGGATATTAAATCAAGGTGGTTCTCTCTCTCTCTCTCTCTCTCTCTCTCTCTCTCTCTCTCTCTCTCTCTCTCTCTCTGTCTTTTTTCTCTAGTCTGTTCATTAGCCCTGGTGACCTGCTGGGCTGATGCATTAGACTCTCATCCCCATCAGTCAGTCTCATTTTGGGTTCCCGTCTGTTTGGCCACTTCTCGACCCCCGTCCCTCGTGAGGCCTGCCCCTGTCTTATGTCCCTATTAAGCTTCTTCAAGCTGGCCGACAGGGCTAATTAACGTTTTCCCTCAATTCAAACTTTTCCCTTACATATATACTCACTCACACTTTGTAGCCATATAAATAAAGTTAACGTTAAGTGTGGTCAGTGTGAATGTGCCTCTGTTATCAAATGACCCACGTGCACACAATTTGAAATTAAGGCTTATGATCCACTTATGTCACAATAAGCTTAGCTTGACTCTTTTGCCTGAATTTACAGGTTTTCCCATCAAACAATTAAGCTACCTTATTGTGTCTTTAATGATTCCTTCTATTTTTGCTAACCCACATTTTTTCATGTTTGCTGAACATGGATCTGACATCTGGATAATGAAAAAATGATATATGTACTGTATGTGCAGCCAAATGTTGGGTTCAAATAAAAAGAAATCCTATTCTGATTACGCTCAAATAACCGCCTCTCAGCTATGTGTCTGATCTAGGACCACCTATGAAAGTAGTATGACTTAAAAAAGATCAGACTGTTGTGTTGTCACTGGAAAATATGTGAACATCGATCTTCCTGCTTTTACAAATTTGCAAAAACATTTCAATGATGATACTAAATACAACCCTTCAGTATGGTCTACAAGACAATTAAGTACAATCAATTACAAACTTCAGGTTGGCTTGAAAAAGTCAAGTTTACGGAAAGATGATTTACAGTTTTAACTGTGTCTTTAACTAGTCAGAGAAGAAGTATGTGGAGTGATTGAAATGAGAAATGATTAAAAAGCATTGCAAGGCAATTTGGGATAATGTTAGGAAGTCACTGAGAAGAAAGGGTGATTCTAAAATGGCAAAAAAGTCATTTTAATCTGTGTCTCAAATGTCATATTAATGCATGTTAGATTACATGGCCATAAGTAGCGTAAGAAATGGGATGGCATTTAGTTGAAATGGAAAAGAGTGGGAGGAAAAGGGAATGACAAAATGACAAAAAGAGGAGGGAGGACTGGGCTGTATGGGCAGTTGGGTGGCAGTGTCGTGAAAGTAGGAGTGACAGCTGTTGTATATCAGAAGTTACATAAAGTTGTGTTTAATGTTGAAAGACATCAGAAGAGCAAAACACAGAGAGAGAGAAAGAAAGAAAGAAAGAAAGAAAGAAAGAAAGAAAGAAAGAAAGAAAGAAAGCAATATATGAAGGTGTAGTGGTAAAAAGTGAAAGAATTGGAGGAGAAAATATATAGAATTCAATAAAAGGAAAGAGGTCTACAACATGCAGGGTTATAATGGGAACACCAGATGAATGAAAGAACAGACAAGCAATGAAAATTAAAGTGTACGAGAGCTGTGGAGTGATGCAGAGTAAACTGTGGACATTACGCTTTTCTGAACATTTACTGTGTATTTCTAAAGAAAAAAGGGAAATGCTTAATAAATCTGATGCTTAATAAATTTCACTACAAGAGATTTCAACACAAAAACACATATGCAACCTGAGGGGGTAAACGTGGGAGATGTGTTTTGTGGTTATAAGCTTGAAAGCTGCAAATAATAATAATAATAATAATAATAATAATAATAATAATAATAATAATTAGAAAAAGAAACGATAGAGCATAGAACTCTACTGACATTTTCAATCCTGATAAATCATAATAGGGAGAAGTTGGATTTTTCAAGCCAGCATAATTAGCTAGGCAGGTTGCACTATGGGTAAATAGGTTAATTGGAGGTGGCTTCTGTGTATGAGACATTTCAAGCCTATCTGAACCTAGTTTCACAGTGTGTCTCCAAACAAAGACAACACAATGACATGTTTTGTGTGGCTATGTAATTAATGCAAATGTACAACATCATTTTCATATCTATTCAGTTATAATTGTTTGCGATGTAAGAAGGATTAATTACTGATTACTGTTACTGGCATTACTGTACAGTTGGTAATTGGCAAGCGTGACACATTCATGCTAACACTTAAATGACAAATCAACAGGTGAGTGCAATACAGATAAATAAATGCTATTTCATTAAATGAGTGACTTTTGTTTGTGAGTGAGATGCTAACACAGTACCACTAATATCAACTTGGTTTATAATACTGATAAAAAAGTGAAAGTATAATAGTTTAGCCAGCTGTAGACAGTTCATGTTAATGTGGACTGGTGAAATGGAGGAAAGAGAACATGGTGTGAGAAACACAGAATCTTCAAGGAGACATTATGAAGAACCACTGCCTTTTATTACAAGCTTCAATCTCTCTCATTTCTTTTTGTAATAAATAAAATCTGTAACCAAACTGTACTGATGAACAAAAAGAATTTTTTAGATTGGGAAATTTACACTTAGAATTTATATATAATCTCTATAGAAGATTCTGTTTTTAAGACAAAAATGAAACCATGAAATTTCAGTTTAGGGTTAACCTAATCTATTGCTGTTTTTATTTCTTTTCATTTATGCAGTTAAGATTCGAACACGTATGCATTTTGCACCATTGTTATAGTTAACTGGTTTCCAATCTCATTTTGTCTTAATAGTAACAGAGCAACCACCAATTTAGTAATGTTGCATATTACTAACTGGTTTAATAAGACTCTAGAGACACCATGCAGAAGAATTATAGCAGATTGATAGCATTAGTCAAGAAGTTGCTGGTCTGCAGCCTGGCTGGCTGGCTTTACCTGAACCTCTGGGCTTGGTGGTGCAGGGGCCCAGGATAGCGGCGGTTGGGGGACTGGTAGAGCTGCGAGAGCAGGGCCTGGCTTGTCTTTTGGCTCGGGTTGTTGGCAAACTTCACCGTGATTGGCTCAGCTGCTCCGGAGGGCTTCTGTCCGTTCAGGCCCTTGATGGCCTCCTCAGCCTCTATTCTCTTATCAAAGCGAATGAAGCCTACGCCACGCGAACCACCTGAGGGGCCAAAATAGCACAAACAAGACACAGGCTCTGTTTATCTCCACCGTCATCAACACATATACAGCTCTAAACACCCTTAGTGAATCTCACATGGGCTTCCTTGCACACGCATTACCTTTTTCTCTTGCTTAGACACAGAAATATTAGATGTATTCATAGTGAGATAGAGAAACCAGTCCCCATGACTTGATGTGGGAAATGTTGCATGACAGTGATGTGCGTTCCATGTGTGACAGCTGCTATTGCTGGCATCGCATTATGCAAGCGAGTCGTGAGGGAACAGCTAGATTTCATTGGCCTCCCTGCGTTCTGCCGCTGTCAGGCAGAAGTGTAATTTGTTTTTCTTTTTTCATGAGCGAATGAAGATATTGTATTGGTTTGCTCCTGCCTGCTCATGTGGAAATAGTGTGAGTGTGTGTGTGTGTGTGTGTATGGGGGTTGGGGATGCTGATTGTTCCCAGTACTATGTGAGGGTATCGTGTCCCAGTCTGTCTCAAGCTGCGAGGCTTGCACAAGCTGACGGCCACACGCTACCGCATGGCATGCTGCGTGCACTGACATTTCTGTGGTTTCCTAGGCAATGTTTTCTGACCGCCACCTGAAAGTAACATTTAAAAGAGTCTGGCTGGGAGGCCTTTTGTTGGGTTGCTTTTTAATGAGACACTTCCTACTGCTTCAGGGAGGTGAGCATGGAGACGACATGACCATTTGCATAATGCAAGTGTGTGTGTGTGTGTGTGTGCGTGTGTGTGTGTGAAAGATAAATAGTGTATGCATGTGTTCCCGATCTGGCATGTCTACACACAAACACACATACCCACACGTTTTTAGATGTCACTTCACACTACGTTCTTGCTTCTTGTATTGACGGTTTTTGTTTGGGGTTTTCTTGCTGAAGCATACTGTTAGTGCTGTCTTATTGTTACTCCATCTTAGTATTCAAATCAGACACTTTTGATATATGCAGCTCTGGAAGCAAACATTTGTACACAGTCTCTTCCACGCAACAAGCTTTCATTCAGCCTGCCTCTGCATTACTCTCTCTCTCTCTCTCTCTCTGTCTCTCTCTCTCTCTTTCTCTCCAGCACTGTTTCTCTCTTTGCTAGCATCATCCTTGACAGCTTTTCCTTTCTGTCTCCCACAACCTGTTCTGTTTAATTAGCCTGACAGAAGGAAAGACAGAAATAAAGCAAGCACATACATTATTCTGCACCATTGTGGATGCATTGCTAGAGTCCCTGCTTTCTGCTGTGTGAAACTTAGGTCAATCCAGATTTGTTAGATAGCAGAATGAGATCTCTTTCGTCTGACAAGCTACAGATTCAGAAACAAAGCAAAAAAAAAAAAAAAAAAAACCCGACAGGTAGAACTGTACCTTAGATTAGAAGATTAGAAACAAGCACAGTTTGAGTGAATTCTTTTTTAGTTTAACTGAAAATTATTTCAATCATGTTTAATGTGTGGATGTGTTTTGACATATTTGATTTGGTGGACGTGAGTATCTGCGAATGAAAGAAGAATGTATGCTGCTGAAGCTGTGCCTCACACAAGCTCTTCCTTAATCTCTCAAAGATTTCTATTTATCCAGGATTTTCATTTGCACTGTCAGACTAGTGAGGCTGTTTTTGAGGCTCAGGGTGGGCTATTAAAACTAACTGTAACAATATCATGATGCCCAATTCTCTTATTCTATGAAAGACACTGACCATCACTGCTGTAACAAAATAGCAGTCCTTCATTAAAGCTAAAATTAGAAACTGAAATAGAAGGATGATTCTCAGTAATAAAGCGCAGCAACATTAAGGTGCTCATTAGGCAAAAATGCAAATTGAGCACCTTTATGTCCATGGTGCTTTACTTTTCACAGGCTCTTTAGGTTTCTCACAGGCTCGTAATAACCTCGCTACAGCGGAGGTATTATAAAATGTCTAACAAAACAAAGGCGGCGACTGGCCTTAAACTGGGGACATGGGTACTTTCAGCTTCTTTTAGCACTTATCATCAACCGAACAGAGTTATGGCTGCAATGTGTCATTTAACTGCACTATTCTCTCGGTATTCAGCCTGCACCTTACGTAACTTTTTAACTGTACTTATCTCGGCACAGCACATGCATTGCAAGAGAATGTCTGGTTTAATAATAACCCAGACACACACATGCACACACACACAGGGCTACGGCCTGACAAAGCACTTTCCACTGCACGCCCACTGTTCACAGAGAGCGAGAAAGGAGGAAAGAGATAGCAAAAGGGAAAGTATGTTCCTCTGGGAACAGAGAGAAGATCTGAAGGCTTGGCTGTTAATGAAAGCTTTCGCTCTTCTTTCTGAACTTAAGCACGTTGCCATCTCTCATTCGCTCACTTTTAAGTGGCTGTGCCAACAGTATGGAGCATTTATTACGGTAGCGTGTTAAATGGTGTGAGGGTGAGAAGTGTGCTGTGGCAAGAGCCTAATCAGAATGAAGAGCAGAAAACTGACGCTTCTAAAGAACTTTAGCTACTGCTGCTAAAGATTGCATTTGAAAGTCGGTAAGGAAAAAAAATCTGACGCAACGATCTACACTTGGTCTGTTGCCTTTCTCTGCTTGCCTACCTCGATGCATGTGTTCCCAGTGTATTGACTTTACAGGGTGTCCCAACAGTCTCCTTATATAGGGGAAATTAACATGTTTTTGCAAAATGTCTTCCAAATATTTCCTACTTAGTTTGCATATACATACATATATTTTTGCCTTTGACAAAAGCAAAATATATTGAAATCATTCTCATGGCTGGATCTGGAAGCTGTTGAAATGCTGAGAAGGACTTTAACAGGAAATGTGGCAAGCACATCACACACAACACTGTTGCCAAACTGGAGGTCAAAGTTAGGAGAAACATCTCTGTATGTGTTTACAAAGAAATGTCAATCATTTATCTATAGGATGTTTAGAAAATAGTGTTCAATTTTTGCTAAAAAAAAATCCCCATATATTACGACTTTTAGGACACCCTGTTTTGTTGAGCTTCTCATTTTTAATTTAATACGATTTACTCATCATATACACATTCAAGCTGTGTTTTTTCCTTGGTTGTTAATGTCTTTCTGATGATTTGTATCTTAACGTCCCAGTTGGAAGTCTCATTTGCACTGCAGTACCACAGTAGATTAATGATTCTTTCTTTCCAGAGACAATAAAAAATAATGAAAAGGGAAAGGTCTTTAACAGAGTGTTTCCTATAGGTATCCTGTAGGAGGAATGTCATGGAAACACAACAGCAGCTTGTAAGAGGCAGCACTCTGGATCGATAAGACTGGCACTCATTGATGAAAGACCCATATCGACTGCTCTGCGTAAAGAGCTGCTCTGAATATTTAACAACTGAACCAAAGGCATGCACACATCACCCTCCACATTTTATCTTAAAGTAGCTCCAGAGTAGCCTGACACAATGCTGCTGGTTAAGCTTGAAACAAAGAATAAGTATACCAATTTGGCACCCAACCCACCCGCAGGTTTTAATACCACGATTAGACAATGCAATATTGATGACCCATCCCACCAACCTTGACTCGAGCACTTCTTGAGCCATCATCAAACTCGGAACTTAAGCAGATTAACTTTGTCAACAGAAATGAACGAGAATCTAAGAGTGTTGCGTACATGTATTGAGGCAAATTCTGCCATAAACAAACCTCCTATCCTTTATGCTACTTGAACAATGCTTCCTTATTGTCCCTGTATAAACTGATTTTCAATCTTTTATTTCAGCCTTGACTGACCTGTGAATATGGGAAACTTTACTCAAAAAATTGCCAGGATGTACATTCCCATGATCCTGTGTTCCCTCCACAAACTCGAAAGTCAACCTAGTAGGTCCAGTCAGAGAAATGACTGTTCCCCTTTTTCTCATGACTCTTGGTCTAATTTATGAGAAAAACTCAAGAAATGAAAATGATCCCAGTGAAGCTGACTGGATATTAACACAGGACCCTGTTATCTACTGGAAACAAGGAATAGTACAGCCCTTTTATTAACAAGTGTCATCATATAAAAATTCTTGACAACAGAATATCAAGACACTACTGATTCTTTTAACAAGTAGAGTGCTGTTCAATTTGACCATAGTACTGTGCTATTGACCTGCTTCTGTCCTACTCCCCCTGCAGACCTTTATTTGTACAGAATATCTGTCACTAGCTGTAGTGCTTATGACACAACCAAGAGCCCAGAAGAACTAGAGTCACTACCTGTCCTGACACAAGTATACACAAAACTCCCTCACTCAGTCTACACTTCTGACCCTTTCAGTATTTTAGAATATTCCTGTTTGTACTTTGGTTACCTTTAGATTTCCTGGTTGTAAATGACTGGAAGATGATGAATGAGTAGATATGAAAGCCTACAATTCCATTTGAAAGGAATAAATTGTCAGAAAATTTCTGTTGAGTTTTATTAATGTCCAGGGCAGATCTCAGTATTATGCTGTCTACAACAACAGTTTTTACTAACCTGGTCTTTTTGGTGGGCCTCACATATACCTCCTCATAACTGGAAAGCATTCCTTTTCTAAACCCTTTTCTAGCATTTCTAAACCCTTTTATTTTTTCAGGTGCTGGGCTAGGTGGTTATTTTACATGTGAAATGGGAGGATGATGGCCCTGTCGAGTGCCAAGGGTGCTAAGGAGGTGATATTCAATAGGTTTCAATTTCATGAGCCAAAGCAGTTCTAGCAAAGGCACAAATTATAATCCCACGATTCGCCACCATACTGTGATTACTATGATACTTCCTATTGTTGCAAATAATTTTTCCCATCTCTTTCTAGTTAGTGCTTGTTAGTACTCTGCATATATACTCTACTTCACCACATGATTGAAGCAAAGTCATGTTCTCTTAGTGCCTCTCTAATCTTTCTAAGATGGCTTGTCTCGTTCTGTTGATTTTCTTGGCTCTACTGTGCAATAAAATGCAAATCAGCTCATTACATCCAAACACCAATGAGATCGCCTCCCCTGAAGAACAGGCAATTCAGCACCAAGGACAGCACCTGCAGCCAAAACAAAATGATGTCCATGTGTAGCTGGACCAGGCTGAATTGGTACTGCTTCAGATCTTGCTGGAATTTGTGATCCATGTGAGTTGTAATCTTACCATCCAAACACTGGTCTATTACTCCAAGGTGGAGTCTGCATAGACAAAAGGGGCTATTGTTACCAAAAATCTTTTTCTACAACTTGTCCATGTTGTCTCCCTCCTTCACTGCTGCCAGATATGTGAGCCAAACCTAGTGGTCTCCTGAAACACCAACACCCACAGAGAGCTCACACCCAAACTCTCAGAGGACCACTGTACTCAGGATCCCTAAACCTTTCTTTCACTCCACCATCCCCTCTTCAGTTTCAATAAAATTACCAATTGTGTGTTGTGTCTATTAATCTATTTTATTACCACATTGCACATTGAAATCTCTGGCCCATGCTGTCAAAGTTTAGAACTGTCTGTCTTCATGGAAAACATACTGCAAAGAAAATTGCACTGACAGTCGTGTTCTAAGAACTGTATTCAGCTTAATTACATGAGAAAAATCTGAATACAAAAGTAATAGCGCATTACATAAATTCGCTGCACTTAAACTGATCTCGACCCTGGTATGGATTGATAATTAATTATAGCATTATATAAATGGTATTATGTGGGTGGAGTGTTGCTGAAGTCTTGCTGAGGCTTCTAGCAATTTAAACTAAGCTGGAAGTAGGTCTACTACATGAAAACTTGATTTTTTCTGCTATTTTGTTAACTTGTTCATTAGCTTCCAGATTCACACACCGGGCCAACCCCCCCTCGCACACACCTTGGATGATGGTTAAAGCTTGGCCATAGAGCAGTAAAGCATGCCTGATTTGTTTTTACTCAGTGAGGGCAGGGCAAGGCGCCTCTTAGCTCTGCAGCTTGAGCAGAAAAAACTTTGTTGTTTCATAATCACTGGCAACTCAGATTTAATTAGTCATTAGGATTCATCCTACAGTCCTGTCACCCTGGAGGAGCCTTCTTGGCCCTGCAGGGGTGGAGTGCGTCAGAAGGGTGTCTGTGTGTGAGGAGGATGTATGAAAATGAGTTTTAGGAGAGTGACAAACATCACTGTGTGTAGTGTGTATACACCGATGGCTTAACATTATGTGAACTGACAGGTGAAGTGAATATCACCGATTATCTCCTCATCATGGCACCTGTTAGTGGGTGGGATATATTAGGCAGCCAATGAACATATGAATATGAACATTTTGTCCTCAAAGTTGATGTGTTAGAAGCAGGAAAAATGGGCAGGTGTAAGGATTTGAGCGAGTTTGACAAGGGCCAAATTGTGTTGGCAAGTTGACTGGATCAGAGCATCTCCAAAACTGCAGCTCTTCTGGGGTGTTCCCGGTCTGCAGTGGTCAGTATCTATTAACAGTGGTGAACCGGTCACAGGGTCAGCACGTGGGGAGCGAGGCCTGACCCGTGTGGTCCAATCCAACAGATGAGCTACTGTTGCTCAAATTGCTGAAGAAGTTAATGCTGGTTCTGATAGAAAGGTATCAGAATACATAGTGCATTGCAGTTTGTTGCATATGGGGCCACATAGCCACAGAACAGTCAGGGTGCCCATGTGGTCATAATGTTATGCCTGGTTGGTGTATATAGAATGTGTATAGTTGGCAATGAAAATCTGATGGTTTGAGTGCTAATTCTGTATGTTCATGTGCATTTTGGTGAGCACACACTATTTCTTCGCATAGAAAATTGTATCAGAACATATAATACTGTGCCTTTGGGACTGCATTGCAAGTAATAATATTAAAAATATGCAGGCATATGAAAAGTATTGTTCCACAGCATGCATAAAACCTCCATATTCTTGCATACATATATATATATATATATATATATATATATATATATATATATATATACAGTATGTGCCAACGAGACAGCTCTGACCCATCGAGGCATGGACTCCAAAAGACCTCTGAAGGTGTGCAGTAAGAGATCCTTTAAGTTGTTCATCCATGACATCTAACAGATATTCAGTTGAGATTTGTGGAATATGGAAAAGCCAAATCAACATCTTGAATTCGTTTTCATGTCCCTTAAACCATTCCTGAACAATTTTTCAGTGTAGTAGGGCACATTATCCTGCTGAATGAGGCCTCTGTGATTAGGGAATACCATTGCTATGAAGGAATGTAACTTGGTCTGTAAAAATAATGTAGGTGGTATGTGTCAAAGTAACATACACATGAATACCAGGAACCAAGGTTTCCCATCAGAACATTGCCCAGAGCATCACACTGTCTCTGCCTTCTTTTCATAGTGTATCCTGGTGCCATGTCTTCCCCAGATAAGTGACACACACCGGTATGATGCAAAAGAAACATGATTTATCAGACCAGGCCACTTTCTTCTAGTGCCTATGGTCCAGTTCTAATGCTTACAATGTCATTGTAGGTGCTTTCAGAGATGGACAAGGGTCAGCATGGGAACTCTGACTAGTGTACTGCTAATTTTTTGTCATAGACAGCATAAAAGTTTTCAACAATTTGTGCTACAGTAGTTTGCTTGTTCTCTAATATACCCCACTCTTGTATAAACATGCAGTATGATATGTAAAATGATTAATGCTGTTTAAAAAGTTATGACCTGAATTTGCATGTTTTATTTACTACTTCCTATGTACACTCATAATGGCTTATTTGCTGGGTTTTGGCAGCAGCAAGTGTGTTTAAAGAGGCATTTTTGCTTCATTGGTGTACATTAGGCAGACTAGTGATATTGCTGCAGGGGAGGAGATCCTATGAACAGAGCTAACAGTTATGCAATGCAAGCCATGCCAAAGGATTCCTCTTTACACAACAAGCTTGTGTTTACATGTATAACTGTGTTTATGTTTGACCACTCAGCATGTCCCATTATTTTAAATAAAAATGCATTCTGTATAAAATGATATAATGAAAAGCTATAATTCTTTGTAGCCACATGTGTGTGAGGGAGTGTTTGTTAGCTGATTGTCTGTGTGTGCTGACTGAGAAGTTGCCCCATGGATACCTGTGACCTGGTCGACGAGGATACGGGAGGTGATAATTCGTCCATACTGGGAGAAAAGTTGCTCCAGCTCTTTCTGGGTCATGGTCTTAGGCAGCCCACTCACGTACAGGTTAGCATCACGGATAGAGGCTGAGCTGGGCCGTGCATATGACACCTGAGAGAACACACACACACACACACACACACACACATACACACACACACACACACACACACACACACACACACACACACACAAACACACACACAAAGGCAGGTAAGAAGATAATAGAGAATTTCTTGCAAACATGTTGTAAATGCTCTGGGCTTTCCCCATTTCATAGTGAAAGTGTAAACGCTATTTGTAGGTTTGCATATTTACAGTTCTCCATACTGCACTGGTGAATAGCACTCTAGAACCTTCTGTCTCTGCTAGCAGTGAGAGCCAAACCATTGCAATGTCTCACCAGACACACACACACACAAACACACACACACACTCCCTCTCTTTCGCACATACCCTCGCACAATATGCTCTCACCCTCCTCAACTTGTCAAACTCATAGCACCTTGGACAGCTCCTCTCACACTAATACACTTCTTTTCTCTCCATGTCACTCTGACAAACTTTCTCTTCCAGTTGGTTACTGAATATCACTCATACAATATTTACACATTGAGGTAAATCACACACACACACACACACACACACACACACACACACACACACACACACACACACACACACATTGAGGTTAATCCATACGATTGCATGCCTTTCTCTTTTTCCAGGTGACTCATTACAGCAGCTCAGTGATGGTTGTATCTCTCCTTTCATGCATTTCCCCTTCCATTAGGAGCAGGAGTCCATGTTTCCATCACTGCTAACATTTGGGTTCCAGAGCCATCAAATGCTGTTGCAGTCATACAAATAGCAAGCCGAAGACATGATCCATTCAGGAGTAATCTCCTGAAATCCAGTTAAAGTGCGAAGGCAAAAGGCACAGAGCCCTGGCAGCGTCCTTACCCTGCCTTCTGCTCTTTTTTCTCATTCATTTGATTTTTTTTACACTTCCTTTTTTCACCCTCTCTTCTTTTCTTTCCATGTCAAGCAGCTCCAGATGCCGGATCTATCAACACCCTGTCTGCCTGTGAAGAGTGTGTGTGCGTGTGTGCGCGTGCTACTTAGAAAGAAGTGCGTGTTTCTGTGTCTGAATGATATGTGTGAGAGTGATGAGTGTGTGTGTGTGTGTGTGTGTTTGTGTGTGTGTCAGTTTTTCTTTACGAAGCTCTGCTCTTTGCACCCTTCGTAGGATTTTTCCTCTCACGCCTCAACAGGAAGGAGTTTAGCTGTGAAACAGGAAAGTGCCATGAAGGCAGGATGGTGTCTGTGTGTTTGCATTTGTGTGTACTACCTCGGAGTGTGAAAGGGGAGATCAGGGGTGAGACTCGCACCCGTCTCCTTCACTCTCTCTTCTCCTTCATTTCTCTCTAACACATTTCTATTTCTGTCCCTGTTAGACATCACTGTGTTCTGATTATTGTCCTTCCTGTCAATTTGCATTAGCTTAAAGTCTCTCAGCCTGTTTTATGTGTGACTTATGAAACTTAGAATCTATCAGAGGAAGTCTGGGTTAAGGTCATGACTGATGCTTACATTAAATGCAAGTGTTTTGCTTCAGCAACGTGTGGTCAAAAATGAACTTCTCACTTAAGTAAGCAAAATATGTATTTATTATATATTTTTTCTCTTTTCTTTCTGGGTTGTCTTCTTCCCTGCTCTTTCTTCGATAACCTCGGAGGCTGGAAAGACCTTAGGCTCACAGTGTGCGCTTCAAGAGGATGATGACCTTCAAATACTCTTATTTGCTAAGTTGCAAGAGAGGATTTCATTCTCCTCATGCCCTCTTGCTGCATTAGTGGAAGAAAAAGCCCCTTTTGAGTTGTCTGGCGTTAGTCTAAAGGAAAGGTTTCACACAGCGAAAGAAAGAAGAGTGAGACTAAGGCCTGATCAAAGAGAGGAGATAGAATCACCATCACCACTACCTCATGCTGCGATGGATGGATGGAGAAAGTTGGAGGAAGTAGAAAGATAAAGGTATTAGAGTACTCTCACGACGCCTGGATTAGACAGTGTCCCACTGGGAGAATCACAGTGTGGACTGTCTTGGCTTGTTTGTGTCTTTTGTACATGTGTGTGAGACAGAATGTGAAGGACAGAGAGAGAAAGAGAGAGAGAGAAAGAGAAAGAGTAAAGAGAGAGAGATCATGCATGGTGGGGGCATGTGAGAAGTGTGTTTGTGCGAAAATGCGTCATAGGATAAGCAGGAAACTCGATCACTGCGGGTCATTAGAGTACCTCGCATGAAGTGTTACAACAAACCGCCTCTGGGCTCAAATGCTTCAGCCTCACATCGGTTTTACAGCCACAGGACTGGTCTGTGGTGTGGAGCACAGACCCACTGACATATGTTAAAGTGTTGGTACTGTGCCGCTGGGAATCTGCGTGTATGTGTGTTTGTGTGTCTCTGTGTGTGTGTGTTGTGTGTGCACTCCTGCCGCCCAAACAGTGAGAGATGAGCATGTGTGCAGTGAGAAGCTGTGACGATGAGCAAACACACACACGCAGTGACTCATTTCATCTCTGACGGTTTCCAAACTGAGGCTGAAACCAGCACTACAGTCGAGTCACCACACACACACACACACACACACACACACACACAAAGCCACCTGCTACTGGCCCTCTGGAAACCGCCCATGTTTGTGTTTAGCCCAGTTTCAACAACAGTTTTTTTTCAGTCTCCAGTCCTCCCTATCTCTGTCTGTCTGTCTGTTTTTTTTCCTTCCAGGCAGAACAGCCTGCGGGAATGAATGCTGTGTTTTCATGTCGGCCTACAGGAAATCCAATCTGATTAGATTAGCAAGGATGTAACTGAGAGGCCGGGGATTATATGCCAGATGATCGCACAAACAACCCGATTACATCGTGACTCAGTCTAAAAAGGAGCAGAGGCGAATATTTACAGTCAAAAATCATTTGCTATTTGTAAAAAAAAAAAAAAAAAAAGCACAGATCTTTTTCAGCTGGATAAATATGGAGTACTGCTGACATTTTGCCTCTAGACAGCATATTCTCAGTCTACCTCACCTCTCTAACTGGGTTTACAGTATAACAAAAACACATTGGGGTGACTACTTAGCATTTTAGTATCTTTTCATTATACATTCTATTTTTCCTTTTTCATGTGACTCCATGATTTGACATTTGGAGATGCATTTGCATATCAATTACACTATTTTCCCTTTTCTCCCTGCAGTCGCTCTCCTATTTCCTTCTGCATCTTAATGAGGCGGATTTCCCCTCCTCTCGCTTTTGTGTCGCAGCACCGCAGCCCAGCACGAGTCAATACACACCACATGTGCTAATCAATGCAGCTCCACTGGCAGAAATGGTGACAGGAAACATTCAGTGAATTGACTCGTGCAGTGGGGAGAAATGGCTGATGACTAATTGGGGAGGAAAGCAGGAGCGTACTGCCACCAAAATTAGATATTGTTCCATTACCGTCATATGATCTCATAACAAAATCAGCAATGTGTTCACACACACCCCTTACCATACACATACTAACACACACACACTCACAGTTGTAAGGTTAGGATGCAACAGTACCTTGATAGTTTTGGTCTGAAGTCTGAGTCCATTTAATGTGTTGATGGCTTTCTCTGCATCCTTTGGGTCAATATAGTTGACAAAACCATATCCGAGACTCTGTCCTGTGTAGGTAAATAGAGAGAAACAGAGAGAGAGAGAGAGAGAGAGAGAGAGAGAGAGAGAGAGAGAGAGAGAGAGAGAGAGAGAGAGAGAGAGAGAGAGAGAAAGTTAGCACTCTACAACATTAGCATGTATGACGCCCACAACTGTGTGGGTGTTTAGAAGTTTTCTGCTGCAAACCTCTGACAGTGAATCAACTCCAATGATTTTGATTGAACATTCTCTTCCCACTGTCTGCTGCTCGGAAGGCTAAGCAGCCACCAGCACAGTGGATTCCCTGCAGAACCAGCAGCTGCATTGCTAGCAGCGTTTCTATTCCTCCTCTGGCTTTCTTTAAACATCTTGCCCCACAAGTGCAGGAGCGCTCTGATGAGGAGTGCAGCGCTCATCCGCATATATTGAAACAGACATGCCCAAATCCACAGCGCATACACAAAGTGAATTGTAAATGCCAAACAGCTATACTGCTCCAAAATGCTGAAAAACGGCAAGGGAAATTGGAGCCAAATGCTCTATCGTGTTTTTGACAGGACATCCTATCCTGTTTTTTAGGAAAAAAAAGCTGAAGGCTTTCATTTATCATGATTGCACAGACCAAATTTCTAAATACTACACCTTCTTATGCATTACATTTGGAATTGTTATATTTAGAATAAAATGAGTATTCAACCCATACAAGTAAAATTAAGCATAAAATTCAACCTTGTTTAAGAGATGCCCGAAGTGTGTATGTAATTTCCATTATTTACATCCACACATTCCCAGAAATAACCATATATGACATGCAAAAATCTTTCCCTGAAACAATGAGTTCTGTTGTTATATAATAAAACAACCCAAATACAATAACACTCCCTACACTATGGAGCTCTAGAAGACACATTTATCTCTGAAAAGATGGAAATTATTATTATTATTATTAGTAGTAGTAGTAGTAGCAGTAGTAGTAACAGTAATAGAAAAATTAGTAGCAGTGGTAGTAGTATTAGTATTAGTGCTAGTAGTAATTTTAGTAGCAGAAATAATAAAATTGCTAGTAGTAGTGATACTGGTAGTAGAAAAAGTAAAAACAGCAGTACTATAGTAGTAGAGATTTAGTTATATCTCAGAGACGTATTTTGTGTGTGTGTGAGTATGTGTGTGTGTGTGTGCAGCCTGGAAGAGTGGGAAGTGGAAAAGGTTACTATAAATGAAGTATACTTCAAGGACTAGCAAGCACTCTTGAAGCACAAAGCTTGATAAATGAAATGGATAGATAAATACAGTAGAGTATGTAACGAAGCCTGATGCCAGTTCCACATCTGCACAGTGACACAGGATTTAGCTGTTAACTGAGCAGCTCCGTCACCATTTATTTCAGCTCTTGCTTAAGGGTGCAGGCAAGCAGGTAATGCTGGAATTACACCCACCAGCATAAAACACACACACACACACACACACACACACACGCGATTTATAGTAGCTCAGCAGGCTTAGCAGTTTATCAGTGAAGCATACACACACACACACACACACACACACACACACACACACACACACACACACACACACACACACACGTGAATCAAGAGAATCTCACTCATATCATTTACCAGGTAATAAACAAATATGAATTTATGCTTAAATTTGGCAGATGGAAAGGGCTCACAGTAAAGTTTCAGGTTTTTTTTATATTGAAGTAATTATTTAGTTAATAACCGGAATAAATTCCAGTCTAAGCACTGAGAACAGCCAACTTAATAAAATGTTGCATTGATTATTACAGTAAATCTGTCTCTGCGCTCTGCAGCATAATGCAGAGTAAAAACAGACACACACACGCACGCACGCACACACACACACACACACACACACACACACACACACACACACACACACACACACATGCATGCATGCAAAGTTTCTGTACACTAAATAGTCACTGGACTGTAGTAGAGGTTGGATCTAGTGGGACTTCCCACTAAAAAAAAAAAAGTTGTGGGTACAGTCTGATGTGAAGCTCAAGAGACAAAGAACACCAGAGTGCATTGGATGTAGTGGGTTTCTTACGTGGGCTGCCTTCATTCATTCTTTTCATTCGCTTTATCAGTGTCATTGTTGGTTAAATGACTAATTTGTTTACATTTTGGGGAATAAAAATAGAACTAAGTTCATTAGGAAATATTGCTGGCAGGTACAAACAACATGAATAAATGCAGGAGTGGGCAGGATTGGTCAGAGTTGCTTGGGGAGTGAGTGGGGAGTGGGATGTTTTTAAAAAAAAAAAAAAAACAAGTTCACACACTCCACTAAACAGTGAAAGAATAAGAGAGAACGTTCCCCTATTACACCGGCTCTCGGACACACGCGGGTCTATCAGCTTCTTCGATTTTCCATCAGTATTCGTGCAAGTTTACATCCAAAAAAAGAGTGCAGGCTATTAAGAACAAGAACTGAGCCGAAGCATGAGAAATGTCAAAACTAAAGAAATGATGCTGAAAAATTCCACTGGGACAACAAGGCAGTAAACATTTGGTGGCGAAGTGGAATATTAACCCAATTAAATTCAATTAGATTAATGGATACATTAACTTGTATATCGTAATTGTCAATTTAAATGGCAAAAACACGAAATGATACATTGCACTGGTAATGAGCTTTTAATGAGCATGCATCTCCACATTTTCTGACTTTCAATTCCCCCAAGCAAGCTTGCCACCTAGACAAATAGAGAAACGTTTGAAGGAAAATTGCACAGACAACAGCACACAGCCTAATGTCAAATAAGTGTTGAAAATCATTAATAATATTTAAAACTATCTAACATTTCTATTATGGAAGCTTTGAACTACATTGTGAACAGTGTGTGTGTTGTGTGTGTGTTACAGATCCTAATAAAGGTGCAATGCAGCATTTATGTGTAAAATCTGGAGAGCTGTTTTCATTAGACATGACATCATTGAGCCCATGTTGTGATTTTTAGAACAGCTGTCCTCTTGTCACCCATGACCACTAACGATTATGAGTATGAAGGGGAAGAGGAAATAGCAGCAGCTCCCTGTGTCCCTTTCACTTTGTGTCCCGTTAGAAAATGATCTAGAGAGAAAGTGAGCTGTTTGTGGGGATGACGATAAGGATCTGCGACAAACATTTATACCATAAAACCCCAACCCAGAATCTGCATTATGTAAAATGAGGTGTGGTTGGTGTTCTGCGTCCTTTGCACACACACAAACACACAAACCTTCACACTATTTTTTTGGTCTTTGTTCTTTGCTCACATGATCCGACTTTCTATTGTGATGTTACATATTTAGGTAACTTGTGTTTCCAGCAGCATGACAATCTACTCTTGGAATCTTCATGCCAGACTGGAACTCTGAATATTTCAAACTCAGTCTGAATGATTTCCTTTAAATGATGGCTGAAACATCATTTAAAGGTCCAGTGCTTTCATTGATTGCGAATGAGATAAAAAATTCAGTTAAATACTACATTGCCTGCAGCAATCTCCTCATTTCCAAACTCTGTGGCAGCCATGTTATGTATTTTCACTAGAGTCAGGTGGTGCAGAATCTAGTATCTGTGCCGGAAAAAAGAACGGGAAGAATGGCTGTGCGAAAAGAAATGTGACAGCTCTGTGAGCATCTGACGCTAACTCACCTTGATGGAATGAAGCTTCCTGGCTACACAACAATGAAATGTGTTTGGTCAGTCTAAAATTTTGTCAGATTTAGGATGTGGAAGGCAAAGAAGGAAAGGAGAAAAAGCCTCTTCGGTTTGTCAAAACAAATGTATCACTGGTGTTCCCTGCCTGACATTTTGCCCTTGCTGCAACAGCATCTAGGGAGAGTACTGTTCTCTGCCGAGGAGAGGTTTCACCATTTTTAGCCATTCTGTTACATTAGCAACAGGAGAGAAGACACATGCCAAAAAAAGAAAAAAAAAACTCAGATTAGTTTATGCCTAATCAGAACTCATTCTTCAATTTGATGGTTAAGTATGAATTTATGACTTTTCTAATTTGCTCAGTAATCTTCTATCAAAGGAGACAAAGGCTTGAGTGGAGTGTAATTAGATAATGCGTTGTGTTATGATATAAGTTTGCATTATAAATGTTGTTTATCAGCAGCTCTAATAGCTCTAATTCAGCCCATTCATGCTACATAAGCTACATAATTCACTCAAGGCTGCCTAAGTGCTTTCTCAGACAAAAGCTAAAAGCAGCTTTGTATCTTCTGATTGAATTTTCATTAAAGGCTAATATTTCTTTGCTTCACTCTCTTAGGCTTATATGCGTGGCAACTCGTAGGCACCAACTTAAAAAATCTGAATACAATCCAATAAAAAAAAAAAAACACCTTTAACTATTTGACATGTTTGATTGATTGTGCGTTACTTCACAAATAGCAATGTGTTTGTAAAGTAATACATAAGCAAACTGGGCACTATATAAATATACATATATATATATATATATATATATATATATATATATATATATATATATATATATATATATATATATATATATAGTATAGTGAGTGATGGATTTGTTTTTAACAATATGAAATACAATCTGTAGTTGAAATGCACTTCGAAGGTACAATGACTGGAAATGTGTGGGTGTAAATAGAAGTATAAATGAAAGTTCCATGTTGGAGGATTTTTACTTGATGCTTGGCATAATTGATTACAGCTTTAAAAAACACTTGGTGCTAATTTGTCGAATTTATTTTTTTTTCTGCAAACCTAGTACATTTGTATGATTTAGTGCAAACACAGACGGAGCTGTTGTGACAGCAAGTGCATCTCCAGCCTCCAGCCTGATATTATTACACTGTATTACACTGTGGTGTGTGAAGCTTAACTGATGACTGTTGTTCTGTGGTGAACCATAAGTCTAGCTTTTTATATGAGCAAATGCCAAAAGAAAAAGACTATGCATACCGATATTTAATGGTATGTGTCTAATGGACCTGGACACTTTTGTATTTACTTTTATTAACCGGTTATCTGCCAAATATTGTACATGAATATGGAGTTCTCTTCCATTAAACAGCACAGTGTAAACTGATGGGATGCTGTCAGCATTTTTCTCTGCCAGGCTAGTGGAACAGCTGGGAGACGGAGGAGTTTCCCACCCCCGGGTTCTCCCTCTTCCCACTGAGCTGGAGCCTACGGCGACTTGGTGCACAGCCCAAAGAGTGTGGGCTGTCTGAAATGGATGAGAGTATGGGGAGAATGCCGAGCTCCGTGAATATGGGACACCCCTAACAAAGCAGTGTTAGACCCTCGCACAAGACGGATCTGGCAGCTGCTCCAAAGGCTCCCCGGATGCCCACGTGATGCTGGGATGTGGAAAATAAGCTGTAGAATAATCCATGGGCTGATCCTCATTTTTTGGTGTAGGTATGGTGTATGTTTAAAGCATATAGTGCTGTAGGATGCATATTTACCGCAAAATGTTTAAAAGTATATGGACAGAAACAAATAAACAAACAAACAAAAAAACACAGAAAATATTTGTGCCTGTGAAATATTAACCTTATATATTATAATGTCTAAGAAAAACAGGCTGATATTGCTAGGGTGGAGGATAATGTTGAGTTACAAGGATCCTAAATACTGTATGCTGTTTTAGTTACTCTGTGACACAGCGGTTAAATCACTTATTTCCCCAGCCAAATGTCAGGTATAGAATGTTTCTCCTCCTTGTGGCATTCGTCGGAGGAAATGAGACGGTGAAGAAAAGTTCATTGTCAGACAAAGTAAATTGGCTTCGGATGCTTTTAGCTTGAATAACAATTACACATGCTCTCGCTATGCTGAAATTGGAATTCATCAAGGCATCACATTAATTGTCTCTCCAGCATAAATTTGAATATTCATGACTTCCACTTTACGAAGTGCAACCTCACATTGTCTATTGTCACACCTGTCTTGTGACACGTCTATCCTTAGTAGCTCTGTGCAACCTAGAGGAATTTTCTGCTTCTCCAGCAGGAATTCTCGGGTATTCTTCAGGTATCTGAGAACATGAGTTTTGACTGATGCTCTGTACTGTTCCCAGGTCAGCTGGAGGTCAGAATGGCACTCAGAATTTGCTTGGACTTGCTGCACTCAGGTCAGTAGTACGACAGATGGCGGTGGTGTTCGGTGTGCGAGTGGAATATGCAACTGAACAAGCAGATGTACAATGTAGGAGGCTGTTTGATGTCAGCTACATAAGTGTTAAACACAGACTGAACTGATAGGAGCATCACTTTGTGTGCCAAGCCATTAAACACCAGCCAATGGTGCCTGTGGATTGAGAGAGAATGGGAAAACAATGAAGGGAAATGGCAGACATCAAAGAGGATGAGAGTGTGTGTGCTATTCGATTTTCCCTTTCAGGGGACATGATAGAACGTTGGCCTGAGTGTTAGAGAAAGAAAAAGGAGCAGTTTTTCATTTTTAATTGCGCAGTAATTGTTTGCCGCTCACAGAACTCAAACAGAGGACATTTTAACCCTCCTCCTGAGAAGGAAAATAACAGATGCAGTCAATCGGTTGCACTACATGACTATGTTTCCTTTTTCGGATTTGTCATTACAGCATATTCACTCATCCTTGTCAGTACTCCAAACCCATAGATCAGTCTTTCTCGTGTCCTCTCTACTGATCAGCCCAAGCATTGTCTTCCTACAAACACATTTACATATTCCATTATGGGTTTTCATTGAAGATCCATCGTAGGCTATATGAAGCCTATTCACACAGTATATGCGTTTAGCTTTTTTATTAGCAGTCAGCGGAGAGGAGCTGAGACAGCAACACTGGCGGAAAATGCATGCTTGATTCAGGCCTTTAAAAACAAAGACTTTGCACTATGTTAGCAGCATAGCCATCTGTTTTATTCATGGCCTTAAACAAATCCTCATTGTAATGTCTTTTTCTACCTTTAAAGCTGGGCTGAAATAGTTTCTGCTGACAAAATACACGCAAATAAGAATAAATATTGCCCCTAACAGCTAACTGATGCAGCCTAGAAAAACCTTTCCTTTACTATTTGGTTAAACTGACAGGTTGAAAGAGTTGATGTAGCATTTGTGTCCATTTACATACAGTTTTCTACACCTATATATTGGCACTTAATAAAAGATTAGGCCTTGAGTCTTTGGTTTATTGCATGCACAGCCAGCTGGTTTGAGGAAGAACTGTGTGCATAAGTGTGTGTGTGCCAGAGAAGACGGGTAAACAATTTTCTTTGGCACTTCAGTGGGCAGCATTTGGCCGGGTTGTTAGGGAGCAAGAGAGGTAGCTGTAGCTAGAGTTAACTCATCTGCCTGGTGTCTCATCTAAGTTGACAGGAACGAGGGAAAGGAGAAGAAAGTGGAAGAAGAGACCTGTCTGTTGTCACCTTGTCGAAGGAGCCACCGTGGCTGCTTTTGAACTGCTTGTAAAAGGATTCTTGTATACGTCAAAGTGCTTTGAAAAACAGAGAAGAATGTCTTCTTGCTTGCATAGGTGCAGATGAAAGTCAAGCGCTCTGCACAGGAAGATTGATCTGGTCAAATATTTTAACATTGAGGCACACAAGTCATCCATCTCCATCTCTCTCTCTCTCCCTCATAACCCTGAGAGTGCAGATAAAGATGGCAGTAGCCTGAACATACAGTCATATTGCTCAAAGAATAGGCAGTGCTTAGTTAGTCTAAAACCCTGAACTAGGAAATTGAACCCATGAGACTGGTGCCACAGATATCTAACAGAAGAATTTGGCAGAAAAGAAAAAAAATGAGAGTATTTATAATGCTTTGTGCTCTCCTGAGCTATTTCAGAGATGGGGTGGAATAGAACAGTACCCACATTCTTGAGTGCTTCCTAAAAACTAACAAACAAATAAATAAATACCCGCATAGAGGCTTCCTAACGTTTCTTAGACGCTTCTTTACTTCAGTACTATTACTCTGTGGTATTTATAACATTCCTTTTCTGAACATGGCTCATCACTGTTACATAAGAAAAGGTGACTGAAATGAGTTGAGGTGTAGCAGTAATTAACTGCTATCTTGGTCTGTTATATCTGCATGATGTGCTAGTGCTGTTTGATTTTCCTCATGCACAGTGAAGATTAGGACAGTTTTTGAACAGAAACGATTGGAGCAATTTCCCCTATTCAGATCTGAAAGTTATCCTGTTAACAATGCTATTTTTTTGCTCTAAGAACACATTTACACTTTCACTTAAATTTCATTTTTTAAAAATAGTTAAATTCACTGTGTAACAACTAAATATTTAATCCTTGGGTTTATTATAAAGATTTTAGTTTTTTTAATATTTTGCAATATATTCTTTTTGTTGTTACAGGTGATAAAAATGTAAAGTTTGGGGAAAAAAAGGATTTCATAAAACCTGATGCCACAGCCCAGTGAAGTGGTGTGGTACAGTCCTAATGAAGGACTTCGAAAGTGTTTCTTAATTTTAAATTGGCTCAGGAAAATGCTAAATGGTGTGGACTAAAAAAAAGTAATAATGTGATTAAAAATGAATCCTCAAACCATATGGAGACAGAAAGTGGTGCCATTTCAGGACTAATGCTCTGCCGTCTGCCTGTTTGCCAGTGACACCCATGACCCCTAACACTGATTTGCTTCTGACTCAGACCTGTTTCTTGCTGGGATTTGTGACCAGCTCTCTTCTTCTCCCTCTTTCAAGTCCATCTCCTTCTTTTTGTTTAAAAAAAAACAGTGGCTTTAGGCCCAGCCCTGGTCTAATGAGATTATCTGGAGCAAAGTGTCACTAAGTAGGATATAAAATGGAAGCCATTATCTGGCATTATCTGTTCACAGCCTCCACATCCATCTGTGTGCCACCCACATGGCCACTAGTGTGGGATTAGCAGGGAAGTGCAGTTTATATACCCCAGTGTGTCCTCTCTCTCTCTCTCTCTCTCTCTCTCTCTCTAAAGGCTTAAACGTGTGGCCCCTATAGTGTAATGAGCAGCAGGAAGCCTTGAGATCATGGACCAATGCTCTGCGCCATATGAAACACAGCTGACTACAGCACCCTGCTCCAGAGCTGACCTGCAGAACTGCTTCTCCGATCACCTGTGTTCAACAGTTACTCCAGCTGCTGTTCAGGGAAGCATCGGTAGGCCGTCCTCCATTTTACACCTACATGGACATTTTGAGGGGGATTTGACTGCTTTTATTTCAACACGGCAGACTGGCACTTGTGTTTCCCTTATTTTTGGTACCTTTCACACCCACTTCCCACCCTCTGTCAGTTCCTTGCATCAGTTTCTCCCACATGCCTTCATCTTCACTTCCTGCAGTACCTGTGATTTTGTCGCGGACCAGCTTGCAGGACTCAATTTCGCCAATGCTGCCGAAAAGGCTGCGGAACTCCTCCTGGGTCATGTTCTGGGGCAGGTAGTTGACGATGAGGTTGGTCTTGCTGTCATCGTTGGAGCTGCTGGTCTGCATGGGCGACGGGCAACTGCGGTTGTTGCTCGATGGCCCGTTGGCTGTGGCCGGGTTTGGCCCATTCGTCACCTGAGGCTCCATGTTACTGATTATCTGTGGAGAAGGAATGCGGGTAAGACGAGGGGGAACAAGATGGCATCTCTCTTATTACAGAAGGCCCAAAAACATCATTTCTAATGAGTTTGATTAACAGATACAGATAAAGTCTTTTACTGAAATCTTGAATAAATCTTTATTACTTATTTAGTTAATTTTTTTTTGCTTAAACCAAATGCATTTATATTTACCAAACATCCTCTAATACAGTATCACCTCTACACACCAATAATATAGCTTTCCACAATATAGATTTTTATATACACATTTTACATTCCTGAATCTCTAGATGGTTTTTCTTTCAGTCATCAGTGATTTTTTAAATTTGGCAGTGTTTTGTAACTAGGCGGTGTGACAGCAACAGTGACATGTTTGCTGTTTGTTCAGTTGTGCATTTAAGAGCAGGTGTTAGAAGTGCATCATGTCGGCCCTGAGGGAGAGGAAACTTTAGGAGTAACTCGTTTCTTCCATCAATTTTACTTCTTCCTTTCAGGATTTTGAGTGCATGTACATTTAATTTCATCAGTCATCTTTTTTTTTTGTGGCGTTGGGTGGTTACGCTAGTGTCAGTTCCTTGTGGGCTGATGCATGTAACTGTCCTCTCCTGTCAGTATGACTTAGAAACAAGCAATTATGAAGTGTTGAAAAACTTGGAAGGGTTCAGTTTAGCTTTCGCACCTTTCCATACTAAAGATCCTGACCCCAGGAGACAGCATTGCACACTGTTTGAACACAGAGCCGTGATGACGTTCTCATTGTGCGCACAGTGTTTTAAAGTGACAGTTTTTTTTTAGAAACCGGCCACAGGGTCTCACAGGGGCAGCCGTCACTGTCAAAACATTTCATTTGTCACTAAAATGCAGTTTACAAAAAAGGAAAAAAAAAAGAAACAAACATTGATCACACCTGGATGAACTCAACCCATTTCTCACTAGAGGGATGTTACTCAACCATGTTTAATATTCAGCTCTGCTTTCTGCTTTTCAGACGTGGTGTGGAATGCAGACTGAACTCTAAAGTGAAGAGCTTTGTGCTGATAGATTCAAAAGTGGCAAATAATAGAGCGGAGAGGGCAAAACTGAGATCTAAGCTAAAATATAGCCGCTGATATTTTTAGCTGTACAAGCTAGATTCTGTGGCTGCACTCTGAGACTTTGTCCTCTCTTATCAAAAACAATAAAATTGTCCTCACAGTCTAAAATGAGGCCACTTTTGTATTAATTCAGATTTCTAAAGGAAAAACATCTCATGAATTTTTTAATGTACAGACATTACAAATGTAAAATGATATTGATTACATTTTCTGTACTGTAAATTCTTTAAATAAAGATACTTGGTTATTATTTTGTTATTACTAAAAAACAAGAGGCTATATGGAAGAATTGATGGTCTTTCCTTTGAGACTTACACTTTAAATGTATTATTTAGCCTTTATTTTTTTTGTCTTGGCACACACATCCTCATAATTTCCAGTATGACAAAATGATGCTTGCAGCCCGAAAGATGCAAAGCTCTGAGGATGCAAATGTTAATTATGCTCTTGACAATATACAAACAGTAGTGAGACCCACACACATACACAGAGGACATGATTGCTGTGTGTGTGTGTGTGGGGGGGGGGACTAAAGGGACATTATTAAGTCACCTCCTTCTGTGTGCCATTCTGTTATATTCTACCAGCATGATAGAACATGTATATGTTTTTTTAAGCTAAATAAGATGAAATTAATTTTACACCTACTCTCCTTTACTACAGTGCAGAAAGACTGCAATTGCCCTCCCATATTTGAACCCTTCTCCACCATTTTTTTTTAAAGCTGTTAGATTAAGAAGGCACTTGTGGTGCTTCTAACCACCGCTGAAAAAAACGACTCTTAAGGATCAGCACATATTTCGATCGTAAACAATTTAACATATCGTATAGAACAAGTCTACTGCAACAGAGGAACATTCTTTACATATGGCGTCTGCACGGAGGACATGATGCAGTGTTTTCTGAAGCAGACTCAGGAGAAGGCAGCCGGCGATAAAGGAAGGTTGTGCCATCACAAAAGGCTCGGTGTCAGCCTGAGGACAGACATCGGCTTGCCTCTTATTCAGCTGAACACCAGCTCCAGATTACACTCCTTTATTTCTGCAAATGCAATGGCAGATCTGCCGACTGTTCCTGAATGCTGTGTCGCTTCGTTCAAGCTGTGTGTATGTATATGTGTGTGTGTGTGTGTGTGTGTGTGTGTGTGTGTGTGTGTGTGTGTTTAGTGTGCAAATGTGTGTGAGTGGGAAGGAAAGTAGCTCTGCCACTCTGCCTTACATAAGAATGTCAGGATGGGGATAAAAATACAGGTTCAACCAGCCTAATGTCCCCGAGCCATGGAGATCCAGAGGTGTGCTGGATTGAGTGTGTGCGTGTGCAAGTGTGTGTATGTATGTGTGTGTGTGTGTGTGTGTGTGTGTGTGTGTGTGTGTGTGTGTTAGCAGAACCACGAACGGATGCGTTTCAGTGTGCCTGTGCTACCTGCCATTTAACCAGTGCACTATAATGGCCTTATTAGTGGGGATGTTGAAATGTCAGGCTCTATTCTAATACATGTTTTCACTGGTAATGCTCTCCAGTCATTAGAGGGGCCCGGGGGCGGTGCCTAGCTCTGTGCAAGTTTCATGCATTTCGTCAACAAAATCTAGGAAGAAAAGAACATGAATCTAGAAAAGCAGACACAGATAGAAATAAAGCAGAAACCGTGACAAATACAGCTATGGTGTTACATGTGCTTATGTGTGTTAGATGTCTATATGTGAGCAGGAAGACTTCACACTTAACAAACTCGGCAATCACAACACATACAGTAAAGCGGACTTTACACAAAAGCTACCGGCATCTACTAGTACTAGATGTGCACTATATTACTGTAAACACAAAGCACCCTTGACACTACTGGCCCTGGTGCGTGGTGTGCGAGGCCTTTGTCGCCAGCAGGGCAGCAGCAGGAATGGTGGTAAAAATGGCAGTAAGTGGGTGGCAGTCTCCTTACCATCTTTGGCTGTGTCAGCAGTCCCTTGTCAGCCCAGCCCTGGAGCTGCGGCAAGTCTGCCTGACGCCACTGAGTCTCTGTCGATCCCTACGGGAGGGGGGGCAGGGTCAATATTCAGACAGGCCTATTTTTTTTTTCTAATACCAAACCACTGTGTATCACAGCCAGCCCTGACGGTCTCCAGGCACACTAAAACACAAAGGCGGCTTTTTTTTCTTTTCATTTGCACCTTGAAGAAATTTAGCTAGCGCCACCTCTGTAATGAAGAGTATGTGAGGATTATTTGATTCAAGTTGAGATTTGGCTTAATTCAATTCAATTCAATTCAATTCAATTCAATTCAATTCAATTCAATCGATATAAAGCTCTCTTAAAGTGGCTGCATATCTAGAAAATGCTGGGTATTTCAATCAAACAGATTCCACACTGTATTCTGCATACTCAAAATGGTAGAATTTTCTTTTTTTATTATTTTCCTGAAGGAAATTTGAATCAACATGCAAGCCTCTCGGAAAAAGAAAATCACCCAGAATTCTGTGCAGCCTCCAAGGTTCACAAGGATGACCTTTTGAGGAAGATCATGCCTGAGACGAACCAAAGCAGGGCTGCTGCAATCACAGCCGGAGCCGGAAATCGGGCAGAGAAAAACAGCCAATTTAGAAGGAGAGAAGGACTCTGAACCTGACCTTTCCCTCGGATGGAGGGGACGGTGGAGGAGTGTAATGGGAGTCATCCAGCGTTCGATGATGGAGGACACACTTCAGGATTAGACACAGAGGGGGAGGAGGTGTGGGCGCCATCTCATCTTTGAAGCCTTAGCATGGATGCTTGGGCTTTTTAGGTGCGGGAGAAAAATGGAGTGTCAGCTAAAGTGGGAAATAGGAGAGGATAGCAGAGCGGATGGGGTGGGGGTGGGGGTGGGGGTGGAGGGTGGGGGTGGAGGGTAAAAGGTTCTTGGAGCTGAGGTAGGTAATTTGAAATGGAGTCCATCTCCAGGGGTGTTTTTTTTTGTGTGTGTGTGTGTGTGTGTGTTTTTAAAAAAAAAAAATTATTTACATGCCCATGCCACCTTGGTTTTAGTTTTAGTGAGGACCGCAGGGTATGACATCACATTCTTATTGCTATGGCAATGAAACATAGTGCACATTCAATGGAATTTAACTCATATTACTCTCTGGTCAGGCCTTCTACCACACATTATTTATATAAACCAGTTAATAACTACAAATAAAACATGCAGAATTCTTCAAGGTGAGAACAGCGATGACACAGCCAAGTGATGCACAAGACCGGCATTGTGCATCGCTCATCATTCAGTGTAAGGGTCTAAAAAGAACGTGGTTATTGTGCAGGACAGATGAATGTCCTTAGATAACAGGAGGGAGAGAACAGACTATAAATGAATTCACTCTCTATTTTCACTGACCTTTTCTCAAAGCTTATATGACTCAAACTGTCAAACATGAGACAATGGTGCAATACTTTTCGTTCTTGCTGTCTGTCTGTCTTTCTTTCTTTCCTTCTTTCTCACACACACATACACACACACACACACACTTTCTTTCTGGGTGAGAGACGGCGAAACATTTCAGCTAATCTGCTATTGTCCATCATAATTATGCCATGGAAACAAACATGCATGGATATGAGTGCATAGGTGTTTAACATAATTGCTTATCGAGACTGCTTTCAGTTATCTTTTTAAATTTTTTTTTTTCTTTTTGGGCTGAGCGGTACTGTACAAAATCCTTATCACTTTCCCACAATGTGATTTACAACCACACAGACATTATTGTACACATGTTTTTTATTTCAGTTGGCCAGGTTTAACTATTTATTAAGAAAAGCACGTAGGTAGAAGAACGTGTAGGCCGATATTGTCTAACAGTCGGGAGTGGCGAATTACAGGGAAGTGACAAGGGGAAGGGATTCTCGCAGTTCTGCTCAAGCCTTATAAATCAAAGTATCATTTAGGGAAAGGGAAAAAAAGACTCAGTAAGCAATAATTACACCCATTTTAAAGCATGCATTGCTAAAATGGAAGCTTGCAAGTTTGAAATGAAACCAACTTGCGTGGTAGGTCTGTGAAAAGATTCACAATACAAGGCAGTAAACTATAAAGCAATTTGCTTCAACAATACTGAATTCCTCCTTTAAATGCATCTTCCTGGGAGGCATAATGTTTAAATAGGCAAATCAGAATATGAGAAATCACAGTTAGCAGAAAATATTACTTACAATTTCAGGGCAATAAAGCAGTTCATTTTTTTTTTTTTTTTTTTTTTTTTTTTTACATACTATGATCTTTATCTCTCTCTGCCTCTCTTTCTGTTTCTCTCTCTCTCTCTCTTGCTCTCTTTCTCACACACACACACACACAGACACACACACACACACAAATATGCCAGTGTAACACCATGTAATTACAAATGGCTGCAACAGCATTTTGTGTCAGAGGTGTTTTTTTTAAAAGCCATGTCGCATCAAGGCAGCAGCTTTTGCTCTGTATATCATACTTTACTCCACCTGCTGGTGTGCTGTGTAACAGACCGTCATCATCGCCGACATAACTAACCCGGCCTAGTCTTATTTCACTGATCATGCTGATCTTTCCCAACTTACCAACATGAACGCTTACTTCCCAAATACACTGTTGTGTGTGTGTGTGTGTATGTGTGTGATGTGATGTGCACTTTGCACAAAATGGTGGCCAACTTGGAGCATCGTTTAGTGATTGGAGCATCCTGTAGTCTTATAGCTAGCTAGTCAGTCAAACAGACACACCAGGGGAACAGGAGAAAAGAATATTTCAGTCTGTGAATTAGCTTTTTTTTTTTTTTCAAGCCCTCAATTTATTTGTGCTGGCTGAAGTGAGCCATGACTTCAACGCACAATTTCTCTTCCAATCTTTGACAGGAGGTAGTGCATGAGGAGAATATTAGCCAAAGTAATTTACCAGTACAAGGCAGATTACATATCTTCCATAGATAACCATCTGTACTGATATTCAGCTGTGAGCGGTTGAAATGTCGGTGCTTAAAATCACATTTCACGGCAGCTATAAATAATAAGGAGAAGCATCCAACCAGCTGGGAGTTCTTCAGTGGGTTATCAGAGGTTGAAGTTGAGCTTGTGCATGTACGCAGAAATACCAGAGGGAACTAAAGCTGTCCAAACCGATTCAGGTCTGAGGCATTATACATTTCTTGTATCCTAAGAACAGGTCAGGTAAGTTGTGTGTACGTATTGATTTTTAATTTTTAATCGCTGTGTTTTGGCTCTCTGGGATCCTTCCTCCTGGCTGCAGAGGAGCTCCGGGTCAAACAGATGCTCTGTCTAATCAATCCCAGCACTAATGTGAGACGCCAAGCATCGAGTCTGCTCAGCTCGATCAGCATCTACTTTAGCAAATGGGCTGCATTTTCTATATCCTCTCCTCTTCCTTTCTCTTTCCGGAAAAGGATCTAGTCAAATGGTTCAGTGTGTAAGTATCTCTTCACAGACCTGCCAGCTACGCAGCTTGCGTAGGAGCTCTACATTTTAAAACTGCAGTGTGCTGGTACAAGCTGTCACTCAAGCATACGCCACAGTGGCAGTCTGCTTTATTAAGGACATATGAATTTGTGTAGGTATTTTGAAATCTCGGATATTAACCGACCCCGTGAAAGCCCCACCTTTTACAACATTTTACTCTGGTAATCATCTCCAACCAACTTTCCCACTTAACAGATGTGCTGATGTGGTGCTTTCCTTTTCTGTGAAGGGAAATGGAGAATGCTTTGAGCTCAGTGATGGGAAATAAAATCTGTCAGCGTACCTTCAATTTAGATAACTTTAGACAGGAATACATGGAGACAAACAGTTCTGGCCAAAGTATGAGAACAAAAAGAGGTCTGAATTTCGATAGGCCTTCAATGAAGTGCCAAATTTTAACGGCACTGACAAGTAGAAAGTTTGAGCAGCTGCAGATTTTTCAGTACTGAAAATTTCAGTTGCGTGTGCTATTAGAGGCATTAGACAAGCGATTTGTATTAAAAAAATGCATATATGTGTGTATAAACTATATGTTTTTTTTTACTGTTTACTGCTTTATAAGGCCCCTGAGTCTAAAGCAGGAATACACATTATTCCTCTTCAAGATTGGCAGGTGTGTCTTCATTTTACTTCCCAAAATGCTTTTCTTTTTATACAAAAGACAGAGTTACTTAAGATCAACATCCATCTTCAATATTCATCTTTCTCTCCCTGCTTGACTCACTCTGTCTCTCTGGTTGCATGGTGGAGGCCGGGAGAGTGTCACAGCCTGATTGCATTATCTGTTACATTACTGCAGGTCTCATTAAGCTGGAGCAGGCTGGAGCAGCTGTGCATCTGGCCAAGCACTGATTCGTTTTCTCTGCCTTTGTGTCTCTGCTGTTCCTTTGATGCTCCGGTTGTGCAATCAAATTATTTTCAGCGGAATCTCTCTGACCTTTCTTTCTCCCGATGGAGGAACTTTACTCCATATGGTTTCAGGTGACTGAATTATAGACAATCCTGAAATATGTAGAAGAATTTACTGAAGCAGCCGAGCAGATTTTTCTTCCGTTGTCCTTCTTTCTACACGATGAGTGACAACTCCTATTCTCATTCATAATTGTTATCATTTTAGAGAACATTTGTCTTTACACAAGATTTTTTTTTTTTTTTTTTTTTTTTACAGTTTTTTTCCCCCTACACTATCAAGTCATGTGCTGAATGCAGAGTTAATCTTTGCTGCATAAATTCAAAACTTAAATAAAGCATATTTTCTTGCCAGCTAGAACAATTTGGAGAGGAAGCAATAATTGATTGTTCAAGTGTTTAATTGCAGATCAAATGGATCATCAGGCACTTAAATCCCCTTCATTTGGTTGGCATTTTTAAAATGCAGAAAATGTATTCATGTGCAAACCCAGAATCTAGATAATAAGGACACTCTGAGACCATTCTGTGTTAATAAAATAAGCTAATTATAGACTCCAAACAGACTGTCTTACATTATTTCATCTTGGCAAGTTAAAAACAGTTTCTTAAAAACAATCCATTTGTAAAGGGGAGAGAAAAAGAGCTGGGAGCTGAAGAGAGATGAGGTGACGAGGTGGGAGTGGAGAAGAGGTTACGATACTAAAAGAGGAGAGCAGTGACAAGAGGAGACTGGTAGAATCAGTGGCACTGGCTGCCTTTTCCCCCTCTGGGCTACAGATTTAGAAAGACACCTGCGTCTTTCCCCGGCCCACTCTCATACCCTAAACCCAGCCAGCTGCCCCCTATTCCTTCTTTCCCTCTCCGTGGCTGTGTTTGATGCTAGGCCATGGATCTGTGTTGGCCTTAAATTAACCTTTCTTGCACCTCGTCAACAGCGGTGCATTAGCGCTCAGTCTGTCAACATGGTTAATGCAGTAACAAGGATGTCCAACCAATGATATGAGGCCGCTATAATCCCATTTAATTATACATGCCGTAGTTTAAAATGAACTTTCATCATGTGTTTCATCCGAATCATAATAACTAACATATTGAATGAATTTATACATATCCTAAAGCTGTAGAGCATTTATTTTACAAATCGGTGAACTGTTTAATTGTTTTCTGGTCCATGCACCCTTTCACTGTGTTCACATTTGGTCCAATAAAGCTTTTCATTCCCCGCTCTTGACAGCATCCCAAAGGACGGAAAAAAACCTCCAGTCCAGTCCAGTCTGGTCCAGTCCAATATGGGACGGCTGGCTTCATTTGGAAACTGGCTGCTTCCCAGCTCCGCACTAAGGCAAGCAGAAAATTGGTGAGCATCTTGATGCGACACTTGAATTTGTGTGGCTCCAGTGGCTCTCTGCTCTGGCTTACAGCTTAAATGTGAGAGATTTTGGAATTCTGCCTATCCAACCAGCGCAACCACTTATGCAGCGCTAACACCGGCTGCAATTTTTCGCCTCACGTCGCTCAGATAGCCCTACGTTGGTAGCTTGTGAATGTTCCTATCTTTAGTTTACTACTGGTTGCCATGGTTTCACTGGCAGCATCAAGCAAATATGTGACATCCACACACAAGCTGGCTAGAGAATGTATATAATGAACATCGGATGACTTCCACAAAAAAATGTAATTCAGGTCAGAAAATGCTTTGTGTATGCAATGCATCACTCTCTACTAGAGTCACAATGACAAATTTGTTTGTTTTTTTGCTGTTCATAATTTCTCCTGCCTATATTACAAGCTTAAAAATAGAAATGAATTCATGGAACCAGAAATGCAGATTTTGTTTTGGTTTTGTTGTGTCTAAATGGTCGCTTCCCAGAAACTTTTCAGCTATCATTGAAAACATATACTTTTCAAAAGTTCTGTCTGCTTTGTCACGTCGTGTTGCTGCTGGCGTAGTGCAGGGTTATGCTCATTTCTCTAAATGTGTGTATATGTGTGAGTGTGCGTGTGTGTGTGTGAGAGAGAACTCCACAAGCCTTAACACTAGCTGCCCATACCTCCATTAATTGTACATGAATTTTTGATGCTACTGAGAAAGCCTCATTAGATGGCATGCTAGTCTCATATAATAGCTAAAAATCCAGTGGCTCTGAAGCTATTTCTGTCAATGGCCTAGTGTTATTAGGAAATACGACTCATGTGCAGGGCTCATGACGAAAAGGAAGAGAGTATGGCCTTGCCTTTATCTGCCAATCATGGTTGCACCGTTCATTCAGTCTCACATTCCCTTCATTTTTATATACACGATTCCTCGTTTTTCCCTTTTACACACACACACAGCGCTGTGCGTGCCACGCTAGCAGTGAGGGACTTCTCTCTGTTAAAGTAAAGGTGACCTTGCCGGAGGTGCTTTGGGGAATCTTTGCCTTACACAGCACAGCTCGCAGCTCAAGATTAGTGCTGTGCTTTAGTTTCTCTCTGCGCATCCAGACCGCTGGGCTGTAGCTACAGCATCTGCATGCACACGTGTGTGTGTGTGTGTGTGTGTGTGTGTGTGTGTGTGTGTGTGTGTGTGTGTGTGTGTTAAATTTTGTCTGTGCATGCACTTGGCTTAAGCTGTGTCAGCTCCAGGTGCTCTGTTGACATGGCTGCAGGTAATTGGCAGGTAGCAGAATGCTGGTGCACCTGTGCAGCTTCTCTCTGCCATGTACCACTAACTCACACTTCTTACACACACAAACACACACACACACACACACACACACACACACACACACACACACACACTGTATCTAGCTTCATTTCACCTACTTGACAAGAACATATGCGCTGCTATTTCAGAAGTTTGTATTTAAAGGTACAGTTTGCAATTTTTTAATATTGTTTCTGAACCTTTAATGAGACTTTCATTTCAAAAATTCCAAAGAAAAATAATGATGGTCATCATTATCACTATCATCATTATCACCCCCCCCACCCCCACCCCCACCCCCCCCCACACACACATACCCCTAGCTGGAATAGAGCTGCTAATCTCTGCTCAACTGATCCTTAAAAGTCACATATGAGGCACACTTAATATATGTTGTGTTCGAATTACCTGAGAAATCAGGTCTCGGAATAATGTACTTTCATTCTCCATGCATTCAACGAAAAACAGTGACATCCCCTTTTGCATCTTTTCTTAGCAACAATGTATGCAGCTAACAATAGTGATGAGAAGTATACAGTATATAATGCCTGAAAACTGAAATTTATAGTTAAACTTATAGATTTAACAAGCGAATATGTCTGTATGTTCATTAATCTAAAACAGATACTTGTATTGACAGCATGGATTATTTAAAAGTTAAGAAGTGCTCCTTTTTTGTTTACTGCTGAAACTGTGAGCAGCCATGTTGATTTGACATCATGTGCAAATCAACACATGGGGTTGAGGAGACCTCCCTGGCTTTCTACATTGGGGAATGAGATCACTTCATGTGGATGGGAAGCCTTGTTACCTTTTGCTTCACATTTAAATTAAGTCTGAATCCTTGCTGGATATAGCAAGAAACTAGAATGAATGGCGTACAGTATAAATTCCGGTTTGCATTTATAGTTCCCTCTTTTTAAGCTATTAGAGTAATATTTGTTCATTGCAGCCAAGGTATTAAAAGCAGTGCAAAGAGCCTGCGAGTAACTAAGAGAGGGAGTCAGTAGAAGGGAAAATGTGCTGACTGCAGCTTCACGTTCCTGAGAGGATGAGACATGCTCCTGAACACACATCCACCACCCCCCCCACACACACACAAGCCCTAAAGTGAGGCTGAAGTTGAGCTAATCTAATCTCAGTGTCCTCATCTTCCTGCAGCTGCTCCTCTCTTTCCTACTACTGAGAGTTTTCCCTTCATTAACACTTTTTATTCTTCCAGCCTCTCTTCCCCTCCCTCTTCTACCTACACACTACTCTTTCTTTTACTATTCTCCTCTCTGACTCATTTATGTTTTAATATATATTTTAATGTCTAAATGCAAGCCAGGTTGATTGTGTCTATCGGTCTCGTTCCCTTCCTGTATATTGAAATCGTTATGCATTAAGTGTACGTCTTATCACAGTAAAACAATTTCATTATTGATTCAGTTATTGATTCAAATCTGCACTGCTGCATCTGTTTTCATAAGACAGCACACAGATCATTCATATGAGACTGAGTAATTAGCTGGGGCAGCCATTTAATAAATGCTATCAATTTTAATGTTAAAGTGAAAGACAAGTATTAGAAGGTACTCAAACTGCTAGCAGTGTCATGCAGACGTCGTATGGTACTGTATGAGCTCCACATATTTATTATATTTATATTTTGTCTGCACCATGCCAGACGTGTCATTACATTAAAACAAAGCAATAGTAGAACTGAGCTATGACTAACTGCATGAAACATCCTGCTGTTTTCTCAGCAACTTGTACACTAAATAAATAGTTAATCTAGCACAATGTTTCCTGTAGCAGTGTGCTCTTGATATGATGTTGTTACTGAAAAGCTTTTCCATGTACTGTAATGTTAAAGAGGAGAAGATTAGCACAATGTTTACATGCGATCTACCTACCTACCTACCTACCTACCTACCTACCTACCTACCTATCTATCTATCTATCTATCTATCTATCTATCTATCTATCTATCTATCTATCTATCTATCTATCTATCTATCTATCTATCTATCTATCTATCTATCTATCTATCTGCCTCCTTAAAAGGAACATTTGCACAGCTGCTCATTCATGAAATTATCCAATCAGCCAGTCAAGTAGAAGCAACGTAATGCATAAGACTTTGCAAATACAGGTCAGGAGCATCACGGGCTGGCTTGAATATTTCAAAAAGATCTCCTGGGATTTTCTCGTACAACAGTCTCGGAGGGAAAAAACAAAAAAATCCATCTGAGTGGTAGTTCAGCAGGTGGAAAAGCTTCGCTAATGAGAGATGGACATACTGGTTCGAATTCACACTCTTTACAACCATGGCGATCACTCAAATAACCACTCTTTACACTCTAAGGCTACAGTGTGCACAGGTTCACAGAAACAGGACAGCTGAAGATTTGAGAAACACCAGACGATGTTTAACTGTGCAGTTTCTGTAAATCTGTAGCCTCAAGTTCTTGTTCTTGGCTGATAAGAGTGAAACCCTATGTGGTATTCTGCTGTCTTAGCCCATCCACCTCAAGTTTCTGGGATTCTTTTCTGCTCATCACAGTTGTGGAGATTGGTTATTTGAGATGTATGGGCGTTGCTTTTAAAGTGGCCAGTGAATGTACAGTTATTGAATAAAATGCATTATTGAGACTTTATGGGTCTTCAATGATGAAAGCTCCTCCTTTATTCTAGTCACAATTTGTTCCTGTGCAATCTTTTTTATTATTTTCTTTTTGATTAAAAAAAACAACACTGAAAGATCTTTGTCTTTGTGTCTGAATTAGGGGTCAGAATATACAGCAGGCAAAGTGCCTGCTGCAGCAGGAAAACAAAGAGCTAATGGAGTCTCACGGCCGAGGATATAACTCTCCTGCAGAATCTCAACAAAAGCACAAAATGTGGCAGGAATTCAAAACAGCATATTAATCTTCTACTACTGGGCTACAGTTTAATTGAAAATGTCCATAGAATACAATCGAAGCTCATACAGAATGTGCCAGAAATGTATATATAGCATTGTCCATGCAGAGCACTGCAGTGCACTGGAGTTTACACGCTGAGTGTGTAAGGACGAGAGGCTGTTTTTACACTCTCCAGACGGGTGTAAATAATTCACTTAACTTCGGAAGTGCTCGTTGGTCTTAGCGTTTTGGTTTTTGTTAGTGGTGGTGTTTAATAAAACAGACTTCAGTTAGATAGTTTAGACGGTAAACCTGCTGCATAAAAATTAAAGAAGACAGAAAAGTAAATTATTTAAAAAATCCCAAAAACATTTGATCTCTGTTCCCAACACTAATCAAGCTAACTCTGGCTGACAGCGAGATATCGGCGGCCACAGACAGATCTCTAAGGGCAAGACTTCGCACAATACAATACCTTTTTGAAATGCCAGCAATATTGTATCTATGGTTACTGTTTTGATCAAGATGATTTTTTGCGTCATGCTGTTTGCCCTTTCTCTGTCAGACTGCATTGTGGGAATAGCCGTGCGGTACGGATCGGAAAGCCTTAACTTCCCTGAACTTTGGCCCTGTGCCGCTAGCGTTCAGAGGCTAAAACTGTCTTTGACATTTATACTAACTGTCACCTTCTTTTCTTATGTTTCTGCTTCATGCTCTTTTATTAATTCCCTCTGTTCGTGGAGTACCTGAGGACATTTCACTTTCATGCAAACTGTTCAAATTGAGATTAGCATACGACTGTAATGACTGAGCAAACCAGGTGCTAATCCTTTCATCACTCTTCTGCAAGACACCTCAACTCGTACTCTGAGACATTCGATACATGCTGCTGTCATATGAACGAATGACCTTGAGATGTCCTTTCTTGCCCCGCCGGCAGGTGAGCTTATGAGCAGCTAGTGCTGATAGCTTGTGGTAAGAGCTTGTCTGCTGCTGCCTCTGCCACATTTGCTGTCTTTTCCTGGGGTACAAAATGTAAGAGAAAATGTGTAGTTTGTGCACAGTCTCAGGAGAGGCTGCCACTCAAATCCAAACGTCTGTACGAATACCAAAACACGTCGGGGGAGGGATGAAGGAGGAGGGTAGAGAGAAACAGGGAGGACAGCAAGGGGGTGAACGAGTCAAAGAAAGCCCGAGAACGGGAGTAAGAGAGACGGACAGAGGCTGAGAGAAGAAGAGGAAAGATGGACAGAGAGAGTGAGCAGGAAAAAGGAGAGCAGCAGGCAGAAATAAAAGAAAATCTTCCACATGTGACGATGAGTGCTGAATGATAATCAGCTTTAGGGATGGCGTTGTGTGGAATACGGATTTAGTGAGGCAGCAGTAGGTGAGACCATCCAAGAACCATGGCTTTGCATGTCAACTGTGTATATTTTGTGTGTGTATTTATGTGAGATGGAGAGAGAGAGGGAGAAAGAGAGAGAGAGAGAGTATCCAGCTGATTATCGCCTGTCTGTGCGTGGCACTTTGAATTTGCGCCAGAGGAATTAGGCTTGTGAAGCCTGCTTAAGAGCACACACTCGCTTTCTCCACCTCTTGCCATCTTGTTCTCTTTTGCCTCAGCTATCTGCAGGGAGAATGCAGATGAATAAATGAGAGAAATCACTGTGGAAGCCTATTAAAATTTTAACTAAAACGTTTTGTTGGTATTCATGTATATTTAGCTTTCACACTTAAATGAAGTCTGCTTAGAAAAAAGGAAGCATAAAATCCCGACAATGAGCAGAGCAGATTTAGTTTGAATACACTTGGCTTCTTAACCTTTGTTTACCTAAGATAATTTGCCTTCTGAACGATGGCAAGTCTCCCAAAATTACCCTACTTAATTCTATATCCAACCGAGCTTCATGAGATAATGAAAAGCTATAATAACTGTCAACTTAGTCTTATCCTATTAAAGACCTCTTAATGTGGCCTTACCAAAAAGGCAGCGTGACTCTAAAACGTGGACCGACGCACAAAAACACCTCAAAAAAAAAAGAAGAAGTGCTAAGTAAAAAGTTCCAGAGTGTTTATCGTCTAGATGCTGTGCTGGAACTTGAACTTCATTGGTGATATTTCTCAGTGTGTAGAGAAAATAGGAGAAATATAGAGTACATTAAATCTTAAAGAAAATGTGTGACTAAGGTATGTAACGTAAATGATATTGATATATGCAAAGACATACATGTAACATAATGTAAGATCAATTCTGTTTGAATTCTGCTTGTGGAGATGTGAGCTGTTGTCCTGACTATAATTATACTTTAAGGTTAGATTCTCTCTAATAATAATCAAATAAACTTAATAATAATAATAATGACAATACAATTAATAAGTTGCCCATTGCTATTCTAAATGTTATTGTGCTGCTTTCCTCTCCGCTTGTGAAAGATGTTTGACTGAATGTGACTAATCAGGTTAACTAAAGATTAAATGAAGGTTAAAAAATGGGGGAAAATAAATAAAATAAATAAATAAATAAATAAATGACTATGGTTTAGTCCCATGACTAAATAAGGTCCATTTGTTGTATTGTGTTATATGAACATATCCTTTATTCCTACAGTGTAGAAAAAAAATGTTAAGAGTAAAGCTTTTGGGTGTGTATATAGCATATTTTTATTGCTCCCTCAGTGTGTTCTCACCGGCCATGTGTCCACTGAGCGATGAGCAGAGACCGTATGTAATTGCTGTGATTACACATGTCATAAACATCTCTATCTGTGTAGTCAGCGGTACTGAGTGGTGTGTGTTAAGCTGATTGCAGTGTGCAAATTCTCACAAAAAAGCACACGTGTAAAAATGTGCAATCCAAACATTAATTATTGATTAATTACATTATATTAATGTGGTAATGAAACGAGGAAAAGTACGGTCAGGACAGTTCATTCGTGGAATAACATGTAGTCTCTTATATATATATTGGTGTAATTATTTCATTTGCCGTTTAATGTGGAATGGAAATACTGTTCGAAGTGCCCTGAGCACTGAAAAGCACTTAGTGGACTATAGGTGAAGCTGCAGGAGACATGAAGGCTCTACAGCGCCACCACCTGAGGCTGATAGAGAAGGGCAGCATGAAATAGGCAATTAAACTCATTGCGCTCTCCTGCAGTGGAATAAAGTAGATACGGCTGGACGTATAGAGAGATAGACCCCTGTGGAAAACAATATGGGCCTCTTTATTAAATTCTCAACATATTTTACTCTTTTTAAGCACACCCTATATGCCGTATGTTGCACTAGTTATGTCTTTTTTACTACATAATAAATCCTGAAAGCCCACAATACACTGCAGTAGGCTAGTGACAAAACCATACAGCCTCTATAATGCACTGCAGTTTGTAAGGAATAGAGAGTGAGGTGCCATTTCTATCTCTGTCTTCTTTCCTTCCTTCATTTCTTTCTTTCTCTCAAGCTCTCTCCCTTTTCTTCACTCTGAAATAAATCAGCTAGCTGCCTGTGTCACTCCGGTGTCATGTGTAGTCACGCTCATGGAATAAGGGTGCAAAGTCTCCCACCCAGCCATCACACTTCCTGGAGCTATTCTGTCACCCATGCTGCCTGGTCCTGAAAGCTCAGCGGTCAGTCTTTCTCGTTCTCGTTCTCGCTCTCTGCTGCCCACCTGCGCCTCGATCCTCTGCCTTTTAATATTCAGTCTAGCCACGGACTTATTAGCATTGATATGCAACCTTGGAGCTGGACAATAAAGGAGAAAGCCCTGGGGTAGACTGGTGTGGCTTACATACGGGAGAGAGGAGGTGGAGAAAAGAAAGGAGTGAGGGAGGAGTGCGAGCAGCGGCGGAGAGAATTGGGGGAGAAGGTGAACGGTCATGGGAGCAGGGGACTGCGGAGGAGGTGTGCTAATCAATTCAGCATCTAAAACATCTAGGAACATATCTTCTCTCTACCCATCTGTACGCCTCCTGAATCCTTCAACACTCGCTACTATACTACACTACACTACTACACACACACACACACACACGCACACACACACACACACACACACACACACACACAGCATAAGGTACATCAGGATTCACTGCTGGAAAGCGCTCCCTTTTCAATTAGCATTTTGATTGCATGTTAAAGCCCACACACAAACAATCCAACAGTTGAAAAAAAAAAAAGAATAATGCTGCCCACATTTTGTTGGATACAAATAACCAAACTGTAAAAGTGTCTAAGCAGTGGAGGAGGACATTGTTTAAAAAATATTCAAATGTTGTCTAATGTTTGACAGCCGTGTCATTTCATTCAACAATTAAAGCGTGCAATATTACCCGTCAGCTACCCTGCAATTATACTGTCCTGCTAATATCCTAACAGATGTTGATAACATAGGCCTAGTATTTTCTGATTTTGTGTAGTTTTGTAGTTTCTCTCTCTCTCTTGCTTGCTCTCTCTTGCTCATTCTCTATCTCTCTTCCTCCCTCTCTCGCTTCCTCGTGGGGACAGTTGGTTCCTGGCAGGCACAGTCTCTTACTAGCCTGGTGACAGCCGGGCGAGGCAGCCTCTGAGCCCTTAGTCAACAATGGATATACACACACACACACACACACACATGCATGTACACTGCAGTCTGCTCTATTACCCCCACAATTATATTTACAGAAAATGTACACACAGCTGGTGATTTTCAGATGTTTGCACAAAGGAAAGCATATAGGCTTACATACAGAAACAGTATCCAACATTTACACACACACACACACACACACACACACACGCTCGCTGTCACATGCTGGGTCACTCCCACTCATACTCATTTACAAACTCATGCAAGAGAATGCACGCTGCCATGCAGTTACGCAATCCGCATTGAATATCACCACAAAAATATTTCTATAAATAAGCACAAAATGATAAACTATAACATTGCTAATTAGGAAATTAGAAAATGAAAAAATCTCTACATACACACACGCTCACAGACAGACACACTGTGTAAATCTGCACCAAAGATCTCCCGCATTGGTTAGAGAGAGTGAGTGCAGATCTAAAGGTGTTCATTAAGATTCTGCACGCCTCCTTAGTCGTAAAACAGGTTTTAAAACCAGACATCAAACAAGCTGCAGCCGCCCTGTCCTGCCTCTCCTTCTCCTCATCCCTCCTTTATTCCCTCCTTTATTCCTCTTTCCCTTCTTCTCTTTCCATCCATATTTCTAGAGGCCAAGTGCTTCTCCTCACAGAGAAAGACACAGAGAAAGTAAGAGCCTGTCTCATGCGGGTACTGCAGCGGAAGGTACCGAAACACAACAAGGGCAAAAACACAGACGCACACATGAAGAGAGGTACAAAAAATCACTGCAGCATCCTTACCATTTTAAACCCATTCCACTCCATTTGTGAGCCGGCGAGCAGGGTTCTCTCCCGCAGCGGTGTAAATGTCCCCTCTCTCTGAGCTCTCTCGTTCTCCCTATCTCTCTCTGTCTGTCTGAATGCGGCTCAGCGGTAGTGAGGCAGCGTGCGGTGAGCAAGAGCAAAAGTGGGCATTCCTCCTCTGAGCGCAGCTGCTTGTGAATGCACAGGCTTCGGCGCGAGCCAAACGCTGCAGCCCCACTCCCAGCTCGCTCGTCATTGGGTGCAGTCGACATAGCCCCACCCACCCCTATAGTATCACTGGCTGCCTCAGCTGCCCATCATCTCCACTCCCCTGGAAAAATTAACACCTTTCGCTCTGGCAGCCTAGCAGACAGGAGCACTGACGCCTTGGCAAAGAGAAGCCTTTTTCCGTACCAGCAAAACCAATCAATCGTTGCTGAGCTCCGTGCTTGAGTGTGCACTTACAGGCACTACAGTGATAGGATGCCTGCGCAGCACTGGGTATATAAATTAACCACTAATGCATGCGCACTAAAAGCATGCACTGATTTCAGCAGGATGCCTCACCCCTTCAGACACACTCACACACCTAAAATTTTAATGAGCACTAATATATAATTTACATAACGTCAATCCGTGTTGATTTCTTTAATGGACACCCTTTATGGCTTTTGCAGTATTTTCAAAAGAAAACTGTAAAGCTATAGCTATAAGTATAGAGAGGGTTTTAGGATGTCTTCTTTTTAGATAACCAGCACGATAAAAAAATATTTCATATGTTTCAAAGGATTTGATTTCCGTTATAGCTGATATCCTTAAGTGCACTTGAAAATGCAAGTGTGAACTCATTTAAGCTCATTACAGAAGTCACAGATATATGTACTATGATGTGGTGTATGTTTGAAGTGAAGGTGAATTGCTTTTGTGCACCAAGTTAAACAATATTACACAAAAATACTACAAAATACTACAAAACAAATCGTGGTTTGAGAAGCAAAGAATTTTGGGGTACGTCTCACATGCTCTTTGTATAAGAGCCTGACACTCTCTCTCTCTCTCTCTCTCTCTCTCTCTCCACACACACACACACACACACACACACACACACACACACACACCTCGATTGCCTACCAGAGCTGTAATCATATCTGGGGAGAGTTCAATACTGACTACTGAATTGCACCATATTCTGTCCTCATCCCTCATTTCATTATACAGAAAACAACTTTTCACGTATTTTGCCATTAAAGAAACGGAGCGGTATTTATTTATTTATTTTTTACAACCGTTATGTTAATCATAATGCTATAAATAACAGCCGAATCGAAGCTTCGCGGCATAAATAATAAATCGGCTCCGTTACTCACCATGACCATTCTCGTTTCCGGGATTTGACACTTGGAGTAAAGGGGAGTCGGGAGGACTTGTCTGTGCTGTTTAGGTTACGGCGAGGTTCTCCCAAGGACAGTCGGACGCTGACGGAGCGCTCAGACAATAAATGAGGCAGTGGCGTGGGTTTCGTGCGGCGGAAATTTCAGCTTGAGCGTGGCAGAGATTTTCGGTCCTCTCCGAAAAACGCAACACGGAAATGAAACGGGAAATAAAAACGATAAACAAAACAAAACAAAAAAACCTATACAGCGCCCTGCCTAAACCGAGAGAGCTAGTGCGAGCATCCCATTTCCTTCACACCATTTAAGGAGCGCCCTGCCAGGCGCGTGTGAAATCTGATTGGCTGCGCGCAGACACAGAAGGGGTGGCGCGCTCGCTCCCAGGGAAGAGTGAACGGCGCGTGTCCGCGGGGACACCGGTATACGGCTTCATCCACACTATCCTAACACACTATACAAAGGCGTGCTACTTCATAACTACTGTTTTAGTACCATTTAACAAAGTTACCTACTCCCTATACGATTTTACTATAGCGTTTATAAAATAAAGGCTTTAGCTGCATATACTAAACAATAGGCAGCCACCTGGAAAATACACTCAATGAGAAAGGACATCCCGGTGTTCTTACGATTTGTCTTATCTTATCAAAGTGTCCTGCGGCAGCGCATATTTTTTTTGTTCACTTAATCACTGTTACTTTATTAGAGAATGCTTCCAGCAAGAAACTACAGGTAGCATTTTTTTTTTTAAAACATCATTTCTTATGATCAGAAAACGCCTACAGCACTAAAAGGCTGTGAAGAAGCAAGAATTTATGGGCGCGCAAAAGTGATGTGCGCATGCGCGAAATTGATGGGACAATTTGCCACCACGCCTTCATTTACTTGGTAATTGAAAAGGGGCAAAAAGGCGTTACAAGCTCGAAGGATATAATATACTGAGAATTTGAACAATGATTCAATATGCCTAAATATATGGCCATTTGTTTATTCTAATTTATTCGTTCGTCCCATCTATCTATCTATCTATCTATCTATCTATCTATCTATCTATCTATCTATCTATCTACCTATCTATCTATCCATCTATCTATTTATTAAAAGACGAAAGATATTTATATGTATGTATGTATGTATGTATGTATTTTTTTGGCGTGCGTGTGTGTGTGTGTGTGTGTGTTGTGTGTGTGTGTGTGTGTGTGTGTGTGTCTAATCTCAGTTCCCCCTCTACCCCCACTGAACCACGTGTTGTAAACAGTATAAAATATTCCGGGCTCTGTAGTGCCAGGGCTCCCACTGCTGACAAAACCTATTTGCTGTCTCCATCAGTTCGGTTCCCCACGAGCCACTGCGTAATGCTTTCTTACACTGAAAGAACGCAAATCGTGACTTTTCCCATTATTAATGCCATCACTTCTAATACAAATGGATCGCAATTACAAACACGTTTCCGACCCAGAACAAGCACTCTTTACACTTTGTTTTACATGTGCAACAGGCCGTTAGAGACACACTACCACACAAAAAAAGAATACGTCCCAGTCACAGATTGCGTGTTCCTTTGACATACTCTTCAGCACGGTAGTTTGCGATTTGGGACGTAGCCTGAATTTAGTGTGAGAAAGTTGCGGGAGGAAAATACCGGAGGTGTCATTTAATGCGGAAGGGGATTTATCGCGCCGCTGTGCTCATACAATAGGAGCAAATCATGGGGCTGGAAAACGAATTACAGTTCTGCGCTTATCGTCTCTGAACCTGCTCCGTACCTACAGAAACACAAAGGCTTGACGTCCCCCGGTGTTCAGCCGGCTGGATAAGAATGACTGTTGGCATCAGGGCCCAGTGAGCGTATGAAATATGAAACACGCTTCCCAGTGGCGAGACAGCCGGGCCTCCCAGCCGTGCGCCTGCAGGTAGGACTGCAGGAAAGTCACATTTGTCTGCAGTCTCAGGTTATTACGAGCTTCGTGACATGCTGCTTGTTTTTGTTTTTCCTCTCTGTAAATGAATGTGTGTCCACGAATTAATATATCGATGGCCCACGAGTTAACCTTTTTTTTTTTTTTTTTAGATCTAACTTTTTTTTTTTTTCCAGGAATATAGATTACACGATAGCCATCTTTAATTTAGTTCGACACTCAGCATTTAGACCTTCGTATACAATCATACTCAACTAAACACTGAGATGATAGCATTTCATTTACCTTAACCTTGAAGTGACAAAAACACATAAGTAACTGCAGACACTGGCGTTTCTATAGCCCTATTACATTCAGCTCTTCATGCTTTCAGGCTGTACATTCACTGCTGAAGCTCACAGGACATGATAACTTAGTGTCACGTTAATCCCGGTGTTTGAACAACAAAAAGTTATTAAAGGGGAATTTCACTCAATTTCCTTTAAGGCGGCATAAAATTATATTTGCATAATGTGTTTTCAGAAGTGAATTAAATTCATTCCATAGTGAAAAAAAGTAATTACATATGTAATGTAAATCAAATGTTTCTGTTGGCTTCTGAAGTTTTTGGTATAGAACTCTTATCCTCTGGTTAGAGGTGCAAACTTCACCCTTAAACCATGATGCTCTTCTGTGTTGTTACTATAGTCTTTAGTCAATGTACTTGATGTTTATTTACACTCTGAAAAATGTCACAATTCGAGTATACCAAGAGGCTGATGGTCTCCTAAATGACCCTGAGCCATAGAAGTTTGAACCAGAATATAGAAGCAAAGAATGGACTGAAGAAGAATGAGTCAGAACAGAGAGAGAGAGAAAAAACTGAAGCGATTGGTGCTGAAGCAGATTAGAACAGCCTGAAGCGAATAAAAAAAATGAATGGTATCGTTGCAGGAAATATCTTCCCATGCTTACTGAAAGTGAATGTGTGTGTTGGCATGACTGGCAATTGACAATGCCATTTATTCAAGGACTTGATGTGTCTGGAGAAGTGACAGTGACAGAGCTGTGCATCACTGACAATGAACACTTTTCATATCAGCCCTGCAGTCTTGAAAATATTTTTCTGTCTGCAATGAATCGGAAGAGAGGACCCAAACGCTGGAAGGACCTCATGGCCAGATGCAACAAAGTAAGTTTGCTGTACTAATGGTAAATCATTTTGGTTGCGGATTTCAATATGTTACAGTACTGTTTCATTCGAAATGCACTGTTTTTTGTCCATAGCACCATGGAGCAACTTCTTTTACATAGATGGAAATGTGTTTAATATGTTTCACAGTTCTTGGATGTCCCTATTAAGGTATCTAGGACTGTTTGTTTGTATGTTTATTGTTTCTTATGTTCTGTAAAGCTGCTTTGAGACAATGCTCTTTGTTAAAAGCGCTATGCAAATAAAAAAATTGAATCTAATAATCATTGTCAATTTATGATTTTGGCAGTTTGAGGCCGTACTACAAGCTGTATTTGTTTTCATCCACTGACTTCACAGTATATTACACTGTTCACAGTACATTTCATTTGTGATGCTGATTAGCATAAAAACTTGACTGCTAAAATAAATATATTCGGTTTAAGTAAGCCTAGTCAATTAATTAGGCTAATAATTTAACAGCTAATCCAGTTGTAATCTAATCTATTATCCAAGTCAAAACCATGAAAAAACAAATCAATATCCACTTCAGGCTATGCCTAAAATGACTACTTTTGTGCCTAGCTTAGATATCTAATACTGTCTGTATTTGTACATTTTAATAACGAAACACAATTTGTATCACAATGTTGTTCTTAAACTTGTATTTTCACCGTTATTGTTTTCATTTGAAAAGCCTAAATGTGGAAACTATCAGCGGAAAATGCCTCATTTTTCATCAATCTCCCAACAACACTCATAAAAGTGAGAAAAGCAGCATTATTGTTTTAATCATATTCAGGTTTTTGATTTAATTGTACAAGGGCCCCTCTCATAGCAGCTCATACAAACTTGAGTTAGTCCATTAACCTCTATGTGAGTTCACAAATCTGCAGTGTGCCAGCTACCGATAGCAGCCATCATAGTGCTTCTCCACTGCCTCCAAACTCTGCAGCGCTGTTAACCCAAAAGCAGAACGAGTCGAAATGCACTCCACTCTTGTACGATTTGAGTAGCCAGCTAATGACATCGAGCTTACAGTGTGTGTTCTGGATACGGGTTTCCTTGTCCATGCTGTGTGGATTAAGGAAAACCAGTGGTGCGTTATAGAAATATCTGTCCACTCCTGACCTACTTATATATTTATGACCAATTGTTTTTGTTACATTTATTATCATTGGGTTATTTTTTCTCAATGCATAAGTTTTCTGTGACCAGTGTCTTAGTTCTGTATTTTTCATCACCTGTAAATCCATGTAGATAACACTGGCACTCATAAGTAAGGAGAAACACAATGACACATGCCGTTGAATGAAAACATGTTATAACGGCCAGACGCAAAGCAGAGTTCCTGTTCCCACCTTGAAATGGATTACTTCCTCCTAACAGCACATGTTTTTGTTTGTTTTCCTCATATACTGAAATTTATTAATGAATGACATCACTTATAGTTATATACATACATTTATATACATTTTAATGCAATGTGCACAAAACAGGTTATCTGTTGTTATTACTTATATTATAGCAGCTCACTTTTTTGTCTTTTGAAGGTAATAAGACACCAAATCTGGATTTGTCATGTTAATCGATAAGAAACACTTTCTGATCATTCATATTCGAACTGAACAGTGCTGTTATAGACACAAGAATAATGACCAAACTGCTTTATTAATAAGCCAAGCCTGGCTTTGTCATATTCAGTATACTATTATAATGTATGTTATATACAAAATTATACAAATTACAGTGTTGTAAAATCGCATTCCTTTAAATCTGTCATTCGTGTTGAATTGCAACAGCATGCACTTGAGGCAGACTTTGATAAGCGATGCTAAAGGAGGAAAGGGCTCTGTATGAATCATGCGATCAGTGTGTTCCTCTCTCAGTGTGTGTCTGACCAGTTGCAGAGCAGGGACAGATGGAGCGAGAGAAGTGAGGGATTAGAATGGCATTCCGTCCACGCTGAGAGGCTCGGCCTTGAGAACATGGAAGCTGTGACTTCAGTGGTTGCCTCTACTCCTACATGCTTGTGTTTGTGTATGTGTGTGTGTGTATGTGTGAGTGGGTCTGCATGCTTGCTGTGCTTCTGCTGTAATAAATTTCAATCATTGTGTCGGCACACATGCAGTACGAAGCCTACCATAGTTAAATGCACACAAATTAATAGACCTCCTTCGGTGTGTCATACGGTGTGTCGGCCATTTTGCCTGATTTGCTCTGTTATCCTGTATTGTGTGTGTACGGCACGATTCATGACCACAAGCTGAACAGTCTTAAGACAGGCTAGCTAATGTAAATGACATCATTTATCAGCTGTCAAAAAGCCATTAAAGCAGAAGGGGTCTGTGAAATGACTAACAGGCTAACAACCTGACTAATTGATTTATTTTGCATTCTGTAAAAGGGCCTTTTGTGTGCAGCCCCAGCTAATTGATGCTGAAAATATATTTTCTTTTGTTTTGATGTGAGACATATTTTGTCTAGTGAAGATGGAAGAAATAGTGTTTTGTTTTCTATTTGTAATGGAATAGAACATAATATTCCCTTAAGAGTTGATGTTTCAGCAACAGCCGAGCATGTAAAACATCATTTAGTGGTTGTCATTTCATACACACACACACACACACACACACACACACACACACACACACACACACACACACACACACAAACACACACACACACACACACACACACAAACACATTGCCACATTGCCAGCCACATAGCATGGCCACCTTGTTCTCTGTGTCTCTCCTTTGTTTCAGGAGTACCTCTGATCTTACCAGCTACTGAGCTGCAATTAAAGCATACACACACACACACACACACACACACACACACACACACACACACACACACACACACATCACTCCTGGCCCCAGGCTCCTCTTACACTGCCTCATTTCAGTCCTCAATCGGACTAATTACATTGAACCCTGCCTGCCCCATCCTGCCCACATCCAGTCACACACACACACACACACACACACACACACATTTTTAACAATTTGGAAATTTGTATCACGCCTTTTAATATCTTCTTCTTTTTAATTTTTTTACATTCCATTCCATTCCATTGTCTGTACCACTTATCCGATCTATCATCGGGTCACGGGGAGCCTGGGCCTATCTCAGGCGTCATCGGGCATCAAGGCAGGGCACACACACACTCATTCATTCATGCAATCACACACTACGGGAAATTTAGAGACTCCAATATGCATGTCTTTGGGCTGTGGGAGGAAACTGGGGCACCCGGAGGAAACCCACCAAGCACAGGTAAAACATGCAAACTCCACACACACAGTGAGTGGGAGCGAGACCCATTTCTCATTTTTCATTTCTAATCACAATATCACAACTAAACCAGCTTGCTGTTTTTTTCCCCTAATTTTCTGATTCCTAACTTTTCTCCCTGAATTTAGGAATTTCTTGAATGCTTTTTGTTTCTCTTCCAGCAGAAGATCAAGCTACTGACAGTGTCTGCTGTAAGTTCAGCACAATTGGAAGAAGAGCAAATAAATTGTTAAAATACTGAAGAAACATATCATCACTCATTCGCACAGACACCCACACACACACACACACACACACACACACACACACACACACACACGTACACACACACACACACCCACACACACACAGTAATCATTTTTTCAATAAGCAATTTCTATCAGTCGGATGACGCTTGTTTGTATTTAAAACCTATTTGTACGTTAACAAATAGCATATACCTTTAGACATGTTTCTGTTCTGTATAGCAATTACCCAGTTTTCTCTTTTCATAACAAGACTTGGTGATAAATGTTTTGACTCTGTATACCTTTTCATCTCAATTTTCACCCTCCATCATCACAGGTTTATTTTAAGATGGCGATGTAGAAACTTTATAAACCTCCTCTAAAGGTGTCAACTCGAGTTGTGTTGAAGCTGTTTCTCTTTTCAGTAGCTTCTTTTAAAAACCTCTCCAACAATGTCCTTTCTTTACCACAGAGGAGTTTTAAGCATCATTGACTTCTTTTATCAACTGAAACACTGTGTGTACATTCATTAGCTTCTTGCTTTGCTTTTGTTTAGATGTAGCTGTGGGGGAAAAAGCTCATAGAAAGAAGAATAAAGCTTCTGCAGGAAGGTATGCTTTTCATCTAGATATTAACGAAAGAATAGATTATAGGATTTAAAGTAGGTACTGTATGTGAAAAGAGATCGTTTGTTGATCATAATGGCTATGCCAGTACACATATGAGCAACATTCATTTGGTATTATGTTAGCATTAAACAATTTGACCAATCACAGACAGGATATATTTTCTTATGGGTGTGGCTAATCAAGGCAAATTAATTCAGGCACATCTTTAAGGATGCTGCATTTGTTTTTAACTATAAACCTATGCAGAGCAGTTAAATCTCAATTTTTCTCCATATCGTATAGCCTTAAAAGACACAAAGTTTTAAAGAGTAAATAGATTACACAGTGTTCGGATCGAGCGGACAGAACTTCCTTCCAGCCTTCGATCTTTCAATACAAGATCAATTCCCCATAGTGTCCACGATTTAAAGAACAGCTATCCTACCGTCGCTAATCGGCCAGTAAGCCACCTGCCGTTAATTTTCTGCTGCAGTTTAGTAAACACGGACCCTCTCTCACCTCAGCGCTGCTACAGCTGCTGATGTCTCTGATGATGATGATGAGCCTTAAGTGTATTGAATGTATCATATCCCACCTGCTGGCCCCATTCACACACATTGCATTTAAAGAGTTCCCCATAACTATCTGCCCACTCCCTTTTAGACCAGTGACTATCACAATCCACTGCCACGATTAGATGATTTCAATTTCACATGTGCATCCAGTCAAATAAAGTGACTGTGTAACACACTTCTATATTGTTGCACCAGAAAGAACCAGAAAGCACATCAAAATTCCTTCAAAGTCTACAGTACCAGTTCCTTTTCCAGCCTTCCTGTCTGAACGTGACAGTGGCTTCAGTTCTTGTTTCATTGCCCAACACAGTAGTAAACCTTTTCTGCCAGCTCAACCAGCGTAACTGTCACCTCCTCGCCAAGGCCCCACAACCCCATATCAATTTATCATGACATTTTTAGTACACAACTGCCATGCTTTTGTCTCCAGTGTGTATCACGCCGCTGATCCTGGCCTTGGTTCACCTAAACCAATCACACGCTCCTCAGATGCGTGGAGTAAAAACAAAACGAGTTGTTGAAAGCATACGGGGAAAAATTCCTGTGACTCCAAAAGAACATCCATTTGTCATCATTTGTTCAGAGCTGCGGTGTTATAACTACACATTTATAATCCTTAACGGATGGGCTTTCTATTGAAAACCAAGATTTATCAACTAATCGTTTGAAAGATAGCAGTTTATTTTAGTCTGTTAAAGAGGTCTGTTCTGAGGATCGGCTTGCCTGAATTAATGTCATAGTGAGAAATCGGTGAGCGGTGGCTATCATACACCGTGGGATGTTCTTCTTTGAGTCACTTTATGCCAGATGTGATAGTGAGTGAAATTCGTCCTTTCGGTTCATTGTCATGGTGTGTGGCATGCGAGGCCGGTGGCTGAGAGCGCAGGCGTTGGGATGCTTGGCTGTTGGATGGCCTTTGCTATGTTTGATCCCGGTCGGTGGCTCTACAGTGCGACGTGGAGGACCGCTGTGGTCCATCTGGCCAAGGCTTTAATCAGTGCTTGCCTTCAGAGGAGGGAGCTCAGGCTTGTGCACTAACCAGTTTAAGAGTGGCAGCCATTACTGAATTTATACTGCACCGATCTGTTATAAACTTTCATTTAGCACAAATAGGCATATAATAAACAGTCTCAACCATGAGACAATTAAATAGGGCTGCATTTTATTTTTATCTTTCTTATTTCACATGCAGTATCAGTACTGAGAGTTTGGGAATTAATTGTTTGTGTTTGGTACATAGTAATAGTGCGCTCTGTTGTTTTGCTATGACCTTCTGATCTTCGGGACGAAATTAAATGGAAATTCAAGCTGTATCCGACTGCGTCTCCGCTCTCCTGCCTCCTGCCCATCTCTGCTTGTTTGTACATCCTCTGTCACCTTGTCATGTCGAGCTCTGGAAAAAGCAGCATTAGTAATTCTCCACCTCCCCTCTCCCCCCTGCATCCACCACCGTCACTGCTGCTCGCCTCCCAAAAAAAAAAAAGAGCAAAAAAAGTGATAGTGCCATAGAGATAGACGCGGAGTCACTATAGCTCTAGAAAGAATGCCTTAAGGATTAATTATCATTTGTAACTTTTCTCTTTGCCCCAGCATCAAATGGGGTTATATCGCAGAGCAGCTATTGATGTTTTGGACAGCCTCTACTGTGGAGCATTTAGAGCTGAATACCGCTGTTAGAGAGACTGCATTATTAATGTGAAGAGAGTGCTAGCAGGGACTAACGGCTCCTCAGGGCTGCGAAGAGGACGATTAAGGGAAGCAACACCACGCCTCTGAGGCCTTCCACAGCAGCCGGTGCATCCCACAGACATCCATCTTTTATTCACGACGGCAAGCGTTTCCAATCTACAAACCCACCCAAACCCCCCCCCCCTTCAAAAATTTGCAGATCGATAAAATGTATGGACTAAGAATCTATCAATTTAGCGGAAGCAGCGCCGTTTGTCAACGTGTCAGCTCTCGGGCACAGCCGATCACTCAGACACTGGCCACATTTATCACTTTATCAGCAACCTATGAGTCATAGCAGCTTCACTTATCCAGCTCTGAGATGGCTGTCTGATTATGAGAGGTAATTAGACTACAAAAGCAGGTGTATCGATTGGTTAAGCTTTGTGGCTTTAAGTTAGAAACAGAAGAGAAACTCTGCTCTTCCTTTTTATCCTGCATTTTGAGGCTAGCATGTTATTTTTGGTGTCCAAATCCGAAGCAGTGGTCTGAACTGCAAAAGTCAGATAATACAACAGCCTTTGTTTCAGTCTAGGCTAAGAGAGAGAGAGTGAGAGAGTGAGAGAGAGAGAGAGAATGTTGATTGAATGTTAAGAAGCTGATTTTCTATACAGTGCAGCCCTTTTGCTTAGCTTGTCTTCAGTTAACAAAAAAATCTTAATTACAGTATTTATGCAGGCTCGGGTAAAACAGCTAGTAGGCATTCACACACTCATGTCCTGGTTCATTCTTCAGGATTTCTTGTTGAGCAAAAATGATTGTAAAATATGATAAAAAGCAATAAATAATCATTATAATTTCACTAGGCTTACATTATCAGGGAACAATATCACACCAGGGTATCTGGATTAACTAGGAACTGTAATTATGTAGGAACATAAAAAAACCTAAACAAAAAAAACACCCCTAAATCTTAAACAGTAATTTACAATTTGCATGCTAGAGTATTGGCACTACAAAAGCAATTCCTTTTTATAGATTTTCCCTTTGTGTAATCCATGTTTTGATGACAGTGTTATATCACAAAGCTTTCACTTGTCAATGATTTTAGTTTTATTATCTTCATTTTATCACAGTAATTACAGAAGAAAATACTACATTAGGTGTCTGTGTGTGTGTGCGTGGGTTTGGTTGGGTGTGTATCTTTTCCTTTAGAGCCCTTCTGCCCACCTACTGCCCTCCTGTTGCTGCTGAAATCACAGGCTTTTTTCTTCCAGGTCAAGGTACCTGTATACACCATGCTGACCCCTATCTCAGTCACTGCTCCCTTTGTTTTCTTTTCAAAGAGTGAGAGAGGAGGGGAAAAAGCTGTCTAATTCAAAGCTTTTCATGGCATCCAGCCATCTCCCTTTCGTCCTCATCGACAGCAGCCAGATAGCGCTACGGCAGTGCAAACAGCGGCAAAATGAAAGCGAGGCAGTGTTTTGAGCTGTAATCTGCTGCTCTGCGATTCATCAGCCGATAATTTCAGGTTCTCACTCCGATTAGTGCTGTATAGAGGGCCGTCGCTCCTGTACATGCCACCTGTCTCCTTCAGGAAATTGGGAGTTGAGGCTGGACTGGAATGGGCTACTCTGTTTCTCACTCTGCCTGGCTGGACACCTGCTCCCCACCTCACACTGACCACATCCAGCTCAGCACGTCTCTTTATCGAACATATCAGCCAAGCTCATTTTATCCCCCTCCCTTGTTTTTTAGAATAGCAGCACTGTTGAACTTTTTATTCTTCACTAGTTAAGTATTATCTAAATTAAAGATTTGCACATTTTTTGTGTCTCTGTTCCAGCTCTAGTTCAAGCTCTGTCTGTGTCTGCTGTCCAACAGATCTTCACCAGCTCTGAAGGCGACTTCCTGTCATTCAGCGTAATTGAAAGAAGAGAGGATAAATCGTTTATGGAGGAGACTGAGCAGTCAGGTGATTGCACTGATACGATCTTGAGAAAGCAATCGTTACTTTGTAGTTTGGCCAGACTGATTTTTAGGACTGGTGCTCCTTTTTTCGTTACTATTTTACAACACAGATCATTCATGCCAGCTTTGATGTCTTAAACTAGAGTATTAAGTCCTTAAGTAGTGCTTAAATTGTATATGAAAGGCGGTCTATGTGATGCGAATAATAGGGACTTCTTTAATGCCATTTCACGGCTCTGGAGTTGCTGTTCATCCGCCTGTGATGTTCACACTTGTGTGTGTGTGTGTGTGTGTGTGTGTGTTTAGTGACCTGTGTTTGACCTACAGCTTTAATAGTTGCTTCTCGTTCCTGTCATTTAAAACCAAGGTGTGTTCTGCCAAAGAGTGTTAGATATCGCATGATGTAATATAAGTGGACACTGAGAGTCACATGTTGTGTTTTTTTTCATAAAAAATAGAAAATTAAGTATAATGATTATCATTTAACTTCAGAAAAATGTATATATATATATATATATATATATATATATATATATATATATATATATATATATATATATATATATAGACTGGCGAATATATAATATATATAAAGCTACTGGTGTAATGCTGATGGGTATGAAAATGAATAAACTGCAATGAAACGCCTCCTAAAATCCCCCAAAAATAAAACTATTTTCATGCAGGAACATGATCGGGCGCAATCTACTGCTATTGTGCTAAAATGCTGGCGTAGTTGATGAGTCTGCTTCCCTGGATGCTTTGCCTCTCTTGCACGTAAAAATGCATCCACACACATGCACATGCACACACGCACTCACGCTTATTGCGGCTTTGTGCGCAGTAGAATGCCGCACCTGGTCGTGGATCAGTGGGCCTGGGCTTGAGCAGCACAAATGAACTAATTTCCTGGGCTACATTAAGCAGAGAAACAGTGCAATCACAGCAGGAGGAGCCGCTCGGCCCGGCAGATGGGCCGAGCTAATCACTGTTGTGAAATAGAGCTGACCCTGCCTGTCTCGAACACTGCCAACAGACATTTGCCAATCGCTCCACAATTCCCCCACCTCACTGCTTGCCTCTCTGCTCCTTCAAATGAGTTTAGGGGAAATCATAACCTTCTCAGAATGGCTGAAAATGACTTGTAAAAAAAACACCCAGTGAGATGGAACAGCTATAAAAGAGCACCGTGTGTGCGTGAATGAATTTCCTCATCAGAATCACACTTTTTAAAAAAAAAAACAAACAAACCCACATGCAGTTTGTTTTCTATATGCAGAGTTGTCCGGCCACTCAGCCACTCGCCTTTTGGCACCATGTTTTCATCACGACACATTTCCCATTACTGTTTCTTTCCGCTCTTTCGGAAACATTTGCCTTTCCATGTTGAATATCTACCAGTGCTGGGAATCAAGCTATGCTCAATGTAGCACAGCATGCAGAGCGCCGGTCATGTGTCACCAGCTCTCCATCCAAAAAAAAAAAAGATTCTGTATTTGTTGCTCCTGATCGAATGCCATTTGAGTGTTTCGCCAGCTTTCAGTGAAATAGTGAGCTGGGATGGCATGGTGTTGTAATGCGGCAGCCATTAGCTGCTGCGCTAATGAACTGCTTTTTGCTCAAACACTGTATATTAATGGCAGCTTCATTATCATGATGCACTTGTGATTTATTGATTCTTTCAATGCTCCATTCATTTTAATAATTACACACTCTCTGTTTTATCCTGGTTGATGGATGTACATTTTTTTTTAACTAAAATTCTGAGTATCGCACTGATATTATGCTCTCTCACGCTCTCTCTTCTCAGTATATATATATATATATATATATATATATATATATATATATATATATATATATATGTGTGTGTGTGTGTGTGTGTGTGTGTGTGCGCGTAACAATCATATTGAATATAATTGTGCGCACAGTGGAAGCGTATATATAAAATATTTTAGATTTTTTACATGGTCTCTGAGCACAGTCTAATGCATATAAAAAGCTTGTGCATTAATGTGCTGAAAATGTGTCTGCTTCATGAAGCACGCTTGCAGATAGCCTCTTACCTCCTGCCTCACACTGTTCTAATGTATGCAAATGATCTGGCTTCACTTAATGAAGGTACCATTAATCACAGTAACGATGGTCTGTTTTAACCCGCTTAATTATCTGAAACACGTTTAAATATAAGAATTGTGTATATGTTTTTTCTTTTACGCCGTGCTGATGCTCAGCATAGCATATCCGACTACACGGTCACATTCCTTAGCACCTCGACAATAAATCACTGAATCTTTTTAGTAATTAGGAATGTTATGGATATTTTAGAGTTCTTAGAGGGTTTGGTGCATTAGTGTCCAACAGTGAATGAATAACAGGAAGCAAAAGCTTTATAATGGCTTTATTATATTTTAGTAAGCTCCATCTGTGTACTAATTTCAGATAATAGAAAGGATTTTTCTTTCTGCCCATTTCCCATGTGAAGCATAAATCATGCAAAGCATTCTCATACTTTTACTAATTTATGATGTATTGATTGAGCTGGAGATGCTTGGCTTGCTTTCTTCAGCAAAATTAGAATTTATAACATAAACCCATGGCTAGAAACATTAGAGGACGATTCTTATTGAAACTGTTTCTTTTTTTGTTTGTTTTTATTTCAGTTTAATCGATTTATTTCTTCAAACTAAATGGAGGGGGGAAAATCATTAAAGACAATAATAACAATTCTGCTGTGTTTGGAAAACACAACAAGGCGAACAAACTCATAAGCACACAAGGGTTTTCAAGTAAGGATCTCAGTATCTTCTGTCTCTGGTAAACAGTGCTTAGCTGCTTCTTAAGCCAAACACACGTCAGGCCATCACAGCGTGCATATGTGTGTGTGTGTGTGTGTGTGTGTGTGTGTGTGTGTTGGCAGAGGAGCTCCAGCACAGTCACTATTGCGGTGTTTTGTGTAAGAAAGTGCTGCAGCTTCAGGCAGGCTGATCGTGTTTTGTGGGGAACGAGAGCCCATCACAGATTAGACACCCACAGCTTCATGTCGATTTAATGCACCGAGTCAGGGATTTACTTTTAATCGACCGTCACATACCATAACAGTCTGTCATGGCTTTCCTGCACTGCACTGGCTTTCTTTTCCTCATCTAAATCTGCTCTCAGAACCAGAAACACTAAAACACAAAAACACTTGACACTGTTATAATGCAACTAACAGAAAATAAGAGGTTTTTATCATGTTTTTGTAGCACAGTTCTTATTGGGTGCGAATGAAACGATTCTGATTAAGATAGCAAGCGACCTGTTGTAGTGTATTGCATTTTCAGTTGTGTATTGGATTCCTGTATGCATTAGAATGCTCTGAGCATTTGTAGATTTGTTGAGAAATTGATCTACTCTGAACCTCTTTTCATTGTTTTTTAAATGAAAACCGTCAAAGAGCTAAAATTATCTGCTATTATTTATATATTTCCTCATGCGCCTTTAAAAAAAAAGCATAAATTGCCAAATGCACTTCAGTGAAGAACATATGAACATATGAACGCATTATGAAATGCTGTCCCACAATGCAGCATGCTGAAACACTTTCACTTCAACAAGCTGCCTCACTCTTAAAGGGTCTTGTGTACAAAGATGGATCACTGAAAAAAAAAGTTCAGAAATTCAAGGACATGTCTTGTGCAATCCACTTACGCTTCACCTACAAGCAGCCTTTCATTTCCCAATACGACTAGTTGCATGCATACACAAACACACCCACGCTAAGATACACACATGCTTTCGGTTTCACACACAAAGTATAAACACAAACCGCATGCACAAAGTTGTAGTCAGTAGCTGTTCCCTCTCTTTCTGTCACTGCTGTTAATTTTAGTGATATAAATAGTCATTACACAAGAAAGCATGAAAGCAATTGCTAATAAAGCCTCAGGGCTGCACTCATTTGCCTAAATTGAGTAACTTCCTTTTAATAATACTATTTTTTTTTCATTCTCTGACACACACGCATCTGTCTATCCTCTTACCCCCAGTGACCTGGCCCCCGGCTGGCTGGATGGATCGTGGGGTAAAAGCAGGGAGCCCATGCCTGGGACGGAGCCTTCAGCCTGGGCTAGTGCCGAGTACTGGGAGTACCTTACCATCATCTTCAGATACTGCTTGCAAGGTGCACGATCACACACAGGACGAGACAAAGAAACAAAAAAGAGGAAAAGGGGGAAAGAGGGAAAAAAAAGAATGGTAAAAAGAGAGGGAGCAAAAAAGAAAGAAGGATATAGATGAGAGGACAGAGTGAGAAGGGTGGACAGCTACAGCGGTAGGCAGCCGTGTGCTCTCGTTCACGCTCGCGCTAACACGTTCGTACACACACGCGCACACAGATACACACAAACACACACCCACACGCTCACAAACACATGCACACACAGTGTGAGCCCCAGATGGGTGAGTCATCAAGCAAGCTCAGCAGTTAGAACCATCTTGCTTTGAGTAAATGAGAAAATGAAATGATAGCGTTTGTGTGTGTGTGTGTGTGTGTTTGTGTGTGGTGGAAGAGAGACGGCGAGTCTAGGGTCTCGTCTATTACGGAGAGCGATGCGGCTCTCTCTCCATCCTCAAACAGCCCTGGATCTAAACCTACTACACACTCACTCTTTCCCTGGACATGAAGCTCAGCCCTTGCAGCTGCCACGTTCTATAAGCATGGGTACGTTAATACAACACAGACATACAGAACGGCACACCCGAGGGGATGGTTGGCAACATACACACGCACACACTGAGAGAAGCGAGGTGAAGGAAGAAGCAAATCGCGTGGCTTTACCTCATTGCTCAACAAGGCGGCGTTCAGGGTTCGGCTGATTTCGAACATCTTGGTTATCAGCGACTGTTTCTTTTTTGTCCTCTCGCCTCTGTGTGCTTGCTCTAGTGGCTGTCCGTCAGTGGAAGTCTCCCTTCCTTTTGCACTGTCTCTACCGGAAACGGGGAACAGTCCCAGCCAAAGAAAAAGGAAACGGATTTTAAAAAAAGGAGAAAGGGAGGGAAAAATCCTCTAAATGGACTGTTTTGCTTGAATGTGTTTTGTCCGCTTTCACGCCCTGTTTTTGGTGCACCTCTGTTAAATGTGCAGCTCGTGCCCTGGCTCACGGCACACAACTGAAGAGTCAATATTTTTTTTTTTATCTCCCCAGAGTCAGCACATTAAAACAAGCAGCCGGTCTGGCGGGCTTCTTTCCTTATCTGTTCCCCGCACACTCACTCACACAATGCGCTCCGATCCACACACTGCTCTCTAGCAGATTACTCCGTCCCAAAACATAGCTCTTAGTTTAAACTCCTCTCTCTCTAGCTCCCCCTCGACCCTATCCCTCTTTTTCTCTCTCCTTCTTCTCCCTCCCTTCCCGTCTCTCTCTCTCCCTCTCTCTCTCTCTCTCTCTCTCTCTCCTCCCCCTCCTCCCTCATGCTCTCTCCTTCTCTCTCTCTCTCTCTCTCTCTCTCTCTCTCTCTCTCTCTCTCTCTCTCTCTCTCCATCTCTCTCTGGCGATCACGCTCTCCTGCAGCTACAGTTCGCAGTGTTACCACAAGGTGAGAAGACTGTTCTAACAAATGTAACACAGGCACATCTGCTTCCTTGCCGGTGCCTTGCTCCCGAGCGTCGGGCTCGGCTCAGTGCTCCTGCTGCTCGGAGGGTGCGCAAGATGTTTGGCCCGCTCTCGACTCCATTTTCACCTACCTTCCGCGCTTCGGCTACATTTGATCTGCACAGACTCTGCTCTCTGCTTTAATGCAGCAAGAACATTAACAACACTCTTGCTAAAAGAGCCATGCCTCTGGGGTGATTAGGCATCGTTCGAAAAATGAAATATTCCTGCAGAAATATAGACGTATATGAAATGGTGTGAAATGGCGGCTTATGTTGACTTGTGATTCAGGATGTATTAACACATGGCCAAAATTACATAGAAGACAGAAGATGAGGCTTTTCTACTGCTGCTGGACTACTGACTTCAGAGAAATTTTGAATTATCTTTCACTTTCAATAAAACTTCAGTTTCAGTGAAATAGGAAGGTTTCATTGCATCATCGACAACCACAGCTCAAAAACAACAATACATTATTAAATAAAAAAGGCTAAATTTAAATAAAATAGTCACCTTCTGTATCAGTATACAGTATTATTTGTATACAGCAATATCAGTATACGGCATTATAATCTGACTATGCTTTTTACTTTAGCTTTAATTCATCCATAGTAACCAATAAAGAGGAATAATAACCTTACCTCATTTATTTAATAAATGCATTCAATGTAAACATTGGAAATGCCTCACATCTCAAATGAAAGCAAATGCTAATTACAGTAAAGTCAAAAATGCAGTGTGCTTTAGTAAAGCTTACTAGTAGTTGAGTGTAAATAAAGTAAACATCATGACTTCAAGTATTTTCTCATTGATTATTGATTTTAAAGCAATATAAAGCTATATCTTTCTTTACAATTTAAATGAAGTTAGAATACAACTAAAGTCGGTTGACTACAAGTAGCCTATTATTGAATAAACATGTTCCTGCTATTTATCTATTAGCAACCACATTGCATTCATGTATACTATATGGCAACTCTTTTCCTTTTACTCTTTTCCTACTGTTGTTGACTCTAATTTTTAGGTGTCTTTTATCAACTTAATGTTTTTTTTACTAGGCTGATGCATGCTCTCAGGCTGTGAATATAAAGAAATGACCTCATTTTAATGCGATTTGGTCATTATCCCAAAATATCAATGACAAGCTATGAGGTCAGACTTGATTCACAGATACAACATGATGATCTAATACTGAGCAGTTACTAAGAGATTGCATGGCGCTTAAAAAAAAAATGGAATATATTCATTATCTACATTAAATTGCTTTCAATAAGAAGCATACATTTCTAAGGTGGTTTAAAAATGATATTTTGGGTGCGAATGCAGCCAACTTGGTGAGTTTCTCACTGCGTATAGTGCAGCATGCTTTGGTCTCCATGCCATAGTAGAGGCAAGTGTCCAGTTAATAGCAGCCTAGTGACACCAGCCCATCTGTTAGGGTGGACTGCAGCCAATGGCAAGACAGAGAAAGCGAGGGGGCACAGTGCCATGTTCTTTTAATGGAGCTGGGTTTTTTTTATTTATTTATTTTTAATTATATATTTCTTTGTGCCCCAGCATGCATGCATGAGAGTGTGTGGATGTGTATATGTGTGTATGTGTACCATGATTGGTTGCCACATGATTCGTGGAGTCTGCTTGAGTTCAATGTCAGCTGTCTCTCATCCCTGCTCTTCTGTCCGCTCTGGTCCCAGGAGGCATCTGATTGCTGTCGCCATAGTGACTCTATGTGTCTTCCTGAAGCCTGCTCGAAGCCTGGTCTCCCCTGTGGACGCCTTTCTCCATGCATGACCTGCCGTTTGCAGAGTGCCTACATGCACACTGTCCCCAAATGGTCCAGTTAAAAAGGGTTTCCCTGTATACTACCAAAAAAACAGAGTTCCCAAAGGAAACACACATACACATACAATAATATTAACTTGATTTTCTTGTGTGTCTTTCAATATATGTTGGACAATAAATGAAAAACCCAAAAGGCTAAAGCATTTAGTAAACTTTTGTCTGATATAATGAGATATTGGTGAGTTGAGTGAAACATTAAATGGGGCTACATCTGATTTTGATATGAAAAGCCATTGCATCTCAGGAGAACCAATTAAAAAATGTGAGGATCAAGAAGTGGACCATACTTTTCTTGTGCATAGTTTGAACTTTGCTCATGAATTGCGTGATTGATGTGTTGATTAAATTATCTGTTCAGTGATGACAGGAACGGCGCAGTGGAGAGATGAGGAATAAAAGGCAGATTCAGCTCCTGCAGGCACATCATAATTGTCAAAAGAATACCCGCAGAGATTCAGCATGCTCTGAAACACTCCTCTGTGCTTGAGTAGGCTGGCAACTTATAGCACTTGAATGTTCGCTGGGGACGCAAAAACAAAAAAGAATTTGAATTTGCACATATTTCAATCACTTGACATTGCTCATATAAATCAACAACCTTATCAAAGACATACATATTTATGGAACCGTCTAACTGATGACAAGAAATGACACCACATGATGGACAGCCATTCCATTTTTCAGTAGCATCCAGCAAAATTACTAACCACTTTTGGTCCACACTCGCTGTTCTACTTCCAATAGTTTTCTATACAATATAATCAAAAACTAAAAAAAACAAAAAATCATTGTCTTATTTGAGAAGCTCTTCTTGTCTGCTTCTAACAGGCAGCTAGGTAACCTGGGAATTAGCAAGAGAGCAAGTGTGTGGTTGGACCTTCCCGAGATGCTGACTTACAGACAATCATTTAAGGGCTAATAAAAAAGCAGAGGCATTAATAGAACATGAATAGGGTCTGACTTGATTGTGCTTGACGGCACACAGTTTCTAGACTATGCTCCAACGGTCCAGGAATTCATATAAGAGACAGACAGTAGGCTATCATTCATGAGGGATATGGCAATTTTGAAAGGAACAGCTGATGATGGCAATTTCTGCAGTCATTTTTTTCCATCGCAGTATGTCAAGAAAGAAATATTAAGTGGAAAGTATTTGAACTTGACAGTGAATTATTTTCTGTTGTGGTTCTGTCTGGTGGTTTGCTTGAGTGTTCTATACAATATGTCTTATTTACAAATGGAAAAATTAAGCTTAAAGCCAACAAAATAGCAGTGGAATCATTTTAGTACAGTGACATGGATTAAAGGAAGAGTCAAGAATTAATAAGATTGAAGGCCCGGGTTCGATTCCCAGCCAATGCCTCAACCCCAGCCACTGGATGCAGTGCCGGTCCCAAGCCCGGAAAATTGGGAGGGTTGCGTCAGGAAGGGCATCCGGCGTAAAACATTTGCCAAGTTGATGTGCGGACCAGTTGGTCCGCTGTGGCGACCCCGAACAGGGAGCAGCCGAAAGCAACTATAATTAATAAGAATTAATTAGAGAATTAACAGTGCAGAAAGTAACAATTTGAGTCAGATCTTCACAGGCATAGCCAGAGCTATCTTGGTGATATACTGTTTTGTTCAACCCATACATTAACATTTCTGCCATTTGGCAGATGCCCTTATCCAAAGTGACTTACATTTATCTCTTTTATACAACTGAGTAGTTGAGGGTTAAGGGCCTTTGTTAAGGGTCCAACAGTGGCAGCTTGGTGGCCCTGGAATTTGAATTCACAACACATAACAGGGTCAAGTTGTTGTGCACATGTTAAATCAATCACATCTAAAATATTGATGGACTCACATTCATACCCAAATCCTACACCAAGCTTACCCCAAGTCTAACTCATGTCTAATTCATTGTCATAGCAATACTTCAGTTATGACAATATATCTAATAATATGAGACCAGTTTAGGACCTTGGTCAAAGAACAATTTTGGGAAAATGTGTTTTTAATTCTAATGCTAATTTTTTATTGATTGTTTGACTGCTTTCTACACAGAGACTTGTAAACTGCATTTGTATTTGTATTTGCAAAGTCCAGAATTCTAAATTATGTTGCAGGAACGATAGCTTCTTTCTACAAATTAATTTGAACAAGCTCTTTCTATTTGACAGCTATTAGCAGCTAGCTTAATGTGTTTTTATCACTTTCAAAATCTGTTTTTGACAATAAAGAAAATAACCTTTTTCACAAATATGCCACATTAGAATTTATACTGGCTGTGATGGCTTTAATACATAAGGGAAAACATTTTTAAAACAAAAGATATCATAATCTCATAAAGATATCATAAGATATTTACCAGTTGAATACCTGGTACACATTTACCTACTTAATAATACCCAATAATCTAGTCTTTTGTGAATATTTATTTCGCTCTAAAGATGCTTTTCAGTTTGGTGGAATAGCATTTTCTTAATCAAGAAAATACCTTGCACTGTAAAACAAATGGCACAAGAAGTTTGCCATGTTCAATATTTATATTGAACATGGCAAACTTCTTGTGCCATTTGTTTAAGATTATATAAGATAAGATTATTAATTCAACAATTTAGGAAAATTCCTCTGTAATATCATTCTAATCAGCAATTCTGAATATAGCATTTGATTTTGAGAAAAAATATATATAAAAATAAGACAATGGTTAGACATGTTTAAAGTTTAGGTATAGTGGTTTATAGGGTTGAGAAAATTCTCATTTCCACCTGTAGTGGATGCTAGTAGCTATGACACAGCTGTATTTAACTTCCACATTCTCATATTATCAAGGATAAAATGTTTTGAGAGCCTTACTAAATCACAACATGAATATAATATCCATTATAATGTCCAATATAATATCCATTATAAAAGCGCTATCCATTATAAAAGCGCTATACAAATAAAATTGAATTGAATTGAATTGAATATTTTTGGTGATAATAACTGAATATCCTCTGCACAAGAATGAGGCAGTATTGCTGGGTCCAAAGTAAATATAATTGTGTAGTATAGCAAAGTACTCTAGTACAATCTCTGAGTATACTATGTAAACTGTGTGTAGTATACTGACACTTTGTGATAGCCATATTGGCCAAATTGTGATGACTAGAAGACTGACTCAGATCATTTCCAAAAAGGTACATCTTGTGGGATGCTCCTGGGATAGTGTGGTTAGTACCTACCAAAAGTCGTCCAAGGAAGGACAACCAGTGAACCGTGGAAAGGATCATGGATCACTGATGCATGAGGGGATTGAAAGTTAGCCCATCTGGTCCAATACCAAAGAATATGTGCTACTGTAACACAAATTGATGAAAAATGTAACAGAAAGGTGCCAGAAAACACTTAAAGGACCTGCTACTAATATCTTGGTATCAGGTACCACAAGACACATCTGAGGTCTTAACCTCAATGGGACAGAGCTGTTTTAGTGGCTGATTGGTGTACATATACAGTACTTTATACACTATATTTATACACTATATATACACCGATCAGGCATAACATTATGAGCAGTGACAGGTGAAGTGAATAACACTGATTATCTCCTCATCATGACACCTGTTAGTGGGTGGGATATATTAGGCAGAACGTGAACATTCTTTTCCTCAAAGTTGATGTGTTAGAATCAGGAAAAATGGGCAAGCGTAAGGATTTGAGCGAGTTTGACAAGGACCAAATTGTGATGGCTAGACGACCGGATCAGAACATCTCCAAAACTGCAGCTCTTGTGGGGTGCAGTGGTCAGTATCTTTCAAAAGTGATCCAAGGAAGGAACAGTGGTGAACCGGTGACAGGGTCATGGGCGGCCAAGACTCATTGATGCACGTGGGGAGTGAAGGCTGGCCCGTTTGGTCCGATCCAACAGACGAGCTACTGTTGCTCAAATTGCTGTAGAGGTTAATGCTGGTTCTGATAGAAAGGTATCAGAATACACAGTGCATGACGGGTCAGGGCTGTTTTGGCAGCAAAAAGGGGACCAACACAATATTAGGCAGGTGGTCATAATGTTATGTATGGTCGGTGTTTATTTTTGAATGCTGTAGGAAATTGTTTGGGATATCATGGGTTAAACCGTGGCTCTTGCTGAAAGACATCCGCGGAGCTGGGGGAGCTAACGCGATAATACACTGCGCCCTCTGAGCTGCGGCTGACGTCAGCGCCTCTCGCGCGCTCCCCTTTTCGCGGGTCGCTTAGTGTGTTGTCTTGGCAACGCGCGTGCTGCGTCGGCGTACCTGGCAGCTGCCGGAGAAACGGAGAGGAAGATGGAGGAGAACGTTAGAGACCCCGATACTGGTGTGTAAACACAAAGCAGTGTCTGCGTTAGACCTTTAACAACAACACGCACATACCGAACGGCATTAGAGCGCATGAGCAAGGTGCTGCTGGTTTTGTCGGTCGGTGCATGGTGTAATGATAGTCACTCAATCTGTAAACATTGGCGTGTTTGCTAACGTTAGCCATGAGCGCTAACGGTGACCCATGTACAGGAGTTTGGCTTTTAAGGGTCTGTCGTCTCTGTGGATGTAAAACTGTAATTACTGTATTTATGAGCCTGGGATTTTGTGTCTGTTGATGTTGTGCTCTGTATTTAACAGTTTCTGCTCCCAAACTCCCACTAATTCATAAATAAAGACAGTTACAACTCATAGCCATTTGTTTTTTTCTAAGTAACTAGTCTGAGTATTATTAGTATTAATTATAGTACTATTATAGTACTTGTCACTCCTGTTTTCAGACATTGCGCGCTCAGACTAGCTATGTAATAAACGGATTTATTAATATTTTGGACGAATGACAAGAGCTACAATTCACCTGGAAGCGTTTTTAATCATTTCGTAAATACTAAACGTATGGCAATGTGTCTGTGTGTTAAATGATCTGTACTGTTATAGATGTTGTAACTGTGCTGTAAATGATCAAGCCGCAGCTTTTAAAGGATGAACGGATTTCTGTGGAGCTGCTCATAAAAGATCAACTGTGCAGGATATTATTTAAACATGAATTAAACGTAGTTGATTGAAGAAGCAAGAAAGTACACAACGACTATAATATGATGCGGATCAGCTAGCTGAACGTGAGCGCTGTGTGCCGGAGCTGTCAGTTCTGAAATGGCGGGGAATTTGGACGCGTGTCATACGCCAGCGCAGGTACGTCAAACGTCATGACGTCCCTGCTTTAGGCACAAAATAAGTCCGACTACATGCTGAGAGAGAGAGAGAGAGAGAGAGAGAGAGAGTCTTTATATTGATATTATACTATAAAAGGAAAATGGATTAAAACATGGTGGAGTTTTTATTTATTATTTTTTTCAGTTGTTTTCTAATTTGGTAGAAAGCCAGAGAAGTATATGATTAATGATTCCATGTAAAATTAGTATTGTTACCCAGTTGTAAAGCTGTTTTGTTTAGAGATGAATTAGAGCAGAGACTGTGAGCCATTCCAAAACTGGGATGTCTGCCTTTACATGCACATGACAGCTTCAACTCTTCTGGGAAGGCTTTCCACAAGGTTTAGGAGTGTGTTTATGGGAATTTTTGAACATTCCTCTAGAAGTGCATCAGTGAGGTCAGGCACTGATGTTGGACGAGAAGGTCTGGCTCGCAGTCTCCACTCTAATTCATGCCAAAGATATTCTATCAGGTTGAGGTCAGGACTCTGTGAAGTTCCTCCACACCAAACTCGCTCATCCATGTCTTTATGGACCTTGCTTTGTGCACTGGTGTGCAGTCATGTTGGAACAGGAAGGGGTCATCCACAAACTGTTCCTGCAAATTGGGAGCATGAAATTGTCCAAAATGTCTTGGTATGCTGAAAAACAACACCCGAATTCAATGATCTGGAGAGGTGTCCCAAAACTTTTGGCAATATAGTGTAGCTGATTAGTGACTAAGGGGAAATGTTTGTGTGTTTTTCCCATCCTTGCATTTCAAACTTGCTTCTATTAGGCAACAGAGTGTCCTCTGGGATGGCAGGTCACCTTTGGTGTTTTTTGATTAGTGTGCTAACATTAGCTTGTGCCTGAGGAACAAAATAAACAAATTAAATGCACATAAGAGAATGTAATAGTTTTGTTCTCTACAGTCTTCAAGCTTTCTAAGGCTTACTGTTACTGGGCTATACTATACGTTTCCACGTTAGAGTCATTTCCATGCAGATAGATATGAGCAAACACTGCAGTGCGCTGTGAGATGACACTATTTCACCTGGTACTCAGTAGCTGTGAGAGTCACTAATGTATACAGTCATGTTTTTTTTTTATTCCTTCAAGGCTTCTGTAATACTGAGGAACTCTTACACACAGTAGATTTAGCCAAGCAAACCAATAGATATCACAGAGTTTTATCCTCTTCATTTATTCAATGACAGGCATTCTGACAAAGTTTCTTACTTTTCAAGAGATCTTGACAAAGAATCCTGTGTGTGCACAAAAGATTGGTCTGTATTGTACACTGATCAGACATAACATTATGGCCTAATATTGGTGTTGGTCCCCTTTTTGCTGCCAAAACAGCCCTGACCCGTCATGCACTGTGTATTCTGACACCTTTCTATCAGAACCAGCATTAACTTCTTCAGCAATTTCAGCAACAGTAGCTCGTCTGTTGGATCGGATCACACGGGCCAGCCTTCACTCCCCAGGTTTATAAATGAGCTTTGGCCGCCCATGACCCTGTGACCGGTTCACCACTGTTCCTTCCTTGGACCACTTTTGACAGATACTGACCACTGCAGACCGGTAACACTACAGTTTTGGAGATGCTGTGATCCAGTCGTCTAGCCATCACAATTTGGCCCTTGTTAAACTCGCCCAAATCCTTACACTTGCCCATTTTTCCTGCTTCTAACACATCAACTTTGAGGACAAAATGTTCACTTGCTGCCTAATATATCCCACCCACTAACAGGTGCCATGATGAGGAGATAATCAGTGTTATTCACTTAACCTGTCACTGCTCATAATGTTATGGCTGATCAATGTACATTGGAGTATAACTTCTTTGTATAGTCTTGTCGTGGAGGCATTTTCTTATGCATCCATATGCCTTTCTTAGACTATCATATCAAATTATTGCCACCTCTAATTTTATTCTAGCTGTTTATTTTTCTCAGTGTTAATACAATCTAAAGAGTGGTATTATCAGTGTTATCAAAAGACATCACATAATTGCAAATAGTCCATGAAAATGTTTCAAAACTTTGAAAATCCTAGATTTTCACATTCAACATGTGTTAATAAAGTGGTCATTTTAATATCTAGGAATTCACAGATACTGTTATAAAATGATCAATACAAGATTAATATCAGAGCTATGTGTATAATCTGAAACCTGCTAATAAATGTATATTAACTTGTCTTTCCAAATGTGTTGATCTGTGTTTTAAACTTTTGTGTCCTCTGGTCATGTGCATAATCTTTGTTCTGACAGTGAGCATCACACTAAAGATGAAATATGTCATATCTGTTACATATTCACAGCATGGGATTACTCAAATCTGTTCTTCTTTCTGAAGCTTCATCTGTGCTTGCTCTCTTTGGCTGAGTCAAATGCTGAGCTGGTGCTGTGTGTTTTACAGGCAGTGAGACAGGAGGAGATGATGCTTTGCTGGGGAATGTGAGCAAGCTGACGGTCACTCCTCCAGGACACACAGGAGCAGCCAGAAAAGGACACCTTGTCTTTGATGCCTGCTTTGAGAGTGGTGAGTAGGCTGAATATTTAGAGCTCACTGTCCCAGGGTTCATTTTTTTCCTACACTGTCTTGTGTAACACAGCACTAATGCTAAACTGAGATTATTTTACTGTAGTCTAGCAGTAACAAACTGCTCTACTAATATATATATATATATATATATACAGTGGTGTGAAAAAGTGTTGGCCCCCTTCCTGATTTCTTATTTTTTTTGCATGTTTGTCACACTTTAATGTTTCAGATAATCAAACACATTTAAATATCAGTCAAAGATAACACAAGTAAACACATCATTTTAAATGAAGGTTTTTATTATTAAGGGAAAACAAAATCCAAAACTACATGGGCCCTGTGTGAAAAAGTGTTTGCCCCCTAAGCCTAATAACTGGTTGGGCCACCCTTAGCAGCAACAACTGCAATCAAGCGTTTTCCATAACTTGCAATGAGTCTGTTACAGCGCTGTGGAGGAATTTTGACCCACTCATCTTTGCAGAATTGTTGTAATTCAGCCACATTGGAGGGTTTTCAAGCATGAACCACCTTTTTAAGGTCATGCCACAGCATCTCAATCAGGGTCGAGGTCAGGACTTTGACTAGGCCACTCCAAAGTCTTCATTTTGTTTTTCTTCAGCCATTCAGAGGTGGACTTGCTGGTGTGTTTTGGATCATTGTCCTGCTGCAGAACCCAAGTTCGCTTCAGCTTGAGGTCACAAACAGATGGCTGGACATTCTCCTTCAGGACTTTTTGGTAGACAGCAGAATTCATGGTTCCATTTATCACAGCAAGTCTTACAGGTCCTGAAGCAGCAAAACAGCCCCAGACCATCACACTACCACCACCATATTTTACTGTTGGTATGATGTTCTTTTTTCCCGAAATGCGGTGTTACTTTTATGCCAGACGTAATGGGACACAGACCTTCCAAAAAATAAAATTGTCTCGTCAGTCCATAGAGTATTTTCCCAAAAGTCTTGGGGATCATCAAGATGTTTTCTGGCAAAACTGAGACGAGCCTTTATGTTCTTTTTGCTCAGCAGCGGTTTTCGTGTTGGAACTCTGCCATGCAAACCATTTTTGCCCAGTCTCTTTCTTATGGTGGAGTCATGAACACTCACCTTAACTGAGGCAAGTGAGGCCTGCAGTTCTTTGGATGTTGTTGTGGGGTCTTTTGTGACCTCCTGGATGAGTTGTCGCTGCACTCTTGGGGTAATTTTGGTTGGCCGGCCACTCCTGGGAAGGTTCTCCACGGTTCCATGTTTTCACCATTTGTAGATAATGGCTCTCACTGTGGTTCGCGGCAGTCCCAAAGCTTTAGAAATGGCTTTATAACCTTTCCCAGACTGATAGATCTCAATTACTTTCTTTCTCATTTGTTTTTGAATTTCTTTGGATCTCGGCATGATGTCTAGCTTTTGAGGATCTTTTGGTCTACTTCACTTTGTCAGGCAGGTCCTATTTAAGTGAGTTGTTTATTGTGAACAGGTGTGGCAGTAAACAGGCCTGGGTGTGGCTAGAGAAATTGAACTCAGGTGTGATAAACCACAGTTAAGTTATTGTTTTAACAGGGGGGCAAACACTTTTTCACACAGGGCCATATAGTTTTGGATTTTGTTTTCCCTTAATAATAAAAAGCTTCATTTAAAAACTGCATGATGTGTTTACTTGTGTTATCTTTGACTAATATTTAAATGTGTTTGATTATCTGAAACATTAAAGTGTGACAAACATGCAAAGAAATAAGAAATCAGGAAGGGGGCCAACACTTTTTCACACCACTGTGTGTGTGTATATATATATATGATATCTGACACCTGGATGTTAGCAGCAGATCCTTTAAGTCCTGTAAGTTGTGGGGTGGGGCATCGTTGGATCGGACTTGTTTGTCCCACAGATGCTCGATTGGATTGAGATCTGGGGAATTTGGGGGCCGAGTCAACACCTCAAACTCGTTGTTGTGCTCATCAAACCATTCCTGAAAAGCATTTTTGCTTTGTGGCACGGTGCATTATCCTACTGAAAGAGGCTACAGCCATCAGGGAATACCTTTTCCATGAAAGGGTGTACATGGTCTGCAACAATGGTTAGGTAGGTGGTACGTGTCAAAGTAACATCCACATGGATAGCAAGACCCAAAGTTTCCCTGCAGAACATTGCCCAAAGCATGACACTGCCTCCACAGGCTTGCCTTCTTCCCATAGTGCATCCTAGTGCCATGTGTTCCGCAGGTAAGTAATGCACACGCACCCGGCCATCCACGTGATGTAAAAGAAAATGTGATTCATCAGACCAGGCCACCTTCTTCCATTGCTCCATGGTCCAGTTCTGATGCTCACATGCCCATTGTTGGCTCTTTCAGAGGTGCACCGGGGTCAGCATGGGCACCCTGACTGGTCTGTGGCTATGCAGCCACATACACAACAAACTACTATTTTGACTATTTTGAATTTGCTCATGAGTGTTCGTGGGTGAATGCTAGTTTGGAATTCTTAGAAACGGTGACTGAGTTCCTTGGTCATTACATTACTTCACGCTGTCTGTTTGTGAAGACACAGATTAAACTGTGGTATAATCCACCATCCTCTGTGCTTAGTGCTTAAGTTTTGAAAAGCATTAAAATAAAAATGTAAATGATCTGTGTATGAATGAGTCAGAATATCCTCCATTGTTGGTAGAAGATACTGATTTTCTGGGTGATTTCAGTGTCTATATCAGTAAATATCAAAATATTGGTGAAGCTCCCCAAAGCAGTCTTGTGTTGCTACCAAGCACTAAGCATTGTTGTAACATGGGCTCTCCTACTTCACCTACATCTGTGCCATTGAGATGTGCCTTATATATGCCATATCTGTGTTCACAATAGCTGTAACATTTTGTGAATATGCAGTTTTTCTATTATACTATTTTGTGTGTTCCTCCCGTAGTCCATAGACATACGCTGTAGGCCAATTGGCATCTCTAAATTGGCATCTCCGTAGTGTGTGAATAGGTGTATGGGAGTGTGCATGATTGTGCACTGAGATAGTTGGAAACCTGTCCATGGCATCCCTCACCTTGTGCACCACATACCCTGAGATTGGCTCCAGGTTCCTTAGTGACCCTGTGTAGGATGAGTGGATGGATGGATTTTCTATGTGGGAACAACTTCAATGTGTCTTGGCCTACATTCTACAAATCTCTGGAAACGTACTGGAGGGATGAACATGGTTCTTCCCAAATCTATTCTTACAGTGGGTGTTACAGTATTTGTTACAATTAGATGCTTAGCAGCAGACACCCAATCAGAAATTGGATAATGTGTGCCTCATAGTACATGAAGGTCAGGATGTGGTACCACTTAACAAAAACAGTTCTGTAGCATCAGTCAAAAAATCACTGGACATCACAGATGTGTGCACTGTAGCGAAAGAGAAATATGTGATATCAAGCGCCTGGTCAAATATGCAACATTTAAAAAGGCTAAAAAGGATTAGACAGCTATGAAAGATAACAATGCCTGCTTTTGGTGCAGAACGGCAGACATGTCCTTTTTTCCTCACTGATGCAAAACCGAGAGACAAGCTGTTATTTAAAGCGGTCGCATGCTGTATTTATCCAGTCATAGTTGTTGACACGGCAAATATGCAAATAAGAATGTTAACCCAGGGTTTAGTAACGTAAAGTAAAGTCGAAACGTCTGATTATGAATACCCAGGATTAATTATTTATCGTGGGTAAAAATATGAGCAGTGTGAAACAAGATAACCCAGAATTCCATTTTCTTATTGTTTACGATGACCCAGGGTTAACTATTTCAAGTGTGAAAAGGCTTTATGTGTTCAGCTGGGTTGAGATCCGCTGACTGTGAAGGCCACAGTATATGATTTTCAGCATTTTCATACAAATTAAACCTTTCATTGACCCTCGTTCCCAGTGGCTAGGGTGTTGTGATCCTGGAAGAGAGCACCCATCAGGATAGAAATGTTTCATTGTAGGACAAAGGTCAGAATAACTTTCTATTGATGTGCAGTGACCCTTCCCTCTAAGGGGACAAGCGGATCCAGACCCTGCCAACTAAATCTCCTTCACAGCATAACAGAGTCTTCGGACTTCCTCGTTGTAGTGGCCATGCATTCAGGCTTATACCATACCATTCTCTTGTCATTTGCCATACATTAGAGCTGTGTGCTGGGCTGGTTTTAATTTCACCCTCACCCTCTTCTGCATATGAGAGTTTCTAATAAACATATACAAAATATAAATAGAAATAATAAATACTTCAGACCCTGAGCAGGTACTGAAACTTAAAGAACAAATGAATGAATGAAGTTACATCAGATATGCTCCAGTATGCTCCCACATTAATTGTGATGAGCCTCATAGCTAAACACCCGCTCCTCCCCATGAGGGTGCATGTCTACTACTCTTGTGAATTTTTTTGGATGTTGTCTGTGGATTTTAGAGCTCTGAAATCTCAACTGTTTTGTACTATTAATATAACATTAATATAACTTTCTCTGTAGGAGATGCTCTTGCTGACATTACACACTGACATTCCCAGTCACCTGTACTCTGTAAAACATAATTGCTCCAATTAAATGATGTAACTTTTCTCTTTATCTCCAATAGTCCAATAGGCCTAGGTTTCTAAGTTTTCAGAATTTATACTTAAAGTAATTTGTTGCCTTGACTACTTGAAACAAAGGTTATCTTCAAGTTGACTGTACTCATGTTTTTAAGGCTGCAGGTGAACTTTGAAGTTTAACCATCTCGAAATGTCTTACAGTGCTCAACAGTTCATTTTTTTTCATAGGCCTACACATGAATGCTTTCAGATTTCCAACCCTGTGTACTGAAATCTTTCCTACAGATGTAAATGCAGATCTTACTTTAGTCTCTGCTCTGTGCGAATCACTCATTTCTCAGTGCTTGTGACTGAATCTCTTGCCATCTGTGCCCCAAGAATGAACCCTCTTTCACTTACAATCTTGATCCAAAATTTATATCAAATTGGCTCCACATTTTTATACATACCAAAGATAACATAATAGTTAATAACAATAATAGTTTTTCTGCCCATTTATCTATCTATCTATCTATCTATCTATCTATCTATCTATCTATCTATCTATCTATCTATCTATCTATCTATCTATCTATCTATCTATCTATCTATTATTTTTATTTATTTATCTAGCAGTTATTCATATTGCATAAAATGTTTTAATTATTCATTCATTGTCTACCGCATAGCCAAACTATTCTCGGGTCACGGGGAGCCTGTACTTATCTCAGGTGTCATTGGGCATCAAGGCAGGATACACCCTGGACGGAGTGCCAACCCATCGCAGGGCACACACACACTCTCATTCACTCACGCAATCATACACTACGGACAATTTTTTAGAGATGCCAATCAACCTACAATGTATGTCTTTGGACTGGGGGAGGAAACCGGAGTACCTGGAGGAAACCCCCGAGGCACGGGGAGAACATGCAAACTCCACACACACGGCGGAGCCGGGAATCGAACCCCCAACCCTGGAGGTGTGAGGCAAACCACCAAGCCACCGTGCCCCCATGTTTTATTTAACAAGATAAAATTACCAAACAAAAGATAGAGATAAGGTAAAAAAGTTTTGCTTTTTGCCTTCTGTTTGCAAGTTACTCAGCAGTTGTGTTTCTTTTTTTCCTTGGTGGAAAATACATATTTCAGAATACCTGCAAATGATATACAACCTACATGTGACTCATTTAAGATTCAGAGAGCAAGTCACCTCTAGCTTGTGTAAGACCTTGGCAATTCATTTTCTCATTTTCAGCTGTTCTCTTTCTGCCAAATGCCAAAGCTCACTATTGTACTATGGTACTATACCTATATTTACATAAGAAATCCATGATGCTGCCAGTCTTTAGCAAAGTAAATGCTCAGGATTAAGAGTTTTGTAGGCTGGCTATTTCTACAACATGCCAAAATTCTGTTTTAGTAAGACCTGGAGCTCATGTAGCCATGAATAAATGACCCATCCTGTGAAAATATGATGGCCTTAAAAGGTAATATTAGGTCTACATACTGTCAAATCTGTATGATTAAAAATATTAGCTCTTCCTTTGTGTACAATTGAATTGCTATGTGGTGCGAGAGATTTCTCAGTGTGAGCTATGCTTTTACAGTCTAATTATCTCCTTTCATAAAGAATTGGGGGTAAAAAAAAAAAAAAGAAAAGTAAAGCATGTTGCAAAAGTGCCTGCTCTTTTACCTTGTCTGTCCACATGTTGAAAGCTGTAATTAAACAGTGCTGTAATATTTTGAAGAACGCTTTGAGTAAATGGCCTTTGTTTGGCTCTTTTTGTAAGGGCAAAATGAATGGCGGCATAATGAAAATAAAGTGCTTTTTCTGTGACAAGGTCAAGTGGGCAGTTGAGAGCGGCTCCAGGCTGGATTGACAGTGAATCAGTAGGGCTCTGGAACAGACACAATATCATTCTCTGCTGGGAGATTAGGTTCAGGGACTCCAGCAGATGAGACTCAGCTTTCATATTCTTGACAGGCAACCAATTCACTCCACCACAGGGCTGAGGCTCACCACTGCCCCTAGCCTCCCTGTGGGAGAGCTTTTTAAAGGATTTCTGTGCTTTTGGAAATGTTCTATATCAATGCAATTTCAGGATAGGCTAGCCTTTTTTGGTCTTATCAGCTTGTAACTTTTTTTTTTCCCGAGAAAGTTGGTAGTGTACAATTTCGGAGCTCATGATTGAAAAATTTCAATCGGACAAAGGACAAAAGCAATGCATGACAATATTATACCATGCTAGAGTTAGCCTGTATAACAGAAATGTGAATATTTGCAGTCACACTTGACTGTCTTGATGCGTGACTCTCGAGCAGTGTTCCTCAGAGAGACGGAGTGGTACTGTAAACTGTGCCATGTGGCTGAGGTGCTATTGAATCCTGGAGCTCAGCATTACTGTAAAACAACACAGTGCCATGCTTTGTATCATAATTTTTATTTGTGGGCAGTGAAGGGCATCGGCAAAAGAACAAGGAATATGATCAACATAAATTTACAGAGCCTGAGTTAATATAAATAAATAATCAGGGGAATTTATATGTTTCTCTGTTTTCCCTGAGGAATGGCTCTGAGGACCAGCGACATTGATTAACGAGCATTGAGCGGCCAGGCAGAGATCAGCTAACATATATGATATTACCCGCATTTCTCTGGCTAGGGAAATTCTCCTGAATGATTTATGGAATTGATATTAATCTCTTTCCAGTAAATGCATTACCAAAGTTGGAAACGAGAGAGGAATTGATATTACTGTGCTAATGTCAAATTAATGTCCTGTTGCTGTTTCAGCAGAGCAACACGGCAGCTAAACAACATTAACCGCTTCCACGCTGACAAAGGAGAAGTGACGTTTCTGTAGTATAAAATACTGCTGTAAGTGTTAAACATTATTGAGTTGAATGTCACTGAAAGGACATAACAGAGGAACGGTATGGAAATATGAAAGGTCTAGATATGACAGTTAATTACCCATCAGTTACACAGAGAATGCTCAGAGGCGAAACGTTTGTAACTTGTGAGCTTTCTTTAGTAGCAACTTTTTAGTAGAATGATTTGTTTTCCTTCTTTCTTTATATTACAGTTAGAGTTTTAGAAAAAACATCAACTTAGGGCCAGATGAATAGTTGAATAATTTTCAGATGACTGAATAGGGCAAAGGAAAGACACTAGAATTATTGATATGCATCCAGAAAATATCTAGCCCTAACACTTTTTACCTGCAATATAGAAAATTAAAATATCTCACGTATTAAAGATCATTGCTTGTGTTACATTTTAAAGGTGCGGCATGAGTTATACACACTTTCTCACTACAAGCTTAATTTATTGCTGAGTGAGGCACAGGGATTTAAACAGATGTATTTATTTGACTTGAAGCTATCATTCATCTTGCATCCTGCTGCCAGTACAGCTGTTTTTTCCTGTTTTTCTCTTTTTTCCGGGGATAGCTCTCAAGGTTTTGCATGAAAAAAATGTGAATTCAGAGAAATAGCTCATATCTTCAGTATCCAGGTAATAAATTCTAATTGGTTTATTAAAACAGTGCATGGTAATATAAAGTGTTTACTGATGGTATAAAACACCTAATTTACATTTAGATGAGATATAACTCACATTCTCGTCAGCTGTATGCAGATTAGGGCAGTAGTATATCTTTTCTGAGACAGTTGAGCCTCCAGGTTTTTGTGTCACTTGAAGAAAAGAACGCTCTTTCACTCTCAGTCTCTTTCTCACTTTCTCTCTTTCTCACTTGCTCAGTTTTTTATAGAACTTAAGAAAATGACCCCCATTATGCACAGGTTGATAGTAGAAAAACATAATGAATATTTCCTGAAGGCATCATTAAAGTGCTTGTGATGGCTCTTGGTGTATATGATGGAATTAGAAACAGTGTGGGAATTTCTACAGGACCTTGAATGCAAATGAGCTTTAGGGGCTCTAATTAGTGTTTTCATAGTGAAATGTAGTCTTTTGATTATTTATATCGTATTATTTATAACGTTTACTTTTTCTCTAGTATAAGCCTGAGCAAGTAAGAGAGTATTTGTTTAGATTTGTTATTATAACTTAGCAGTTGTACTTAATTGTAGGGTTGCAACAATAATCTGTTGGCTATTTTTCTAATAATTAAGAAATAATCTAAAGATTAGTTCCTGTTCCAGCGAAAGTAACTAATTGTTTATCTTGGAGATAATTGCCCTGACTGAGATAATTGGCCCGGTTGAGATAATTGGACAGACACGTAGCGCTATATGGTTCACAGAACCAAAAGAAGCAGTGCTGATGCAATCTGCTTCAGTCGTCTATTGTATTCCACCCCCAAAAATAGAGGCAGATACAGCATTACATTATAACCCACTTAACTGTACTATTGCAATATTTCTTGAACAGACATGCTTTGCTTTTAGTGGAATATAAATATTAAATTAGTGAAATGACTATCTCAGTGACAGTAGATACCACATTAAAGCATGCTGATATAAGAATTCATAATATCCTTTTCATGTAGACCTTCTGTAATCGCTGTAATATATTTTTTAAGTGTACAGTTTGTTTTGTTTCCACAGTTGTATCTGGAGACTTTATCACATTGTAGGTGGAGGTGTTCGTCACAAGAGTAAACACTGAAAACTGCGCCGCACATTTATGTTTTATCAGTGGATCAACGTAAAATTCAGTGTGCATGTGTGTATCATAGTATTGAAACTCTTCTTAAATTTGTACTTGTAAAAAGAAATACACATTTTAAAACAATTTCCACAACAGTAAAATACATCTGTAAAAACATTTGTGATTATTTTCTTTCGCTTATTTCAAACAATGGCTTTTTCAATTCATTGTGTTGACAGTATGTTCTGTAATGCTGTTGATAAGATCGACAAACGTAAGAATTATGGCAGGCCTTCTCGAAGAACGAGTTGAGAATGAGTTCTTTGCCACTGATGCAACTTTATTTTTTCTTTTTCTAACCAGCGAATGATTTTGTATATTTCTCCAGCCTTTATCTTCTCTCAAACCTCAATAACAGTAGCCAGTGGTCTCTGAGAGAGAGAGATTCAGGAGAGAATAGAACAGTCATGCTTTCAGAGACAGTTTTATACACTTTAGAGATCCCAAGAATCAAGACAGTCAGCTCCCCATTGATTAAAGAAGTGGGGAACATTTTAACAATCAAGCTCTCTGCTTAGCATAAGTGGCGGCAGGCATCATTCGGGCTCAGAAGAGATGAAGAGCCACTATAAATGTTTTCATCTTCAGCCAAAACATGTGATATAGACATGACCGGTGCTGTGTGGAAAAGATATTGATGTTTGAGAGGAGGATACTTTTTGTCACTGCTTTGCATGTATTACAAGGAAACACACACTGTCATTAATGCAAAGCATGACTCTTAAGGAGCAACCTGATGCATCTTCTGCATAATATTTGTGTGGCTATCCTGAATCTTTCAAAATGGAATATTTGAAGCCTTGTTCAAGTGTCCAATATTGTAATGAGAATGGAGCAACTGAAATTAGAAGGAAGTTCTAAATATTTCTATTTCTACATAATTGACAGGTCTATATAGACACTCTTTATGAGTCTTAAAGGGTTTGGGTTCATACTAATATCTAAAAATCTTAAAAGTTGTGTGTAGAACCCTACAATAGAAACAGTTTCATGTAGAAGCTAAAAACTTTATGAAAGCTAAGCATTTTTGGAAGCTAAGAATGCTTTATTAGGGGCATGGTGGATTAGTGGTTAGCAAATTTGCCTCGAATATCTGGGGATGGGGGTTTCATTCCTGCTGCCACCTTGTGAGTGTGCAGTGTGCATGTTCTTCCTGCGCTTCTCAGGTTTTATGTGGGTACCCTGGTTTCCTCCCCCAATCCAAAAAGCGTTGCATGCTTTCTCTAAATCTATAAATTGTACGAGAGTGTGAATGGGTATGCATTTGTGCCCTTTGATAAGTTAACAACTTTTCCAGCATGTCCCTCCAGCTTCCCTGTGAACCTGTGTAGGATAAATGGTACAGAAAATGCCTGGATGGAATGCTTTATTATTCAATGAAGCTATAAAAAAATGTACAGTGAGCAGAAATAAGTATTCGACTCCTTTTGTTTTTGTTATTCAATATACTTCCAGTTTCACTTCAAAGTGTGTTATGACTTTGTACTTATAAATATAAAGAGAAGCCGAAACATAAAGATATGATTGAAAAACTAAACCTATAGAAAGAAAAAATATTAGTATAAAAAGGTATTATAGTAAAAAAAAAGCAACACACTCTATGACTAATGAAAATGAAGGTAAGAAAGAAGCTGATTCCCGACAGCAACAGAAACAACAGTTGCACAGAGAAACAATGAACTGTACTGCAATCTCTGTTCCTACATTCCACACAAAACACAGAAGTGTGTCTAAAAGCATTCAGACCAATTAGAATTATTTTGGAACAATATACTCTGGTGAAACATAGCAAAAATAGAACCATTCAGCAAATAATTCATCTCTTCGTGTTTGGAGAAAGACAGGATGTGCGTATAATCCCAAGAACTCCATCCCCACACAGTGAAGTACACAGTGGGAGCATCATGTACTCTGCAACAACCCAAAATAGCCAAAATAACTCAAGACGGCCTTGCCTGACCTAGTCAGTCTCCTGACTTGAATCCCATTGAAAATTTATAGAGGATTTAGAAATTGCGAGTCTGTCAGATGGACCCTTGCAGCCGTGAGGAATTGAAAATGATTTGCCAAGAGCAGTGGGCCAAAATTTAACCACAATGCTTCAAAACCCTAATTACTTCTTAGCACAGAGGGTTCGAGGCTGTAAATGCCAACATCAGCTTTGCAACAAAGTACAAATGATGGCAATTTGTAGCGTCCAAATGCCTTTTTTTGTTTGTTTGTTTATTCTTTGTTTATTCTTATGAAAACATATTTTTTGTTCATATTGGATATTTGCACTGGAAGTATATTAAATAACAAAAACAAAAAGAGTGCTTATTTTCTTTCACTGTATAATATGAGAAACAACCCTGGCTGTGGGTGTTTGAGTAATAAGTATAGTAGATTTTTGTTGTCACTTAGATGACAGAAATAGGTATTACATTTAAAATTGATTTAGAGACGATATATCATACTTGCATAGCTAGATGTTCTATTGTTAGTTTACATTTTGTCCGTGAACATAGATTCCCATAGAGGAATCAATGTAGTTTGCATTTGTGCATTCATATGCAGTATCTATATATGCACAGTTTGCCAGTGTGGGCTGTTTCCTCTCATTCATCAATGCCACACAAAAACCCTACATGAGGAAGAGCTTTTGCTTGTGAAGAATCATTTTCAGAATGAATGTAAGTGTGTGTGTGTTAAATGATAAATGTACAGCTACATGTCTATAGGAAATATTTTGCAAACCTCAAATGGCAAGGTTGCGTTCTTATAGCTACACTATATATTTTTAAGTTTTGGGACGTCTGCCTTTACATGCACATGAATGTAATACAGAGTTGGCCCGCCCTTTGCAGCTATAACAGCTTCAACTCTTCTGGGAAGACTTTCCACAAGGTTTAGGAGTGTGTTTATGGGAATTTTTGAAGCATATTTGTGAGGTCAGGCACTGATGTAGGACAAGAAGGCCTGACTTGCAGTCTCCACTTTATTTCATCCCAAAGGTGTTCTACTGGGTTGAGGTCAGGACTCTGTGCAGGCCAGTAAAGTTCAACTACATCAAACTCACTTATCCATGTCTTTATGGACCTTGCTTTGTGCACTGGTGTGCAGTCATGTTGGAACAGGAAGGGGCCATCCTCAAACTGTTCCCACAAAGTTGGGAGCATGAAATTGTCCAAAATGTCTTGGTATGCTGAAGCATTAAGAGTTCCTTTCACTGGAACTAAGGGGCCAAGCCCAACCCCTGAAAAACAACACCTGCATTCAATGATTTGGAGGGGTGTCCCAAAACTTTTGGCAATATAGTGTATAACCCTGTAAATGACTTTACTATCGTGACGTGAGCTGATATCATGATTTGGATGAGTCAGACTGAACACTGGTGTGAGACTAGCCATGGCTTAATTATTGCAGTTTTAGTATCTTTACAAAGGCACAGCAATTGATTGTATATTGTGTGTATATTTGTGTGTGCTGCAGAGCAAGGCAGGTTGGGTGGCTATCTCAAAAGTACACAAGCAAATTAAACAGGTGATAATATGGCCTGACATTCTTGTCATCGCGCTCTGCTGCCTTTGATAAGAGTAGCGGTGGTTCTGATCTTTTACAAATTTGCCCAGATGCTAATTACACAAATATTTACTTGCATTGAAATGTCACTGAAGTCCTATACGGATTCTTGGAGGGAAGCATGCATTTTTAATTCCTGTTTCACTCTCTTACTTAATATTGTGAATACTGTGGTTTTTTTTTTTTTAAAAACATTGTACTAGTAAAGTTAATGTACAGTGCTTAAGAATACATTTTGTTACAATACAAGATGTATGCTACTTGTCTGTCTTATTAATACAAGTAGTAACAGTTAGAACTGTATGGAATATAAATGTTCATTCTATACTTATATATTCTTGCTTAGCCAACCACATTTAAAATCATATAACACATTCCCACCTTACGCTACTTAGTTTAGAAACTAATTTGTACCTGAAGGCTCTGCCTGCGAATGTGGCACATATTTCAATTAGCACACTCCACCTACTCTCACCAGCACTTTATAATGGACTGTAGGGGGATGAACAGCACACATGGGTTTCACACCTTCTACTTGACGGTTATTAGCAAAATATTTACTTAAAGCACATCATTTTCTTTAAAGCAAATGTAATTTTGTCAAGGTAAAACTGGCCATTTAGCCTAGTTAAAAGAACCTCATATACATACCGAAGCTGTGCTCAATATGAGGAAGTGAGTGGAGCTATATCTGACCTAATTTAGCTCATGGAAAAAACCCACAAGACTCAGCTTGAAGGATGATAACTCTGGTGTCCCACAATCTGCTGCAGAACACTGTAATTCCTGTTTTATAAAATTCATATTAGTGCACTGTGTAAACATCAGTGTGGATCTTAATTTAATAAAAACTCAGAGTTTCTGTCATTCTTATTTCTTTGTGTGTGTGTGTGTGTGTGTGTGTGTGTGTTCAGGTCATTGTATTACTCATTTAAACTACATTCATTATAATGTCAACCAACCCCCTCCTGCACAGAATGTCTAAAATAACCAGCTAAATAGCAATGCCACAGTCTTTTCAGTCATGTTATACAAGTATAATCATTTTATAGCCTAAATGGTTGGCTGTATTTGGTACTATTTTCCAGGCACCCTGTTTTATGAATTCTGAAGTCTAAAGAGGAGACACACCGCAAGCAAATGACTGCACACAGTTGTATTGTGGTACATTGCTCTGTGAACACGTTGAGCTCTGGTGATTGAGTAATCCATTTTCCCGAGCAGCTCTCCTGATGCCGTAAACACTCTTACCAAGCAGACACGTCATTCTTCATCTCAGCTAGGAACACCCAGCTTGGGAAAATGGTGTGGATTTGTAACGCTTTTGTGCTTTGTGTTTTCCTTTCTCTCTGTCTCTTTCTCTCTCTCTCTCTCTCTCTCTCTCTCTCTCTCTCTCTCTCTCTCTCACACACCCTTGTTTTCTCCACCTCCTCTCTGTTTATATTGCTGATTTATTTAAAGCGTTATACTTGAGATGAGATGCACTGATGTTTGCTATCTCACATTTACTGTATGCTTGGACTGTCTTTGTAAACCAACGTGCAGAAATGGAGGAGGAATTTTGATAGAAATGCATTTGGTTTGGTTACAGGCAGTTGCTCAGGAGTAAACAAAATTGAAATGTGCCCTACATATCTGTCAGTTTGTGCAGCCTAAGAAATGGAAAGGGTTTATGTTGTTCTTGTATGTATGCAGAGCAAATAGTAGCTTGCAAATAAAGAATGTTGTACAGAGAGGATCTCATTTGGTTCTCAATATAGCTTGCTATTACTCCATATTTTAAATCATGCTCCCCACTGACATAAAAGCTTGGGTTTTTAGATATCTAAAACTAGGGTTGTGTAAAAGTGAGATGCACTTAGTGAGACGATCCTCTGTATATAAACACAGAATACCAGCTTATTTTGTACAGAACTGATCTCTAAAATGTAATGTAATTCTTACAAACATGTCTTGTGGTATCAGGGTTTCATGTACTTTCTTCCTATTTGTATGGATATATTTGCTCAAGAGTTTGAGAAGGCCTCTGTAGAGTTATAGTCTTCCTCAGGAAAACCTATTTAAGACAGCCCACTGGTTCTAATCCAAGGCCATTTTAAGTGGGAATTTATAATGAGAGCGAAACTTTGTATGTGCCTTTTGAAGAAGATTCAGATTGTGCTCTGCTTTTTTTGGTACTTCCTGCAGAGCCAGAGTAGATTTAGTCAGAGCTGTGCTCACAGCTTTTATTTTTCTCTAGCGCAGAGAGAATTTAGTGTTAATATGTCAAATTACAAATCCAAGTTCCTCAATCTAAGTGTATTACCTAAGGATTAATGGCCTTTTTGGATTTGTTCTTGCAATTTTAACTGCTTTTTGTGTTATTTGTTTTTTTCAGCCTCCTCTTTCCTTTTGTACTTTCTAACTTTGTAATATATATTTATTGCTCTATCGGTTAATTTCACTTAAGTAATTGCACCATGTTAGGTGGAGTGAGCCAGATCGCTTCCAGAAGGAGAGGGAGACAGAGCACTGGTGCTTTGCCAAGGCTTTTGAATAGCTTTCAGTGGAGGCTTTTCCCTTCCCTCTTCCATCCCTCCCCACCCCATCACATAAAACTGGCAGTGCATTGACAGTGGGAGCACTTTGTGTAATTCCCCAGATTGAAAAGCTGTTTCACTATGAGAAATTTCTGTCCCTGTTGCTCCTGACAGAAAGAGGAGGTCTTGCTAGGATACTGCAGGCATCTTGTTCTTCACTTGCTAAAGTTCTCTGCTTCAGTTCAGGTATTACTGGATCATTTCACTGACCAGCCATGGCTACTATGAGGCAAAAGGCAACTGCAATTTTATAACTGCATCACAACCTAGCAGCACAGACTAGATATGCTGGCACATTGCTACAGTATAGCTTAACTGTGGTGTTATTACAGCCCAATCATCTCGTTCTGCCCAGGTGGGGCTGCTGCAGGCTTCAATATGGTTTTATATCCTAAACAACAATGTCCTTGTGATACCGCATGCCAGATGCCACAACCGGAAACTTGTCAGTATGTGTGTGCACATACTCATGTCCCACAGAGCTGAAAGTGAACAGCATGAGCAGTTCACACTCCCTTTGACATCTCATTCCACCCCACCGTGGAGGCTTCCCACCTTCCTGTGTCCATGACCTGTAGTAGTGGATTTCAGTGTGTGCTTACCCGCTTTCCTCCATCTCTATCCCTGTGTTTGCAAACTCATTACAGGCCAATCAGCTTGGGGCAGCATGTGTGGCCCCACAGGTAACTGGGCTTTAAATAAGCATGAGTGCACGCTCCCTTGTTGCATGGAACTGGGCCTGACAACAGCTGCTCTCAGCGCCACTGTTGACCTTCTCCTCACCACTAGCTCACCAAGGACTCTCCAACTGCTTCTCTTTTATCTCCACAACATTTGTAGGAGCAATTATTCTTATTGCTGTGAGAGATGGGGGCAAGGAGGAAGGGTAGTTGTAAACAGATAATAGAAATAACAAACACTATTTTACATTTAAATTGTGTTACCTACCACCCTCGTCAGCTCACCTTTATGGGGTTCACACCATAATTTTTTTTTTATTTTTATGCCCTTGCCACTAGGTGGTGTGTCCATACATCTGCTCATGTGTCCGTCTGATATAGCACCATATTTTAAAAATGGGTGGTTGAGTATTTGATTGATACGAAATTATCATTGTAATCAAGAATCAGGTTCAATGTTAAGCAAGGTCTGAAATATTTTTACTTCAATCACTTCCTTTCGTGTGAAAGGTATTTCAGGCATTTAAATGAGTAACAAGAATGCCTAGATTTCTACTTGTTTTAGATGTTTATTTGTTGGTATGGATATCTTTGTTAACTCTCAGATTTCTCACTTCAGGACGCTGGAGGTGTGAGGCGAACGTGCTAACCACTAAGCCACCATGCCGCCTTACATACATAAATAAGTATAAATAAGAACTAAATACTGACTGTATTTAGTAATAATAATCTAACACATGACTTCAGAGGAGAGAAAATGCATGGGTGCAAGCAAAATCATACCAGCCCCGCTGACCATGGTATTGTAAAGAAATTGGTAGAAGAAATTCTAAAGACAATTTTTGGCCAAATATCTGTGAACACCTGACCTTCAAACCCATATGTGGGCTGTCCTCAAACTGGAAGCACCCAGTTGTATAGTATGTCTTTGTATATTGTAGCATTACAGTTTTCTTTCACTGGAAATAAGAGGAGCTCAAACCTGTTCCAGCATGACAATACCCCTGTGTACAAAGCAAGCTCAATAAAGACACGGTGTGCCAAATTTGAAGTGGAAGAACTCATGTAGTCTGCAAAGAGCCCTGACCTGTTGAACACCTTTGGGATGAACTGGATGGCCCACATGGTCCAGGCCACCTCACCTGACATCATTGCCTGACCTCACTAATGCTCTCGTGGTTGAATGAACACAAATCCCCACTGGATCTGTTAGGATGTTCAGCAAGCACATATGGGTGTAATGTTCACGTGGCCACATTCTTTTGGCCATATAGTATATCAAGCATCATGGATCTCATACAGGATTAAAAAACACTTACAGAAACATACTTTAATTGCAAAAGGTTTCTTGATGCTTCTGGGCAAACCACATATGCCCAAGCCTTTCCTGAGGAATAGTCCAAAACAGTTAAAGAGTATTTAGAGTCTTACTAAAGATCATTGTTAATTGTATTTATATTTTGTTCCCATGTTGCTGCTTGAGAATGTGCTTCATGACTATCTTTCATTCATTCATTGTCTACCGCTTATCCGATCTATTCTCGGGTCACGAGGAGCCTGTGCCTATCTCAGGCATCATAGGGCATCAAGGCAGGATACACCCTGGACAGAGTGCCAACCCATCGCAGGGTACACACACACTCTCATTCATTCACGCAATCACACACTATGGACAATTTAGAGATGCCAATCAACCTACAATATCTTTGGACCGGGGGAGGAAACTGGAGCAGCCGGAGAAAACCCCAGAGGCTGGATAGTCAGCGACTATTTTAAATATTTTATATTTTATATAACACATCAGTTCAGTGCATTACTTCATGTTGCTTTTTTTTTTTTTTTAATATTTTATTCTAGCTGCATGCCAGTGAACTGTCCTTTACTATAAACTGCACAGAATATGAGAGTTGAATGTGACAGATTTGCGCTGTGAATGTCCAAGACAAACTGCTAATGTGGCACAGTTTATCAGATTCTCTGCAAGTTACAATCTAGCACTTAAACATATTGGGCAATTGATGTCCAAGCATTAAAAGGAAACCAGTTGAACACAAGGCACTTTATTTATTTATTAATGATTTTTATTTTATTTCAATGGATTAGTAAATAAATATATATTTTTAAATAGTATGAATATACTTGGAAGTTGCCCCACCTATGTATCAGCTACGTGTGGGAAACACTGGCAGCTGTTGACACACTTCGAGCGGCTTTTCCAGTCTGCCCACAGTCTTTTGGGACTCCAGAACAGAGAGTGTGTTTCATGGCTGAGATCAATAATACAATTTAGTAAATTTCACAGTGAATGACTCCCTGTGACCTACCAACTGTTATGAAATGAACATACTTGCTTTGGGCATTTCTTTTCTGAAAGGAATAAAAATTGTGGTGCGAGAGCAGAGGAAACATTTGAACCCTTTCAAATTCATTGGCCTCTTTATCATTGGTGCCAAGTGTGTAGGCTGCTGAGCATTCTGGGGTCCTCAGGCATCATGTTGCTTTGGTTTGCCTGATAGTTTCTTTTGGCAAGAACCGAATAGCGAGACCCCCAAGAATATGGAATCCAAACTGTTAGTTCTCTTCCATTTACTTTCCCATTTCATTTTTGATAAAAATGCTAATGTGCATGATTATTTCACTATTTAGTGCCATTTTAATGACAGCCTAGTGATTTGGTGACATTCTGTAATTGATGTCATTAATTAGCAGCCGTTGCCCTCTGAGCTCAGAGCTGGCATTTGTGCATAGCTCAGCCCATCTAATCCCACGCTACAGTGAAGTATTATTTTAATGCTTAATTTATGCTTGTCTCGAGGCACTCCCAGTCCTGACACCTGTTACTGAGTTCCACAAAGTTAGAGGTCATGCCTATAATCTCATCCAGATTTAACGATAAAGATATGGCTTGGTCAGTGGGGAGGGAGAGATTGATGTTGTCATGGTGACTCTTTGCCTTTAGACTTTCAGTAGGAGAGGAAAAAAATGCAAGGACAGAGTTTGATATGAGGCTCAGAGGCAGACAGTGTTTTCCTAGGGTTTGAATCAATTCCAGCTTTATCAGTCGTCTGTGTCCAGGAATTCTCACCCTTGAGAGCAGCTGATGTGTTTTCCAATAATGAAAGTGAGCACATTGCAAAAGTACATTCAGGAGGTGCCTGTGCTCCCATGTCCCCTCTAATTTCAAATGGACTTTCTAACAGTGAGTGTAGGCTCATAGAAGGGTTGAGAAATGTGTGTGGCTACATGCTTTGTTGGTGAGTAGTTCCTGATGCATACTGACTGGCTCACACACAGTTTGACTTGGCTATTGCAACATTTCTGGTCAGTAGGTAATGGCAATGATCTCTCACTCACCACTATGCAATCATTTGTAACGACCTGGAGACTGAAACATTGTCATCTTGATTAAATCATTTCTTTATAATGATTGGGTTTCTTCTGCTGTTGGGGTCATTTATGGTCTGTATAAAGATGTCAGAAATGGGAAATTGGACCGTTAACAATATTTCAGTTGTGACAAACCTATAACACAGTTCAACAGATTTCACTTTTTAAATGACGTATACTGAAATGATTAAATTCAAATGTACATTCTTTCCCTTTTTATCTTTTTTATTCATACTTAACTTCCTTTGTTTAAAGGAGGGTCCAGTGAATTTAATTTTTAGTTCTGAATAATGCAGAAAATAGCACTTTTGGTTACAGATGTCTTGTCTAGCTTTTAAAAACAAAATGATAGAAAAACGAATTCTTGAAAAGTGCTTGAATGTTGAGAACATTTAATTACATTATTCCTGTTCAGCAGAGATAACCCTATTAAAATAATTATTGTATGTTTTTGCATGTCTTTGTAGTTACCTCTCATATACTGTATACGTATTATTTTGAATACTTACAGTTAAATACTATTTAAAATAATGATGTCAGTTATATAGGTGTTCTGGGCTGAATTGGGGATAACTGAAAAAAATATGACAGAATACTTAGTCTTACTTGTATAAATATATAGAAGGGAGCTTACACAGTCTGTAGAAATGACAACAAAATTTTTAAATGTTTAAATGGCCTAATAAAAAGACAAGGTTTTAGCATGAACTGTAATAGTCAAGGGCAGAGATGACGATGAGGCTCGTGTTTAAATGCTGTAATCTACCTGATCAGACAGAAACTAAGATACTTATAATCAAAGTGAGAACTAATTTTACATAAAAGTGTAATTCTTCATAATTTGGTAGAAATATTTTTTCCCATAGGTAGAATAGGAATGAAAAGTGAGATCAGAACTCCGTAGACAATTTTAATTTAAAAGGCTTTTTCTAGGCTGCCACACATGTTAATAACATATGTATGTACTATTAACTGATCTGATCATGTTTCCGGTGGAAACCTATATAAAAAGACTTGTACAGTATGTATTGTGAAGTATGATTGTGTTGTATTTGTTGTTTTCAATCTAATCATTATGAAATTCATGTAATATCTGGTTTGTGTAGCAGTTTGTGTGTGTGTGAAGAAGAAGCATTTATTATTGCCACACATTACATCATAGTGGAATTCTTTGCTTTGCATATGTCAGCTTTTGAGGTTGAGGTCAGAGCACAGGGGCAGCTATGATGCAGCAACCCTGGAGCAGGGAGCATTAAGGGCCTTGCTCAAGTACCCAACAGTAGAAGCTTGGAGTGGTGGGGCTTGAACCCAAACCCAGTGCCTTAAACACTTGTGCTACCATTGCCCAGGCTGTCTCATTGTGTGTGTGTGTGTGTGTGTGTGTGTGTGTTCGTCCATTTATTCATTTGTTCATTCATTTGTTTATTCATTCATTCGTTCCTCTGCAGTGTTGGATGGCAGTATACAGGCCAGACCCTAGGCCTCAGGCACTGGTGGACTGCAGCTGTATAAATTCTCCTTTGTGCCGGATGAGCGGTGTGACTGGCCTGGCTTGTAGTTTGGTAATGGGATTAGCTTAGCCATCTTCTCTCTGCATGTTCATGTGTGAATGGTCCCGCAAAGCAGCACAGCCACAAATCAAAGGCTTTTTAGTGAAACAGCACTGCATTAAAGCATATGATGAATGCTAATGAAGTTCCCTCATATTGTTATAGAAGCACTAGAATCAGCTCTTGTTATGGCTGATGGTAACACTTTGTTTTGTCTGAGATATAAACATCTGAATTGAACAGCTGGAAGTGAAGAGCAGCATGCGCTGGATGGGAAGGTAGCACTGGCATTCTTTTCTGCAAACCTCCCACAACAAACACACTGCCGCACTGCTAGTGTACCTGAGGAAAGCTAATTCACACTGTGTTTACTGGCCTCCTTTACATAATAGGGTTAACCACATGAGAGTACAAACACACAATCACATAATATCGCAGATGCTCAAGCCTCCCACTCTTTTCTCCATATTGAATTTTTATTCCAGCTTGTTGATAGAGGGCTGAACTAACTTCTTGCAAATGAGAAAGTATTTCTTGCCCAGAGTCTCTGTGCGGAGTAATTCTCTACAATGGAAAAAAAGGGAGCAAAACACAAAAACAGTGTATATTCCCACAGAAGCTCGTGCAGCCCACTACTGCGCTGCACATTTGCTCTTATTTGTTAAAAACCCAATTTGTTAAATCTTAAGCATTGCACTGTTTTCTCTGAACACTTGATGATTAATATGGCCTGTAACCGGTGAATATGCCTCTGAGGAAATATGCAGATAGAACTAGAATTATAGGTTTAAAGAGAGTTTGTCTCTCTTATGGTAGCTTTTACTGTCTCTTTCTCTTTCACTTTCTTTGTCTCTCTTTCTTCTTCGTGCACACCCATATACATACACACACTGTTAAAATCGGCCGTTGATTCTTCCACTTCTCATTACGCATGGAGTTATCTGTCAGTGAACTGTCTCACCAAATGCCGTGTTTCCTTCAGTGCATGAAGGCTGGACCTCTCCCGAGCTATTTATTTTGGTTAAGAAGTGAGTGATGCAGTGTTGATTACAGCTCATCATAGTCTGACTTTGGAGTCAGACACCATAAAATTAAAACTGAAATCAATGATGTATCCATATCTGTTCCTCTCAAGCTGAACATAGATGTGTAGCCTTGAGGCCTGTATTCCTCGTTTGACTGAAAGTATCTGCAGAATCCCTGATAGACCACGGACAGCAGCTCACTGTAGCATGCGCTCTCCATGGTCCTGAGACGTCAAACCACTCTGATATGCCTGTGCTGTAATGGGTTTCATCAGGCTGAGAGCAAATATATGATACACTGTAGCTCCATTAACGGAACAGTTTCACTTTTCCATCATGCTGTGAGGGATGCTTTACCTGAATCTGTGTAATCCCTCGGGATGTCACATATCTCTCTAATGTTAGATTTATTTACAATGGAGTTGAACTGAACTTCACTCGTTATCCAAGACAGATTTTCCTTTTCCAAGACCTGGTTTTCCAAAAAGTGTCCAAATTAATTGGACCCAAAATAAGCCTAACTTGAGCTTTAGGACTTCAAATTATAGCTTAATATGAGATTTTTTTTTTTACTTTAAAACAAGCTACATATGTTCTGTAAGAGTTTTGCATAAATAAGTTTGTATTGCAGTTTGTAGGTCATTGACTTCGGGTAGCCATTATTTGGTGCCAGAAGCATTTTAGATGGTTAATGTGTCAGAATGCCATGTGATGAATTACAGGGCACATCTGTGTGGAACAGCTGTGGTCACCATTCCACTGTTTTTTCAATTGTGCATCCACAGCTGGCCATGTTTCCCCCCATTGCCCCTACAGGGGACTTCTCTGACTCTCTCTCTCTCTCTCTCTCTCTCTCTCTCTCTCTCTCTCGCTCTCGCTCTCTCTCTCTCTCTCTCTCTCTCTCTCTCTCTCTCTCTCTCTCTCTCTCTCTCTCTCTCTCTCTCTCTCTCTCTCTCTCTCTCTTTTCTCTCTCTCTCTCTCTCTCTCTCTCTCTCTCTGCTCCATTGTTTCTTTCCTTTTTGCCGTTATTTTGCCCTCCCTTTCTTTCTTATTCTCACACCTATTCTTTTATCTTCTATTCCAAGCACTGGTTGAGATAATGATCAATCGGTCCATTAGACAAAGAATTGTATAAAAATTACATGTAAGTGTAATGTTCCTTTTGGTGTGAAATGTGTTTCGCTCAACTCGGCTTGGGACACAGACTGTGGGGATGTGTTCTCACTCCTGAGAGTTACAGTCTGTCACTGGCTTTTTAATATGAAAGGAAATGTCGAATAGCAATATATCTTACTCCTGGCGAACTTGCCCTGGAGGTTTTAGGCTCTGCAACCTATTTCATGAATCTGCATACCTCAATTTAAACAGCACTCTCTCTCTCTCTCTCTCTCTCTCTCTCTCTCTCTCTCTCTCTTCTCTTTCTCTCTCTCTCTCTCTCTCTCTCTCTCTCTCACACACACACACACACACACACACACACACACACACACACACACAAAACTGTGCTGCTTTCAATTTATCGATCCTGGCATATTATGCTCAAGACTTAATTCAATTTTGTGTCATATTGGAGTTACACCAGAGCATATCCATTTCAGTTGCTTATGTTTAAAAGGTCATTTATTGACCTTTGTCATAGCTGTCTGATAATCTATATATGTCTGTCAGCCAGGCTTATAACAGTCACCTCTGCTCATGTTCCCAGATTTCAGCTGCAACACAATCTCACCAGTACCAATATACATTGCTCTAAATAAATAATTTTGACTCATATTGTAAATGTACATCACTTTTCCATGCTGTGCTGAGTCTCAGTAACTTTTTTTCCCAGGTATACACTAAGGATCTGTTGTGTGCAAGTCATTCATTCATTCATTGTCTACCGCTTATCCGAACTATTCTCGGGTCATGGGGAGTGTCACCCTGGACAGAGTGCCAACCCATCGCAGGGCACACTCACTCTCTCATTCACTCACACGCTACGGACAATTTAGAGATGCCAATCAACCTACCACGCATGTCTTTGGACCGGGGGAGGAAACCGGAGTACCCGGAGGAAACCCCCAAGGCACGGGGAGAACATGCAAACTTCACACACACGGCGGAGGTGGGAATCAAACCCCCAACCCTGGAGGTGTGAGGCAAACGTGCTAACCACTAAGCCACTAAGCCACCGTGCCCCCCTGTGTGCAAGTCGGTGTGCAAGTCGGTGTGCAAGTCGGTGTGCAAGTCGGTGTAATATTATTCAGCATAGTATATCACAGTTTTATGAGTACACATGAGTTTCAGATTTTGAGCACTTGTATATGTGCCAGTTATGTTTGTGTGTGTGTGTGTGTGTGTGTGTGTGTGTGTGTGTTTGTGTGTGTTTGTGTGTGTGTTGTGTGTGTGTGTGTGTGTGTGAGGAGTTTGATGTCTAGTGGCTATTCAGTTGTTGGCTGACAGAAGGGGTGAGCTCTGCTTGTCTCGGCTCTGAGTATGTGGTGGTTGCCCCATCTGTCAGTAATTAGCTCTGAGCTACCTGGCGCCGCATGGTGAATTCCACACTCAGTCCCAGAGATCTGGACATCTCTTCTCCCTCCTCTACACCTGACCAACTGTCCTCTGCTCATCCATCTCATCCATCAGTGTTTAGACGTTTAGAAAAGTTTAGTTTTCATTCTTTCTGTCTCATCATTTTAGAGGTGAATATAATGCCTTTGACAATATAGTGCCTGAATGCTTGTGACACTTTGTTTGGTTAACTCTAATCTTCGTGGCATTATATGAGTTCTGGCATCTGTTGCAGAAGAATCCTCTTATGCTATTCTCTATGTATTCATATAAAAGTATATATAACTTAAAAAACTGTGTGTTTTCTGTTGCCATTTGACATGTGTTTGTGGTCATTATTGCACTCACCAAAATGAGAAAATACCTTTTTGTTTTTGTTTATTTGTTTATGGTTGCTATGCTGAGACGCATGTCTTGCTGAAGGCTTGTTATTTCACGATCTGCTTCCAAAGCTGTCTCAGTTGTCACCTGAGTGGCCGCCAAGATTCTCTGCAGCCATCCCATCTAGCTTCTGTATTTGTGTGTGTTATTCCTTATTTCTGTGTGTGTGTGTGTGTGTTACTCCTGAAAGTCTACATAAACAGTGCATCTTCAACGTGAAGCCTCTGATTACATTTAAAATTAGAAATGACATTTCTAATTATGGAGAGATAAATAAATGATAGTTATGATTTTAACTGTGTGTGAGATAAATGGCTGGATCTTTCTGAGGTGCAGTTGTTTTAGTGTTTTTAAAATGCAAACTAGTCTTTTTCTTATTTTCTCTGTCCCTGTCTACAGGTAATTTGGGTCGTGTCGACTACATTAGTGAGTTTGAGTTTGACCTCTTCATCCGACCCGATACATGCAATCCTCGCTTCAGGGTGTGGTTTAACTTTACAGTTGAGCATGTCCGAGAGGCACAGGTAAGCTTTAACACTCAGAGACTCACCCACTTACTGCAGGATGTTTCATAAGTCCAGCATCATAGGAGAAAAACATAAGCTATTATTATTTACAGAACTTGCTCAATATGCTCTCTTTGATTTCCTATGAATAGAATTATTTAGAATGAATAAAAGTTCTTCCTTACTCAGATACATCATAATGTGTTAAAACTTTAAAAAAAATTACCTTAACATTATGATGCTGGACTTTTGGGACACCCTGTATAACTTAAACAACGTAAAAAAAAAAAGTCATGAATACAAAAAAGTCTGCAAATGTTTCCATGAAAAGCATTTTAACTCATGAATCGGGTTAACAAAACCTGACTGCTGGGACGTAAAAACATCTACCTGTCCTCTACCTGTACAGGAAGTTTTCCTATTTTCTGACTTATTGAGTTTTGGTTCTACTTTTTATGTTCCATACGCAGTGGAGTTTTCCTCTTTGCTTGTTTCTTAGCTGAGTTCTAATACCAAAGTTCTCACCTCACCTTACAGTGACCTCACGTGTGCTGACTATAAATAGCTCCTGCTGTGCCTGTGTTTATATCTGAAATTTGATTTTATGTCTCACTTTAATCCCTCTAAATCCCAGGGTCCTGCTATCTTCTCTTTGCTCACACATGTAACCAAAAAATATAACACTTTCACTTAGGTGGCTAAGCCATTTTACTGACATTTTTTCACAACTCAAACTGTTTCCACTCATTTCTAAAGAATATTTAAATATGTTGTGTCACTTTTGACGGCACTTAAAAAAGTTTTGAAAGTCATGTAAGCTTAAATGACACAACGGATGATGTCTGCTTGTCATTACCATATTGATGATCTGACAAAAGATTTTCAAACCTCTGCACTAGTGTGACCTGCTCTCTTTCCCCTCGGTGCCAAAGGCAGACAGTCTGTGGCCTAATGAAATTTATTATCTGCCCAAATGCTGACATGAATTCTCAAAAGATATTCTGGCAGAAGTCATCTTGAGCTTGTGCTTGAATAAGCATCTCGATGAATTATAAATTACACAAAAAAATCACATCAATAACACTCACACAAACTCAGCAGTTTAAGTATACATCTTTTGAATCTAAATACATTCCATATAAATAGTGACTATTATGAATCTATTAAATATTGTGCCTTTCTTTTTGCTTTGCTATCGAATATGCTGTGTGTCTTTCTTCAGTGTCAGTCACCAATAAAATGTGCCAATCCCCCCTTTTTTTGCATCTGCCTGGTTCAAAGGCCAGCTTAGCAATCAGGTTGGTAAACTTAACCTTGAAGTAGAGCTTGAGGACTGTTACACTCTATTTTTTCCTCTTTTTCCACATCTTTGTCACCGTGCGGACAGGCGACATCCACTGCCGAGCCCAGAGAGCTGCGATTGGTGGGGAGCAGTAGTCACATGCCACAGTGATATGTGGTGATAGAGGCTGACCGTCAGGGATAGGGCTGGGCAGGTCTGGGCTTGGTTGGACTGTGTTTTCTTTTATTAGCACTGATTGGAGCCTCATCAGCTCTGCCATTCCTGATTAATGCTAAGAGTCAAACACACACATAGAACGGGATCAACAGGAGAGCTGTTGGATGGGTCTCACTCACTCTCCCTCTCTCTACTCGAGGCATCTGTAAATCCTGATTGTAGGAATCTTGAAGGAAGAACATGTCATAAGAAGGATAGAGGCAAAACATGAAGGAGAGAAAGCAACGGAAAGAGGGAGTAGATGAAAATGCGGGATTCTGTAGCTGTCTCCTGTAGCCTAGCTCTATATCGGACCATCTCTCTGCAGTGCTGTAGTCAGCGCTAATCAAATTTTATGGGCAAGAGATGAATGGGAGGTCTTCACTAGGAGCCTGATCGATTTTAAGGCCAGATAGGCTTCTGCATTCTGCTCCAACAGGATATTTGCTGCTGTGGCAAAAAAAAGGAAAGAACAGCAAGGGGCTAGAAGACACACACACACACACACACACACACACACACACACACACACACACACACACACACTACATACAGGTGGCAAAAAAGGAAACATTTACACTATTAGATTTGGAGCACCTTTGTTGATGCCCACTGCATTCCCCTCCCACCTGTACCTTTCCTCTTTCTAATCTCTCTGCTATCATTCCAATTTCCGTTTAAAAATGAGCACTACTTTGAATTTAATCTGCAGTGAAAGTTACATGGTAGTGATTGTATGTTTAAGGATGTCTATAAATGTGTATATAGAAACGCATTAGTGATCCTTAAAGCACATGTGTATTTGTGATCAATTTGTGATACCGTGACAGGAAAATAAAAGCACATATGATAAATAACAACACGGGTAATTTAATAGATGTCTGCATGTGTGTATGTGCGCATGTGTGTACGTGAAAAGCTCTGCGCTATAGAGATATCAGGACCGGTGCAGGGGAGTCCGAGTGTTTTATCCTCCTAAGCTTGCCAACTCCCAACTCTGCGCCAAGAACAGGGGAATAGGAAACAGTAAAAGCCCGTGATATTGGAACTGAGATGACCATTTTGAAGGGATGTAAGCTGGTGAAACAGATTTGGTCTGCCTCAATCAGCTTAGCAGCTTTGTGGAAATTGGCTGCAGCATAACATTTTTATGATAGATGGATGCCACCAACACTCTACCTCCCCCTCCTCCCAGAAGGGAAAAAAAAACACTGTTACAGAACCTCTGCACTTTTTGGTTAATTGCTCTGCAACTGTTTAGAGGTGCATTTGAGACTGTAATGATCCATGTGTTTTACTGCCCCTGTGCTATAAGAAAAAATAACAGAGAGGAGAATAAGGATTTACATTTTATGATCAGGAACATAAGGGTTTCTCCCTCAGGGATAATGCCGATGGTTGCATTAAAATGAATGACACTGTCGTAATTTATTTTGTTAAAATATATACAGATGGGACAAATTAAAGGAAAAGTCAATGGCTCTTTAATGCTAAAAGAAGAATTTTGCTGCCACGGTTTGGGTTCACTTGTCTATTTAGAGACAAGCATCACTGCAAATAAATACAAAGTTATTCTGTCTCATCATCTTTGTCCTGTGATGAAATCCTGATGGGATGTCCATAGCCACTGTACATGATGGCTAATTGAATGGTGCATGAAAAAAAACATATGCTATGGCCTCCACCAGATCTCAACGCAACTGAACACCTATGGATTTTGGACTGACATATTAGAGATTGCTCTCTGTAACCATCATCAAGACACCAACTAAGGGAATATTGTTTAGATGAATCTATTTACTACAGTTCTGGAGGTGTGTAGAATCTAAACCACGGCACATTGAAGTTGTTCTGGTGGTTTATAGCAGCCCCAAACCTTATTAAGACATTTTATCTTTTCATTTATTTCTTATCTGGAAATGAAAGGGTTTCCCTCCATGGAGAATACAGACACATTTCTCAAGTCGTGTGCTTTTTTGCCACATCATGCACCCTGTACAACACTCTGTAACGCATGACAATTAGTAATTTGGTAGGGTGAGGGCTAACACTTCCTATGAGACACAAAGCTACTGGATCTATTCCAACTGCAGCTCATGGAAGAGAGTACATCTGATCTACAGTGCAAAAGAGAATGTGGTTCCTGTAAACAAATATCAGGGCCTTTTATACTCATAGCCACAAATAATGTCATGGTTTTAACTTTTAACTCATTTGCTTTTTAGACCAATATAGGTATGTAACACAATATCTATGTCTGTATCTACACTGATAAGCCATAACATTATGACCACTGACAGGTGAAGTGAATAACACTGATTATCTCCTCATCATGACACCTGTTAGTGGGTGGGATATATTAGGCAGCAAGTGAACATTTTGTTCTCAAAGTTGATGTGTTAGAAGCAGGAAAAATGGGCAAGTGTAAGAATTTGAGCGAGTTTGACAAGGGTCGAATTGTGATGGCTAGATGACTGGATCAGAACATCTCCAAAACTGCAGCTCTTTTGGGGTGTTCCCAGTCTGCAGTGGTCAGTATCTATCTAAGTTAATGCTGGTTCTGATAGAAAGTTGTCAGAATACACAGTGCATGACGGGTCACCAACACAATATTAGGCAGGTGGTCATAATGCCATGCCTGGTCATTGCACATGTAGAGTCCTCCAACTATTCATATCTCTACTTATATTCAGCTTGATGTGGGCATGGCCTAAACTGACAGGTAGAAACGTTAGCTCTGTCAGCATTGTCTGTGAATTCTGGCTCCAACAGTTCCTCAGCCTCACCTACATCATTTAATATCATAATTGGTCTTAACCGGAGATGTGCAGGCTGTTTGTAATGCCTCTCACTCAGTTATTCTATTCATACATCTGTAATATTTTCTAACAAATGTATTTGGTTTTATTTCCCAAAATATAAACTGACTTAATTTAACACCCTGACCAGGCAGTTACTAAGGATGAATAAATGAACCTTGTAAATGCATTAGACAATGGTGCATGTTCAGGGTAATGAAAGTGCTCTTTCTTTGTCATACGAGCTTCATATGAAACTACTCACTATCAGGAATGTTAAAATGAATAAACAGAATAGCATCAGTCCTGATGCACACCTTTATTTTCAAACAGATTAACATAGAAAACCCCAACAAAATAAAATAAATAGTGCAGCACCTATTCAATCAATATTTGTATTTGTTTAGATCACATTATCTGTTCGTTCCAAATAATATGTTTGTATTCATTTACATTTCTACTGCTGTTTGTTTCAATATCATGCACATATACTGTACCCCATACAATAATGTATAAAAATAAATGTATAAAATACTATACTACTATAATACTATATAATATATATAATACTATAATGTTTTGTATTGTGTTAAGTTGTGCTGTGCAGTCCAGATATGTGTGTGTGTGTGTGTCTGTGTGTGCGTGTGTGTGTGTGCATGCGCACATTTGTGTGCGAAAGAAAGAGGTGTTGCACATATATCAATGGGAAGCTCTATTTTAGGCCATAAAATATCTGCCTTTAGCACTCTTGGTCTTCATTTGTGGGCTCTGCAGGCTCAGCTGCTCGAGAAGCTGAAATGCCTGCACTGGACTGATGGAGGAAAAATGTAAAGTTGGGCACATTAGGGCTCGTGTTAGGCGCCTAAAACAGTAATCCTGTTTCAAAGGAAAGCAATAAACTGACTTCTGTAAGCATTTTATGTATAGCGTATGTACTCAGTGCCACATAAAATATCAGTGATGATAGCATAGCAACAAGTATATATTCACTCACTCAGATCACACACACACACACACACACACACACACACACAGTTTTCTTTTAGGTAGAAATTGATTTAGACTTTGATAACATTTCTAATGGAAGTCTTTAAAGTTCCTTTTAGCCATTCTCTGTTTCTGAATAAGAAGTCAAAGCTTGCTTTTAGCTGATGCGAGTGTGTCTTATAAGGAGTTTTGTAGCCGTAAAATGGGAGGAGATGAGTGAAAATTCCCTGGCCCATCCGTGATTGCTGTAATGGATGAGATGCATATTGATTTTTCTGCTGGTGTCGGCTAGAGTTTGTGAGAGCCTGTATGTGTGTGTGTGTGTGTGTGTGTGTGTGTGTGTGTGTGTGTGTGTGTGTGTGTGTGCGTCTGTGTGTGTGTCTGTGTGTGTATGTAGGTGGGTTGGAGAGAGAGCAAGAGAGCGAGTATTTGGGTGTGTTAATGTGTGTGTATGTGTGTAAGTGAGAGAGATGGTTCCAGGAATGGGCGTGTCTGGTTTGCTTTTGGCGCTATGTTCTGGGAAGGCTGCTAGAGATTGTGCTGTGTAATATCAGCTCTTTGGCACAGCCCGACCTCTGAGACCGCCTCTCCAAAGCTGCATAATAGCCTTTTATCAGCATGGCCAGTGTGAGAGTGCACGCACACACACACACACACACACACACACACACACACACACACTCACACACAAAACCACTGTGTGTACTGACATTTAAGGCCGCTGGTGGACTTCAGAATGGACACGTCCACGATCAGGGTGGGGCTGGCAGAGCTTGCAGCTCTCTAGTGTGTGGCAGAGATCAATGTGATCAGTAGGAGGGTGCGTATATGCCCTTGAGGTGGCTTATGATGCTAGGTACACACACACACGAAACCTTACACTTAGGGTAAGGTTTCCTATTTAGGGGAATATGTTTATTAGCAAATAACTGAAGAAGAAAATAATGAAAAGAAATGAATTAAACAGATTACCTAATTTCTGCTCCTCTTACTTTCTCCTCCCTTACTTGTATTGTGTGCCTCCCGGCAGCTGGTGTTTTCCCCTCAGCTTGTGTCTGTATGTGCTTGGCTTTTAGTGTCTCTCTTTGCTGTCTCCCTGGAGCCTCCTGGTACAAGGGGATTTCCACAGCCAGTGAAAGCAAAAGAACAGCTGTGCCACATCTGAAGGTCGGGCTCTGGTGAGGGAGTTTGGGGACTTTACCTGTCATTTAGTTGAAGGCACTGTCATCCAGGTCTCTGTTTTTACATTATCTGTTGCTGCATTTACTAAGAAATACTGCATTTTCTAGAATCAAATAGGGGTCAGGTGTATTGTCCACTATGTAGCATATAAAACTGTAATGCATGTTAAAGTATAAATTAAGTCTTTAGAGCTGAACAAAATTGTCAGTCTATTGGAATTAGCTGGATTACTGCATGAATTGAATCTCCATAAACATGACGATTCAATTGCTATGACATTACTTATACGGAAAAGCAATATGTTGTGGATGTCGTTGGTCAAGAAGACTGATGACTTATTAATACAAAATTCAGATGACTCGTAAAGCAATTACTTTTCTTCACGACTGTATATTTGGTATGTCCCTGATTAAATCAATAATTCTGCATTATTTACTTTGAATAAAAGCAGCTGACTTCCAGTTTTTGTTTTTCCCCAGCCAATGCTAATGTAGCCGCACAAGCTGAGTGCTCTGTTGAGACAGAGCAGATTGCAAGCATATGAAACGACAGGCCCATTTACAGGGCAGCTGTAAAAATGGCTAATGTGGCTAATGTAGGATGATCTTGCCAGTCTTTTCTAGGATCTACACAAACTTTTATTTTTCCATTTACTTTTTTTTAATCTAAAGAAAGCAGGTCAAATGGTCAAAGTGACTCATGTTCATACATATGACATGTGCATCTGGACTCCATGCAGAGAGCTATATACACCCACTGTGAACACACACCGGGCGGTGACATTTACACGCTCACCTACCAGTATTAAAGCTTCAGATTAAATCTGCATGCCACGCTGAGTGCTGAAGCCTAGCATCATGTGGATTAAAGCCATTTATTAAAGGTGTGAATTTTCACTTACCTAATGATTTAAGCCGATTACCATTCAAGGGGTCACGATTTGATTCTTGATGCATCGCCATTACTCAAGCTTTTGTGTCACTGTACAGCATTGTGTCTGTGAACTAAAGCCAGTATGGGATGTTGTACCTATGAAAACTCGTTTTTTTTCTTTTTTTTTTTTTGCAGATCCTTAGCAATATATAGTGCAATAAATTTGTTTATACATCGACCGTATAATACCCAAAGTATTCCTAAATGTCAGCTTTTAAAAACGAAGGAGCTGGATTCATTCCTTCTTGCTGCAAATATTCCTACTTCTCCATCTATATCTCTCACATTTGCCACATCTATATACTTAGATTAAAAATCCTTACTCGGTTTCGGGGACCATGATGTGGCCTTGTGTACCACTGGTCGATGGAGTGGATGAGAGGATGAGAGATGAGAGAACTAAGCATAAAGACTGAGCATTGTGTGTCTGCAGGTCATTACTCAGCTGTGGGTAATGACCTGCAGCATGAGGCTTTTGCAGAGTATAATAAAAAATTAAGAAAATGACGCAGTACATACAAGTTTAAGTACATAATATACATACACCGATCAGCTATAACTTTAAAACTAAGTGCTCAATATTGTGTAGGTCTCTCTTGTGCCACCATATGCAGCAGGCTGTGATGCAGTGTGTTTCCTGACTCTTTTCTATCACAGCCATTATTAATGTTTCCAGCAATTTGTACTACAGTAGCTCTACTGTGGGATCTGTACAAACAGGCTAGCATTCACTCATCGCACACTTCAATGAGTCTTTCTTGGCCGCACATCATGATCCTGCAACCAGTTCACTGTTTTTTGTTTTTTGGACCATTTTAGTAGGTACTGATTATTGCGTTATGGGCACACCACACAACTGGAGATGCTCTGACTGAGTTGTCTAGCCATCAAAGCTTGGCCTTTGTTGAAGTCGCTCAGATCCTTACGCTTGCCCAGTTTTCCTGCTTCCAGCACATCAACTTCAAGAACTGACTGTTCACTTGTTGCCTAACTTGTTGCACTGTAATGTAATAATCAATCATGTTCACTTCACCTGTCGGTGGCTTGAATGTTATGGCTGATCGGTCTACGTTCAGCTATTTGGAAGATAATCAGGCTATTCAGGAGGTATCTGTTCTCCATCACTGTCTGTCTCTGCTGTAACCTGTTGTTTGAATCATATGATAAGTCTGTGTAGCAACTCTGTCTGAGTCTATACACCTATACAGTAGCAATGCAGTTTCCATCAGGATCAGATTTATTATGATGGGAGTCTTTGTGTGTGGTATTTTATTAAGCGGTGAGAAGATGCTGAACAGCACAGGCCAACGCTTTAATACTGCTGTTGTTTCTGTATGGGTGCTTGGTTTAATCAGCTACACGGCCCCCTCCCTTGCTTGCTGCCGTTTGTTCATCTGCTCTAATTACTCTCCAAATTGTTCTCTTGATGTTTTTCCTGTGTTTATTTACAATGGGGGGTGGCAGACATGGCTGGGGCTTGGTGGAGAGATGCACAGCTGTTCGAGTGAACTGTAATTTGCTGTCCACAGACTCTGAGCCAATTCTTAAGCAGTTCTCAAAGCTGCATGGAACTAAACCAAGCAAAGACAAGTTAATCCACAGGTGCTAGTGCATAGGTGTAGTTTAAAATACCAATAGAAGCTTAATTGCATGCATAGTTACATGATTTTGTAAAGAGTTTTAGACAAAAGCAAAGCTGTAGTACGTTGTACATTGTCATTGTACGTTGAAAATACGGTACTAGACCGCATTGAATGGCTGTGTCCTTTGTAATAAAATGCGCACATCTTTATTATTTTGTTGTTAAATTACCCATGCTTCTTATTTTGTCATTTTGTGATTGGATATGACTAGAATCTTACTGGAAAATGCCTACCACACCCCAATGTTATACAGGGTCTGTTCATTTGTCATAAAAGATGTGTTTATTTAGATTATCTCACTGGCTGTTATGCTTGCACCTTCTGAGTGTTCTCCCCATTAGCTATGCCTGCTCTTGCTCTTTATTGAAGTTATGAAAAGGCACAAATTACAAAATGCAAACATGTTGTGCCTTTGCATGACACTCATAATGCACTGATTCTGGATATTATGGATAAAGCCAAGCGCTTACTGTCTCGGTCTGAGACATGTACTCGAGACCGTGGCTGCATTTGCATTTCCATTCCATTCAGCGGCTTCCACTTATTACTTCAAAATTGTTTTTGTATTTCCCAATTTCATGGGCATGAGGCTGTATTGAATGCCATTTGCTGTGTATTATTTGATGTGGGGGCAGCGCAGAAAAATGCTGTCAATCTGTGTTCATGGCTAATGTGGTTAAGTAAAGCCAATATGGTTGTTTTTAACGACAACTGTTGACAACGTGGCCGATGACAAGAAAGAAACCAACCAACACACAAATTAACTAAGGCTGATTTAACAATTGTGCCGCTTCTGCATATGAATTAAGGTATTTAAGTATCTGATTAATAATTCATATATTTCTTTATGACATTGGTGGGCCGTCTCATCTTCGTATTGTGTTGCTTTCTTATATAAGCAGTTAGTAACGTGAATAGAAAATAACTGTTACATTTTGCTCCCCTTAAATGTTTACATAGTTTATCAGTTACCTGAAACAAGTAGCTCAGTATAATCAGCCAGCCAAACTTAAAATGATGAAAATGACTGGTGACGTGTGAAATTCCTTATTTATATTTTAAAACTTCCAGGAATTACTCCTTCAAAGGGTCCCCAGTTCAATCCTGAGCTTAGGTTACTGTCTGTACAGGTTTGTTCTCCCCATGTCCAGTTTCTCCAGTTTCCCCCCTCTGTCCAAAAACATGCAGGTTGGTGAACTGGCTATACTAAATTGCCCATATGTGTGAAAGAGAGCATGAATGTGTGTGCTCATGGTGCCTTGCCATGACAGGCGTTTCATCCAAGGTGAATTGTCCTGCCGTGTGCCCAGTCTTACCAGGATAGGCTCTGGGTCCAACATGACCATCAGCAGGATAAAGCAGCTATTGAGATTGAGTGAGTTTAATCGAGGAAGCCATTTACAGACAGCTTATGCGATCAGTAGATATCAGCTAGGCAAGTCATAATAAGTTTGTTTCAGCTGGAAGTTTCACTCTCCAAGTAAATTTATTGCTGCAGCTTAATTTATTTTGGCGGCTTGTTATATAGTGCTAGTGTTCTTGCAGAAGTTTGCTCCTTAATGTTCTTGCATATGATATACTGATGCAATACAAATACACACACTACACCCGGTCACATTTACCCTCAGGGTGTGAGAGTGAGCAGGGAAAGTAGAAATGCTGCCTCCCATGATGGGCGTTGGTCCATGCCGGATGTTATCTTCCAGCAGCACCTGGGGGTCGTTGGCGCTCAGAATAGTGCAGATCCATAAATCAGAGCCAGGACCTGACAGTGTGTGTTGTGGTGCTCAAGGCTGCTGGTACAGTGACAAAGAAGGTTGTCAAAGAAATCTGCACTTACCCATGATGTGGTGGGTCAGATCCTGATCCGAGCGAAACCTCTGACCCCTACAGAGCTAGAACTTAGAGCTAGAACAGCACAGCAGCCACTGACATTTTCTTTTCATCCACCATGCATCTTTTATAAACGTGCCCTATACCTGCCTGACTTTTAACATTCCATAACCACACATAAACAATTTAGTACAAATGCTTAATTTAGTATTTAGTACAATACTTAATTTAAAAGAAGCCATTTGTCAAGTTGAGAGCCCATGGCAGAGCCTATATACAGATGTACGATAATGATGATTCAGTATGCCATCTTTAGGTTGGATCTTTATTCTGATTAATATTTACAAATTAATTTAAGTTAATTCATCTGTCACATATTTCACTGATTTGTTTATGGCTGACATAATGAATGCAAATATCCACTTTTGCTTTTGGAACAAAAGCATGTTTATTGGTGTGGAAAACCCAAATGACACCCAGAGCATCTCTGAATCATTTATGACAGCAGTGATATATAGACTTTTTGAAAGAAGAACGACTATGAATTAGAAAATAGTTCTCTCTCTCTCGTGCTCTCTCTTTTTTGGCCTATAGTGGTTGTTGTAAAATTTTAGGAGTTCACTTATCTAATGGAAGGCGCGCAGTAAACGTCTGTCCCTGAAACAGTGTACAATGAAGTCAGGTGAATCTCCTTCTCCTTCACAATGTACAATGAAGCACAGTGGCACAGAGTACAATGAAGTCAGGCGGATCTTCTGCTCTCTTGGCGGTGTCTGAGGTACCCTGGGCTCAGGAAAGAGAGACTGTTTGCTGTCAGTAAACAGCTGGTGTTTGTCTTATGGATGTAGAAGCTTTGCTCTCTTTGGGGAGGAAATAAACTCACATCTCCTCTTAAACTTCTCACCTGAAACAAAAACTTCTCATTAGAACTCTGAGAAGGAAATATAAATACCTGCAATCAAACACAGTGCTGTGGAGTTTGCTACAGTTCAGTTAGCTCAAGGTGAAATAATAAGGCCTAACTCTTGTGCATATACATTTCTACATTTATATTTAAAACAGATTGATGATACGCCAGTCAGTGAATACACTGGCACTAAATAAGACAGTGAATGAAGATTTAAGTGCACTTGAAACGCTTCTTTAGAATAGATGCTTTTTCAGTGTGCCGTGGCAAACAAACCTGCTTTTCAGCACTCTGTGCAAAACAAATGATGCTGTCATCAGGAGACTAGTTGGGAATTTGATCAGCAAAACACGGCAGAGAGCATGTGGAGCTGCAGGCTGATGATCTGCCAGATGTAACCTGGTTAGAAAGCACCTGAAGGACCCTGATTAAGAGCTTATTACACAGCATAGCTGCAAATTAAAACCCAGATTTCTGTAAACATTCACCTGAACGTGCAGCAACATGACAGAATAACAGGATCCTAAAATGAATACTAATAACTTCTTCACCATCATTTTTCATGTTGGAGTTGAAGATTCTGAATAGAGTGGGTGTTTATGTCCTTTGACCTGAATCATGTGTCATCCTGGAATTGCCTTTTTCGTTTGACACAAAAAAAGCAAAATCTCTTTATCTTTATAAAAAAAATAAAGCAAAAAAATATTGGTTCATTTTTGACTGTCAAGTGAATAAACACAAAGTGTGTTCTCTGATTTAATTAAACCCTAAAATAGTTCTTATTTTACAGACCAACGGATGTGATCGTTAAATATAACGCGCATGAAGCAATGCCTAATGGAATTCTCTTATATATTCCCGACGAGTGTGTGTGTGTACAGTACACTGAATCAGACATAAATATCTTTAATGAAATTCACCTGGTGGAAATACCTCTGCTTCGTTATACCCATGCTGAAACATGACAGGCTTTCAGTGTTGTCAGCCTGTTAGTCTGTAGGGAGAGCTGCTGAAACTGGTGTTAAATAAATGCTTTGGCTTAGCTTGAGAGGCAGGAATGTTTCGTGTGCACAAGAACATGAGAGATGTTTGGGGAAAGGTTTTTGGAGTTTAATGCGATAGATGTTAGGCTGAATTAATCATGGAGCAGAGTGAGTGCTAATAACACACGCGGAGTGGTGACTGAATGTCTTTCCTGTGACAAATGGGTAATTAAGACTGGTTTTATACCCTGGATTCTCACAGTCACACAGAGGGCCACAAAGAAATTTTACCTCTTCAGGAATTTGATGAAGTGTATTTTGTGATCATGACAGTGACACGGTTTTGTCTTTTACTGTTTCATTGACAGTAGTGGTCTTACCAGACAATTTTCCCCTCCAAGATAGGCAGGGGGATTTCTAGGCATTTCTTTTTTTCCTTTTTTTTAATCCATTTTTGCTTTCCATGTACTAATATAAAGCCTGGATTATATTTAATCAATATCACATGAGAAAGAGTACATTTCACGGTCTGTAGCTTCTGCGGGTAAATCACAGGCATGCTAATATTCTGTACAACAGCACAACTGTGACTCTGATATTGCTTTTATACAACAGTTCTTTAAACAAGAAATTAATATCGAATAACTGACATTTCAGACACAATACGGCCAAACATTTTTGCTCTGTCAAAAAAAAAGTCACAGCTGGATAGTGTTGCGTGTTGCTGTGCAATGCACTGACTGATACTGCAGTAATAATTTCAATGTAATGAACTATTGCTAGTATTGAAAATTTGTTTAGTGAACACAGAACTCTTGCAACACCTCTTATCCAATCTAATTAGTGGCCTGGAAGTAACAGTGCAGGTGAATCCTCTAATCTGATTTATTAGAAGGTGTATGTGTGTGTGTGTGTTTTAATTGTTTCTGTAGTAACAGCTCATATGCAGATACTTGCTCATATGATGTACCATATTTTCTACTAATAAATTGGTTTAAAAATGTGGATTAAATATGTGGTGTTCTCTAACAAAGAAAAATGTGCGATCGCTGATGCGGGAAGCTTTTTAAGGAGACATGTATTTAATTATTTTGGGAAGGAATCTTGAGTCTTCACACTTCGTAACAGTCACAGTGCTTTACAAAGTTTCCTAGCATGGGAAAATCTTCAAAACGGAGGGGTCTGTGCTTTCTGGTTTCTCAGAAACCTGCATTTGCAAGAGAGAAAAAGAGAGGAGGAAAAGAGATGCTTGTGAGAGAAGGACTGTTTATTGTGGCTGAAAAGTAAATAACAGGAACAATATAAAATTATAACTTTAAGACGTCAGATGGGATGGATTATGGATTATCCACGGATTATTTTTGTATAACATCATGGTCTGTCAGTTATATGAGGTGTTATTTCTTTTTTTCCTTTCTATTTCTTTTTGCTGTGGCCGTTTGAAGCATTGTTTGTACACAAATTTACTAATTTACTAAATTATCGCTACGCATGTGCATGGTGTAATTCCAATATAAATAATGGGTGCAGTATAGCATTCACAACTAAACAAAGCAGCATTATGTCTCAAATCTCATGTGTATGTGTTCTAGATAGTCACTGAGTACTAAACAGTTTACTTATTACAGTTAGTGTCGGTAGCTGTCAAAGCTACCAAAAAGGTCTATTGTACCCCGATCAATCATAACATTATGACCACCTGCCTCATTTTGGTCCCCCTTTTGCTGCCAAAACAGTCCTGACCCATCATGCAATGTGTATTCTGACACCTTTCTATCAGAACCAGCATTAACTTCATTAACTTGAGCAACAGTAGCTCGTCTGTTGGATCGAACCACACGGGCCAGCCTTCGCTCCCCACGTGCATCAATGAGCCTTGGCCGCCCATGACCCTGTCGCCAGTTCACCACTGTTCCTTCCTTGGACCACTTTTGATAGATACTGAACACTGCAGACCGGGAACACCCCACAAGAGCTGCAGTTTTGGAGATGCTCTGATCCAGTCGTTCAGCCATCACAATTTGGGCCTTGTCAAACTCGCTCAAATCCTTACGTTTGCCCATTTTTCCTGCTTCTAACATCAACTTTGAGGACAAAATGTTTACTTGCTGCCTAATCAGTATTTTTCACTTCACCTGTCAGTGCTCATAATGTTATTTCTTCATTAGTAAATACTATACAATTTTATGTCAAGAGCTTGTGATTTGTAAACTTAGATTTCTTTTAAATTTGGCAGTATTGTTGTTTGTCCAGTAGACTGTGTTAGAAATACATAGTTGGTGTGGCATCTTTTAGTGTTAATTTTCTCATTTTCAATTTGGAAGCAAGCTACTAGAACTTTACTTGTGACTGAGATCAGTGCAAAAGAGAAGATATTTCACTTCAAAAAAAATTCACAACTCTACTATTTAGTAGAAAACGGCATAATTTGACCATAAGAAGGGTTTTCAGAAGCATAGGCTATATACGGTATACATTGTGAAAGACACAGGCTTCTGCCTCCAGTACAAGACTCATGTGTTAGGCAGGATGACATGACTCAGTATCTATTTATATTTGCCATTCATAACAGTGCTAACAATGCAAGGGCCACTCTGTCTGAGTTACCAGATAGAGCTTGCACACTCACAATGCAATCAGTTGGAACGAAAATGATATTTTCTTTAAATGTCATGTTCAAAAACTTCATTTAAAAGTGATCCAGATGATGATAGAAATGTTTAAATGACAGGTACATAGCCATGGAGAGAACTGCTAAATGAATTTCATGAATAAGTAACCATAGGTCACCTTGTTATTTCTTGTGCATGTGTCCAGTGTTCCCATTCCAGAAGTTTTGTGTGGTAAACAGTATTAAGCTGAGCAGACATGCCTGCAGGGCTCATAGAGTACATGTCGTTTCTAATTTAGAAATACAGGTGTGCTCCGAGGTCACAGCCACACGCTGTGATTTAAATGGCTTATTTATTGTCAAAGATTTTCCTCATCCACAGCTGGAATTAATCTCTTAATGTCACTGTCGTTGTAGATTTACGAGTGCTCTCAAATGCCCCACACTTTTCCCTTGACATTTTGCGCTCCCTCCAAGACACCTGAATAAAGTTTTATAATTTCATACCTCACATATCTGCTCACTAGTTGCTGCAGGGTGGCACAGTGGTGAAGCAGGTAATATTGCTGCCTCACAGCTCTAGGGTTCCCACGTCTATCCAGAGCACAAGTTACCGTCTGTGTGGAGTTTCTTTGCTTGCTCATGTGGGTTTCTCTCTGGGTTTAATTTTCTTCCCACTTTTAAAAGCATGATAGTATGTTGACATTCAATATTTAATGTGATTGAATTCAATTATTGCCTCTTTTTTTAGTAGATTAACAATAAATAAATTATAAAATAGAAGTAAATGAGTAAAATTGTCTAGGAATAAATAAACATGACAATATTCAAGATATTTTCATTCAAGTTGTCATTTCATGCAGTGCTGGTATTGGATCAGAACTCTAATACTGGTTTGTAAACTATAATGCAGAGTTTTCAGGTTCGATATAAATTTATTTTCTTCCGAGGTCAAGATTTCATTCAATTTGGTATGTCAGAAATGATTAATTCTCAACATTTCTCTACTACACACATTGATCTGTTTCAAAATCACAGGATTGTAAAGGCATGTTCTTGTGTGAAATGGTGAACCTGTTAAAGTAAGATACAGTCTGCTTGGCCTTTTGCTTTGAAAATGCTAATTAGGAGGAGTAGCAGTGAATACCCCTGTTGTGTTTGTGATTGCTGTTGTAGTGCACTCATCAATGGATCAATATTTTTCTGTGGTGACACATACATATATATTGTCCTTTGAGTGAGGGTTTGTGCAAATTTGTGCCATGTCATTCCTCTTGTATTTTACTCCCATGATCACATATGCCTATGTTTTATGAACAACAATATATGTGAATCCCTTTGAAGATGTTGTATCTATAATTGCAACTTTATTCATTTTAAGACAATTATGCCTAGCACGTATCCATTTCAGTTGAGCAAGGACACTATGGCTCAACCACTGCTTCTGTTCTATCAACAATATATTATTAAGTTTGAAGCTAGTTATGATAAAGCTATTTCTTCTCTTAGGTTTCTTCTTTCAAATCCAAGCACACCCTCTGCTCCCTCTGTGTCTGTCTCGTGAATACCATTGCTCAGGCAGTGAGGTGTTACAGGCTCATTGTCGCTGACCGTGGTGCTGAAAGGCCTCCTGCATTCACATAGCCTGAGTGTTCATTTCATGGTCCATATAATGTGCTCACCATTTGTTAGGTGGCTGTTAGCACTCCCGCTTATTTCTTTAACCCCTTCCCTGTCGAACCATAACAAATCAGACACACGGTGGTTTCAGCGAATGGCCTATGACTGCTGCTTTTGTTTTAGGTACAAGGTCATATATGGCTTTACAAAGTATGTCAGCTGTGAAGAGTTTTTCCCCAAAAACATAGCATGGAAATACATAGCTATGGCTTTACATCACATCTTTGGGATGAACTAGAACGCAGACTGCTCACCAGGCACCTTCACCCTACTTCAGTGCTAAACTGATCACAAATCTCCACAGCAACATTCCATAATCATTCCAAGTCAAAGTAGGAAACCAACTTCACATTAATGCCATGCCTTTGGAATATAATGTTCAGCAAGCACATATGAATGACATGGTCAGGTACCCATGTACCATACCATTGGCCATATAGTGTAACATTGATCAGTATTTTATTACAAAACCCTTTATTTGGAATTGTACCTTTGCAATGTTATCCTTCATGCCATTATGAATTTATGAGTTGGTGTACCAAAAGATGTAAATGTGTTCTCCAATCTGCCTACATCTTCCTCCTCTGAGCTCCCATCTTGCCTCTCAAGATTACCTGCCTGTCTTATGCACACACAGGCACACACACATACACACACACACACACACACACACACACACACACACACACACACACACACACACACACACACACACACGTTACCCATTCCTTCTCTAAGGAGTCCCTGTCTGTCTCCTCCTTTTGCATCCCCGTTGTCTCCTTCACACTATGTGGTTTCTGGCAAGTCTTGATAGCAAGAGACACGTACACAAACACTCCTTCACACTCCTTCAATGTAAGCTGTAGAGGGTTTACCATAACAGTGTAAGAAATCCACAGCATAAACTTGGATTGCTTTGCAAAAGTGCTGCAGTAATTAATAGTTATGACAGAGGAGTTTTTCCCCTGGCACTTTTGAACTGTAGCACAGGAGAAAAAAAGAGGGAGAGAGAATAATATTTGAAAAGACACAGCTCTGGAGAACATTTGTTATAAGCCATTAGATAGAAAGCAGCAATTAATTTGCTGACTGCCCCCAGTTGCTTTTGCATGGGAATAAAGATTGAGAAGGACTTTTTAGCTGCTGAAAAACACATAAGCACACACCCTGCGTTATCACTCAGTGAGAACTGCAAAAGGAAAACTTCATTAGCTATGAGAAACAGTTCCTCTGTTGGTTCTCCTCCATTGCTTTCGGATGCGGCTGGGATGGAACGTCCCTGGTGACCAGGTAAGGAATCTTTTCCCTGAAAAGTGCCATTATCCAGATGGTGCCATTAACAATTATGCCACTACATTTTCCTTTTTCTAATTGACTCTATAAGCTATTAGGCAAGTTGGCATCCAGTTGGCCTTGTATGAAACTTGTCCAGATGTTATGAAGCAGACAGGGTTGAGTGGAGAGAAAGGGAAAGAGGGGGGTTGGGGCTATTATGGTAGGGTGTATTGATGGCCAGGGCGTTTTGCAGATGGATGCTGGAGGTGGGTGTTGGGGGGAAAAAGTCAGACTCTGTTAAATCAATGTCTCTATCACTTTAACAGCCTGCTTCTCTCTCCTCCTTTCTAGACCTTGTAAATGTGTTTCTCATTACTAGTCATTCTCCTTTCTACTGTGATAATTCTTTGCTTCTTAAACCATCAATTCTGTAAATACCTTATTAATTTGTTCACTTGATAGTTAGATTAACTATATGTTTGTTTATTTAAGACATTTTAGTTACAGAAAGGTGACAAAAAGCAACCTACTGTGGTTTAGGAAGGTGTTGTCTTATAAGCCACCAGGAAAAATTCACAACTTCTCTATACTAGAGGGATGGACATCATTCTTCCAAAAGATATTCCCTTAGTGAGTGTTTTGATGATGCTGGTGGAAAATGCTATCTAGCCCTTCCATGCAAAATCCCTCAATGGTGTTCAATTGGGTTGACATCTGGTGACTGTGAAGGCACTAGCGTATGATTTACATAATTTCCACACTCATCAAACCATTCAGTGAGCCATCGTGTCCTCTGGATGATGACATTGTCATCCTAGAAGAGAGCACTCCCATCAGGAAAGAAATCTTTCATCATAGGATAAAGTTGATGAGTCACGATAAATTTGTAGTGATTTGCAGTGATGCTTCTCTCTATGGAGACAAATCCTGCCAGCAAAAAGGCCCCCACAGCATAAAAAAGCCACCAGCTTTTCATTTAAAACTTTACCCATCTGTAACTAAACTTAAGCATCTAATTTAGTTCAATACACAAATCATGCTACAATGCTACAAAAGGTATTTCTATATAGGATTTTAGGATTATCTTGAATGTGCTGCAGATAAATAAAGCTTAGTTGTATTTTGAAGGGCACTGACTTGTGTCCTACATCTCTGCCTGTAAACATTGACAAACTCTTTCCTGGCCATTGCTTTAGCAGCATATTCCCAGAAGCTTCTATTTTTGCTTAAAGGGCTCAGCTTTCTCTTGTCTTCAGTATTCCTCAGATCAGAATTAGAATCTCTTTATAGCCCAAAATGAACAAAAACGCTATTGATTATTCAATAGGCTGACTGGCCAGAGAGCTAAGAGGCAGTGTGCTGCTTCCATTTGTTATTAGTAAACAGATCAATGGTTCAGACAGAAGCATGGCCAGACCAGGACCTTAGGTGACTGCTTTCACTCTTTTATTTTAGAACAAAATAACAAACCCTTTCTTATCAGTTTACTATGGTGCAGGGCGGTGTGTAGTGATTTTAAAGGAGAGGTTTTAAAAAGCAGTTTGTTTTGCTAGTGCCATAGTTATCCATCAATCTGATACAGTATCATTGGCCTTGAGCCTTGAATCAATACATGCTGTAAAATGCTGAACAGATAAGAGCTCATTTATTTTTAAAATATTTGCTCATTCTTTCACATTCTTACCAGTTCTTATGTTTTTCAGTGAATATGTTTTCTCATCCTTGGTGCCTAATAAACTTAATTGATATATTTAAAAAAACCACGGTATTTTGGATAACATATGGCCTACCACACTATGCTTTTCTTCTCTGCCACACTTTTATCTTTTTTCTATACCCTTTGTGGCTTTTACACTTTTGTGATCTTCACTAAAGTAGGTTCTGGTCTTCCAGCACAAGCAAAAGCTGCACATAACCTTAACCATTTTTATATAAATTTCAAAAACGAATTTTAAAAAGTCTTTCATCAAAAAAGTAAATAAAAGAGCAGTCTAATTTTAAATGACATTGAATTTGGATATTAAACCTAACGTTTAACCTTTTCTGTAAGGGTTAAACAGGCCATTAGCTTTTTATTGATTGATGCTCGTGTTTTGTGAGCTACAACCCCCATACCAGCCATGATGGGTTTAGCTTAAGTTGCTTCAGTGTTATTCACCATAGATTTCTTTAAAGAAACAGCTTCTTTTCCATTTTGCACTCCTTCAACGGATTCATTACATAACTACTCTATGTGACTTACAAAACTATAAGAAAGTTACTAGCGTTAAAAAGAGCATCGAAGAGTAACAAAGCATGTGGACTCTGTTATGTTCCACTGCCGGCTGGGAGAATTATGGGCTAATAAGAATGATTTAGATGGCAGCAGTGTTGAATGAAGTTGGGTGAGTTTGAAGGTATGTGGTGATGAGAGCGATGAGGAGATGAAGGTTCTGGCCTGCAGACACACTAGAAAGGCCTTTTAATCTGAGAAAGAGGAGCTCCTGCTGATAAATGGTATGGGCAGAGGTTGCTGGGGTGCTGCTTGAGATGGAATGTTCACTTCAGGCACTGGACTTGATCCATTTCCATCTCTTTACTGTCTCCACTTACACTGTCAGCTACTTCATCAGAGCTGAGCTATTCTCCTGGTAAAGTGTTAGAACCACTGGCAGATTATTAATTTTGTCATGAGAATTGTGACAAAGTGGGTAAGAATAGTTAGGTTTAGCTGTGTTTTAGTCTGACTTCAATGTTGCAGTAGAATTGCACAATTTTGCACCTGATTTAGTTTTGGAGTAAACATTAATATGTCCTGGTGTTGCAGAGCTTATTATAATGATAAGCTGTTAGCATGACATATTATGATTCCTGACGGTTTTATTTGCCAGCGTCGACTGCTTTACTGGCAGCAGCAGTGAAGTCAGACTCCGGGTTGTTAGCGAGGTTGATAAGGTGTTCGAGTGTTGGGAACATTGGTCTCCATCATTACGCTCTGAGCGAATGAGATTTGGCGAGATAACACTGTGTTCTCTCTCTCTCTCCATTCCTAATCAACCTAGTAATCAGCCTAAGCCTGGAGTACAACATTGTCTCCCTGAAATTAACCAAAGTCAAGAGTGTCTTTCTTCAGATTTTTGTTATGTAATTTTCAGCCACTTGAAATCAGAATTTAAAAAAAAAAAATCAAGATGGAGATGTTTACTGGAGCCGTCTGGCTAAAGTTAACTGTCCTTCATTATTCTTGGCCGCAGAGTTGAAGTAAGGCCTCATGTTATGATGTGGAATTGAAACTTTTCCTAACTTTTAATACAGAAGTACTGTGGCTGGATTTCTCTTTTGCTCCAACTACTCTCCTGTTACAGCCTTTATTTATTCAATATTACTGTTTAGCCACTCACTGCTCTTTTTTCAGGACTTCATTTTGCATGACATACCTTAGTACCATTTCACATCTAACTGCAAATCAATGCTGTTATGCTTCCCTTCCTACCTGCTTTTTGTGGTTTCACATAGCATACAAGAGACCCTAATAGTAGTGTAGTTTCCCAGGTCAGGGTAAGCTTATGGTTTTCACTTCTAATGAATTTTGCCGACACTGCATTTACTCACACCGCTGAGTACAGCATCACCTTCCCCTTAAATTAGCACAGTATCATCATTCTCTGTCTCAACTTTAAGCAAATTTGACATGTGCACAAAAGCATGATGAAATGCTCACATGCATGCTTAGTCTAAACCACATTATTCTCAATTGCAGCCTTTCAGTTAACTTTAACTTATAGTTCACTTTTGTGTTGTCACTCTCCATCAGTCACCAATCCTGTTTTAAAGTCTCCATCTTATTTAGAGTGGGTGCAGGGCCACCCTTCAGTGATGGAGCGCTGTGAAACAAGCCAGAGGAAATCATCGAGAACCGACAGGCCATTCCAGCAGACCGCCCACAGTCTCAAAACCATTTCTAATAATGTCCTTTTTTCTGCAACAACAATTGTGCTTAACCCCAGTGGCTTTAGCCTGTCTCCGATTCTCATCCCTTCTCCATGCCTGTGCAGCCGGCCAAATGGAAATTGCAATCTGCCCTCACAATATATCTATTTCGCCTAACGCTGCATCTCAAAAGCACAACACACACCTCAGCTGGTGTCTAATGCCGAGAGCAAATTTAATGAAACTCTTGTTATTAGAACGCTTTGAAGTTCCTATTGTGGTTTATGTTGAGCCAGTATGGGTTTTTTCATGTTGGTTGGTGCATAAATCATATAAAACTTGTGGCTCTGGAAACGTAAAATATTTTATGTTTAAAACATTTTGAATTTTTTTTGGTAACTATTTCTGAAACTCACTGCTTCGAATGCTGGATTTTCTTTGGCCAGTTAATAGTGATCATTGTATTATAGGGGTGATTTAACAGGAACATTCTAACAGTGGTATTTGTGTTTCTTTTTGTCACTTCTCACTGTTCTTTGCAACTTCTCTTGTTTCTTGGATGACCTTCTAACTTGTCTCTATTGCAGTTGAATCTGGTTCCTTCTATTGTTATCTCGTACACCATGTTCTCTCTTTGTCTTACTTTCTTCCTCAAATCTCTTGTTACACTGCCCGTATTTGAAGGTTGTGTGCATGCGTGTGTGTGTGTTTGTACGTGGGTGTCTGCATGTACAGGTGTGAGTTATCCGTGACATTCACTTTAGTCCCTGTAATGAGCTGTAGAACTAATATGTATTAATGAGAGATTTAGTCAGCTTTTATATTTGAGGTTACAGCTCATCACTCTCCATCATAACAGTAACTTAATTGTAACTCCTTTTGTCTACACAGCCCATCTCAGGGGACTCGGTGCACAAGGTTGGGGTTACTCTTGATAGGGTCTCAGATACATTCACACACAATGCAGCCAATTACTATCTCTAACCCTAATCCATCCTCTTTTTCTCTCTTATACATTCTACAACTCACTTGTCCCTCCTCACACTTCATACTGCTCATGCTTTATACTAATTTCAGCTTAGTTCCATTGAACGCTTACTTAAGACTGACAAACCTGTTGATGCCCTGTCTGGAAATCCTTAGATACTGTTTCAAGTGAAAGTGATTTTTTATGATTCAGATTGACCTTTACACTGTCAAGGACTAACTCACTGCAAACAAAAAAAAAAGTGATATTTGAGTATGAAAAGCATTCCAATTATTTGCCAGCACATTCACACTGGCTTTTTGTGTGGTTGAGTTTTAAGCTCTGACCCTTAGTAATCTATTTCTTTCTTGCATTTTCAATGCTCTACTTTTAAAAAATGCTTTATTGGCAAAGTATGATTTTTTAAGGTCTCCATTTTATAGATAGCTTTAAATCTTTTGAGGTTAGTTCTTTGTATCTCACAATAGAGTATCAATAGAACGTCTGCATTTGCAAGACATATGCAAGTACTTTTTCGAGTACTCTTTCATGAACACAAACTGACTTAAGACGTTTGTTTTTACTATGTGAATTAAATTATATCTACAATATCTACAATGTGCTATTTTTAAAATAATGTTTTACTTTTCTTCTGCTTCACACCTGCTTCATGCCTACTATAGTGATTTTCGTTGAAAATCATGTCAAAAGTCTGTGAAAAGTCTGTGAAAAATGCACACACAGCATGCACATAAAAGGAGTGCACTTCAAACTAGCTTTGTAGGTGGCACTGGATTGGACAGTTGTGTATGGTGAATTATAGTCAGATGGCTGTACACTACAGACAAAACAATAAAATAACAAAGAGCACATTATATATAACTTTCTGAACATGTTTTCTTTTTACTATTCTTTTCTACTACACGTTATAAGCAATATTTTATTCTAAAATGTCTTTCATGTATTCACTGTTCTATGAATAAGATTTTGACTATACCACATCAATGCTAAATGATTCCATCTGATTGGTCAGAAGGTGTGCATTATTTTCACATAACAGCCCAGCTCGGGAAGTAGCTCCGGCTGTAGCATGAATGATATGTTATGATCAATACTTATACATTATTGTTTCTACAGTAACATCTCATACACAGGTGGATGCTCCACATTACCTAAGAAGAATAATAATAAACTGGTTAAAAAAATACACCGATCAGGCATAACATTATCTCCTCATCATGGCACCTGTTAGTGGGTGGGATATATTATGCAGCAAGTGAACATTTTGTCCTCAAAGTTGATGTGTTAGAAGCAGGAAAAATGGGCAAGCGTAAGGATTTGAGCGAGTTGACAAGGCCCAAATTGTGATGGCTAGACGACTGGATCAGAGCATCTGCAAAACTGCAGCTTTTGTGGGGTGTTCCCGGTCTTCAGTGATCACTACCTATCAAAAGTGGTCCAAGGAAGGATCAGTGGTGAACCCGGTGGTCATGGTCATGGGCGGCCAAGGCTCACTGATGCACGTGGAGAGTGAAAGCTGGCCCGTACGGTCCGATCCAACAGATGAGCTACTGTTGCTCAAATTGCTGAAGAACTTAATGCTGTTTCTGATAGAAAGGTGTCAGAATAAACAGTTCATGATGGGTCAGGGCTGTTTTGGCAGCAAAAGGGGGACCAACACAATATTACTCAGGTGGTCATAATATTATGCCTGATCAGTGTATAATAAAATCTAAATTTTTCAGTATTGTGTTTTTTAGGAGACATTTATGTAACAATTATGGAAAGAGTCTTTGAGAGAGGGAATGACTGGTTATTGTGGGTCTGACAGAAGTTAGTACAGGAACTAACTTCTTTCTTGGAAATTCCACGACAATAAATTGTGATAACGATAAAATGACATGTTGTCACTAATAAATTAAACATTGTAATCCTGTGGCAGATCATTTTCATAAGTGGAGTGGTATTACACACTATACAACATGTCTTACTTATAACCTTAACACATTTTTGCCAAACAACAAAGTCAGAACTTTTTCTAATATCTTGATTTAGCATAGTTCATTGTAAAATGTAGGGTATTGTTGTAAGTAATGCCTGTTGATTATTTTCTCTAACTGTAACTGTATGGTAAACGTAAATTTGCTGCTTATGAAGGTGACTAAATCTGTTGGATTATAATTTGGCTGTGATTGAAGTGTATCTGTGAGTCCATAACCTGGATTCATGTAGAGCAAGGAAGGAGATGTTTAGGAGAAGATGATAAGGTGCGTGTGTATTGCGAGAGAGAGAGAGAGAGAGAGAGAGAGAGAGAGAGAGAGAGAGAGAGAGAGAGAGAGACACAGATGGAATGACTTCTCTGGGATTACAGTGTGGCTGGTGGAGCAGAGAGGTGGTAATTGCATTTTAATTACAGTGTTGATGGTTTTGTGCTCTGCCAGATGGAAGCTTCTTTACAGATATGCGCAAAATAAATCAGCCTTTTGCAGCAACCCTCCCCTTGCACCTCTCTGACATTATTCCTTCTCCATATACTGTCTCACTTCTCTTCATGTATCTCCTTTTACCTCCCTTACCTCTTTGTCTTCTTTCTGACAACAGCATCTATTAAATTACAGCTTCTTCTTTTTCCTTTTCTTTTAAATCTACTCACTCTTTTCTGTTTTTCTCTCTCTCTCTCTCTCTCTCTCTCTCTCTCTCTCTCTCTCTCCTCTCTCTCTTTCTTTCTCTCTCTCTCTCGCTCTATCTCTCGCTCTGTTTTTGCCTCCAGCACGCTTTCATGAAACTCTTGAAACCGATTCGCCGCAAGGTCAAAGACGAACCCCACAGACAGGGGCATTAATGCATTCAGTAGTGTTTATGAGACAGTGTTTGTGCATTCATCTTGCTCAGATAAAGAAAGGAAATGCGTGTTACTTCTATTTTGAATTGCATTTACCCTTTGGGCATATTTGTAGGCATAATGAATAATGTTTTATTTAGCTTAAAGATAGCAGACTATGAATCATTGTGTGGTGGATAAACTTAGAAGCCCAAACACAATTTGCATGCTCTTACAGAGAATGGCACTTATTCATCAAAGTTGCACACAGTCCAATCTGACCATGAAATGAATGTACACAAATCCCACTGCCAGTTTCCTTATTCGTCAATTTCACCACATCTGTACAATCTCATGCCTGGCACAGGAAAATTCGAGTGTAACTTTTCAGCAACCTAAAAAACTGATTTGCTGTTGTGTAAATCACTGTAAGTAGCACAGCGACTGGCAAGTGCAAAAACAAATAAAAAATCATATGCAAAAACAAATCAGAAACACATCAACATGAACTCAAAACAGAAAGTTTATTGAACTTTCCATATGGAACATCACATGTTCACTGGTGTCTGGTTTATATTTTGTTGTTGCATTTTTGGTTTGTTAATGCGTTTTGCACTTACAGGCCACGGTTAAGCAAGTAATGACAAACATAGTATAAACAGAGTATAATGTCAACATGTGATTTGCAAATGTGAATTTTAATGCATACATGTGGGACACATTTGCATAAAAGAAGTACCATAAAGCCCTGAGCTGGATGTGGAGTCTTGGACAGGTGAACCTATGCATCTGCACTATTCAAAGACACTTTGATATCTTCATTAAAGTAATTGCACAATTTGATATCCACACTAGAGCATAACAGAATTTACCACCATTTTAGTGGTCTGCTTTTCAGTGTTTGATTCATTTCTGGCAACATTTTTACTCCTATGAACTATGGATTTGTATAATAAATCTGACCTAGTGAAATCTGAAATGAATAAAAAGCTGGTTATAAATAGAGTTCATCTAATTACCTGCTTGAAAGGTTGGAAAACATTTCAATTTAATACTAGATTATGGCCTTAAACAGCTTTATAACAAATAGAGCACACTTTTAGAGACATTTTTATTTGCAGCAACCTTTGACAAAAACACCTATACACTGAAATTTATTTTCCTACTTTTATATGCCGAAGCTGGTCATCAACTCCGATTTTGACATGTTGTGCAATAGTTCAATAACATGCATTTTTTGTTTGTGATCTATAGTTTTCTTTTACACAACTCTAATGAATATAGTTCACCCTAAATGTGAGGTTGTGGACACTTTGTGGTTCTTACACATCAATCTTGGCAAACTATGCTTTTTTATATACGAATAAAATAATATATATATATATATATATATATATATATATATATATATATATATATTTCTATATATATTATATTTTATATATATATATATATATATATATATATATATATATATGTATATGAAATATTATATTATTTTATACGTATAAAAAAGCATATTTTGTCAAGATTGTAAGAACCACAAAGTGTCCACAACCCCACATTTAGGATGAACTATATATATAAATATATATATATATATATATATATATATATATATATATATATATATATATATATATATATATATATATATATCAGGCATAACATTATGACCATTATGACAGGTTAGGTCAATAACATTGATCATCCCTTCATCATGTTAGTGGGTGGGATATATTATGCAGCAAGTCAACATTTTGTTCTCAAAGTTGATGTGTTAGAAGCAGGAGAAATGGGCAAGCGTAAGGATTTGAGCGAGTTTCACAAGGGCCAAATTGTGATGGCTAGACGACTGGATCAGAGCATCTCCAAAACTGCAGCTCTTGTGGGGTGTTCCCGGTCTGCAGTGGTCAGTATCTATCAAAAGTAGTCCAGAGAAGGAACAGTGGTGAACCAGGGACAGGGTCATGGGTGGCCAAGGCTTATTGATGCACGTGGGGAGCGAAGGCTGGCCTGTGTGGTCCGATCCAACAGACGAGCTACTGTTGCTCAAATTAATTAAAAGAAGTTAATGCTGGTTCTGATAGAAAGGTGTCAGAATACACAGTCCATGACGGGTCAGGGCTCTTTTGGCAAACACCTAGGAGGGACTGACATACTTTTTGCATATTATACTGTATATGTATTTGGTGAAATGGTAAATAATATTATGCGCAGTCGTGCAGGATTGGTAGTTTGGGACTACACACACCCCTTTAGATGACTATAGCATAGGCAGGAACTTGCAGTGCACTTATATTCAAAACCTTTTGTAATTGATATTTGATTGAATACAATTATTTCACCTAATATTATCAGTTCTTTAACTTTTTAGCTCTCACAACCTGGTAAGGTTATCTGTAGCACACTTTTAGTAGAAGTCAAGGCCTGGTCTCTTATTACCTATTTGAAGTGAGGTGGGATTCTGATCCCTGCAGTTTGGCCTGATGGTTATAGACTTTATTAGAAACTCAGTGGTGATGACCCTTGGGGAGATCCACACCTGAGCTCCACATCTCACAAAGCCGAATAATCTGTGGCTACATTCTGCTCTTAACTAACTGTCTGTAGAGATAAGGTGTGTGATAAGCACAGAGCTGTAGCTGCAAGGGAAGTGTGTCTATATATCAGAGGCAAGCGTGGCTGCTGCAGCAAAGCTGATAGCGAGTTAATAGCTTTATGATACGAGAAAAAGAAAATGCCTGCTGTCTTACTTCTTCTCCATGTCTAACGTTTGCACGTACACGTTTAAATGCAGAAGCCTGCACACTGACACAAAGAGAATGAAAATCTCTGGCCTCTTGTCCCCCAGCATGTGTGTGTGTATGTTTGTGAGTGAGTGTGCAGTTCCTCCTCTTTGACTAAAAGAAAAGGCCCGCATGCTTATCAGGCTTTTCCGGGCTTCAGCGGACAATTTTGAATCTGACGAGCTAAGTCTCCCCTCACAATTAATGTTTTCAAACTGCACTGCAGCCTGAGATATGTGCATTCGTGTGTGGCAGCAGGTTTGCTGGGCTTAATGGCGTTCCGCGTACAGGTCATTTTAATATATTCATCAATTACAGCAGGGTTCATTTTAGTGTAGCTGCCAGCTATAGAAGCGCACAGCGATATTTCCAAGAACATTACAGTTGCCACGCTTTCCTGCCTGTAAAAGCCAGCAGGGTAATTTGCTGAGAAATTACCCATGTTGCCTTGCAGTGTAAGCTGGCTGGTGTAATTTTACAACATGATGGCGTGATCGCAAGTCTACCAAGTCTTCTGTACACTCTTGTTCAACACAAAAGCAAAAAAAAAAGACTCTGCATTGTTCTCAAACTTTGATAGGGCTTGCTGATTTGGACAAATAGAATGCTGATATTCAGGAAAATTTTTTGTAAAGAATTATTTTCCTAAAACATTCAGTGTTTACTCGATTCAGGTTAAATGTTCAGCGTTTGAGAATTCTCTCAGCAAATAGATGTGATATTTGCAGTGGAGCTGTCTGTTTGCATAAATATATGGATGCTTCATGTTTTATGAGTGAATGATTGTGGGATTAAAGGACTATTCGGACAGGATTACATTTACACGAGGAGATGTGCAAATGTAATAATTACCAGAGGATCTCTGTTATTTTAGTCCCAGACCCAAATATTTCATGTCACTAACTGTTTTATGCATATGAACATATCAGAATGTCTAATAATAATAATAATATTCATTCATTCATTGTCTACCGCTTATCCGATCTATTCTTGGGTCACGGGGAGCCTGTGCCTATCTCAGGCATCATTGGGCATCAAGGCAGGATACACCCTGGATGGAGTGCCAACCCATCGCAGGGCACACACACACACACTCTCATACACTACGGACAATGTTTTCAGTGCCACTTTTTGGTATGAAAGCAATATGCAAAACAAGTAGACATTCCCATCTCTGTGATTTAAAGACATCTTGAGCAGCATGTTACAAACATTATGAATGTTCTGTGATGCACTGCTTTACAGTTATACAGTTACGTTATGAATATGTAGCTTGGAAGCTAAAAAAGTATTTGAATTGAATGATTTCCAGCTAGTTAGTACTTATTAGTATATTAGTGTAGCCTAACTAGCTAGTATGTAAACAGTTAGGCTTGGTATATACCATATACAGGTCTATGGACAGTGGTGGTTCAAGTGCTTAAGGCTCTGGGTTGTTGATCAGAGGATTGGGGTTCAAGCCCCAGCACCACCAAGCTTCACTGTTGGGCAACTGAGCAAGGATCTTAAACCTCCTTGCTCCAGGGGTGCTGTATCATAGCTGTCCCTGACCCCAGCTCTGACCCCAACTTCTTCAGCTGGGATACATGAAGAAAAGAATTCCACTGAGCTGTAATGTATGTGTGGCGATAATAAAGTCTTCTTCTTCTTCTTCTTCTTCTTCTTCTTCTTCTTCTTCTTCTTCTTCTTCTTCTTCTTCTTCTTCTTCTTCTTCTTCTTCTTCTACCAAACATCAGGTGTTTAATGTCACTGTTGAAAAATAGTTTTTAGAGTAGAATGTAAAAGTGTTTTATTTGTTTGCCCAATCTATTTTGAATATTGAATTCTTGATACTAATTTTTCTAATTTGCAAAACCATAACCGATAGTATTGTATTCCACTGATTTTCAAAATATAACTTATCTCATAGCAAGTTCAAGGCAAAAAAAAACATTTAAAAATGCCAAAATGTAAGTGTCTTATATAAACCACAGAAAACCATTGTCAGTTTACGAGCTCCATATTCACAGAGGTTCTTCACTGGTGAAAGTATTTGCGTGCAATATTAAATAAGATTATTTAATAGACTCTATAGACTCATCATTAAAGTCCTCAGGCTCTCCTGCTGGCCTCACACACTCTGGGCAGTGTGACACTACAGACATAATGGCATTGGTGTATGTGGGCAGAGTCAGGGGGTAAGAGGACTTTAAAGCACCGGACCCACACGAAGCAGGATCACATTGCTTTATAATCCACTGTGGAAGAATTCCTGATTGCGCTTACTGCTCAAAGCCAATGTAATTATGACTTTAACGGCTGCCACCCCGTGCTCATTGCATCAGTTAAAAGTAGCAGCATCCTCTCTCTCTTCTGTAACAACTGTAACATCTTCTAATGAGGGAGGTCACATTCTCTGCAAGTCCCCACAGAAAACAGACACATCAGTCTTACCTATAAATAACATTGTGCCTGCTCATTAAGTGTATGCCTCACAATGGTTGTTGGCTGTAAAACCAAGAAATGCACAAACACATGCTTTCAGATCACCACCCCATCCTCTCTCTCTCTCTCTCTCTCTCTCTCTCTCTCTCTCTCTCTCTCTCTCTCTCTCTCTCTCTCTCTCTCTCTCTCTCTCTCTGTGTGTGTGTGTGTGTGTGTGTGTGTGTCTTGGTGTCTTGCAGTCTGTTTATATAAAAGAATAGTGCATTAGCTGTGGACATTGTCTACTAATTATCTTATCTGTAGTTTTACTCTCATTCAGAATTATTTTGACATGGAGCCATCTGTGATCTTGGAATAGTTTAAACTTTTTTGAACCAAACATCTCACAATATGTGACTTTCTGCCCCTTTTTTATTATATGTAGGTTGGCAGTTAGCATGGACAGGAACAATCACCTATAAGGAAAAAATATTTGGCTTATATAGCTGTTGACTCGTTTAAAAATGTTGTATAATGTAGCTAGACATCAAAACACAGAACCTATAAATGACTGGATATGACACCAAGAACATTTAAACCTAAAGAAACAGATATGTGAACCGTATTAATTTAGTCAGAAAAGTTGATTTGCTTACAGCTTTCTTGTTTTTTTTGCATCAGGTATTTAAAGGTGCAGTAGATGACTTATTCATTTACTAATTTATTACTTGAATAAATAACCCAGGATATATACAGAAATAGATATAAATTGAATTGTTAAAGCACTGGCCACAGTACAAGTGAGAACACCACATGTGGCTGAGAAAACCTGTTTGGAAAACTATGTTCAGAGTGCTTGTTCGTTTTTGGATGGACTTCTTGTCATTCATTTTATAGACAATTCCCAGTGCTCCTTTCTCCTGCCTCCATTTCAGTCTGAAACTGGTAAGTGCCCAGCACAGGCAGCAAAGTCCTTCTGTGCTGTGTAAAAACTTAACGACAAGAAACCGTATAATTCCAAGGTGGTGTAGTTTATTACTGTATAAAGCTTTGAGCTGTTTGGATGGTTTGTTTTTTTCATTTTAATAAAACACGGTGAAAGCGAAAGCATTCACTACCATTCTCTTCACTCACTATGAGCTGTATAAAAGTGTAAGGAACTGAATACAGTCCTACCATCAACAACTAGTGAAATGCATATCTACTCACAGGTGATGCTGTCTCATGCTGGAGTCGTGTGTGTGCAGGTATGTGACAGGTGACAGACAGATGAGTCTGCAGTGTACGAACATCCTCATGTCAGGAATGCTGTTTTTAGCTGTTAAACTGAGAAACGAATACGAATGTGCATTTCTAGTTCGGTACTTCAGCTTTAAAAAGAGGACTGTCTCCGTTTGGGTGTTGTGTAAAATGTATTGAGCAACGGTTTAAAAAAAAAAAAAAGAAATCATTTTATGCAATTTTAATGGGGATTACTTTTTAATCTCCCTTGAGGAAATATGTAAAGACAGAGAATTTGGCCCTTTGTCAAATCTAATTGATGAGCCTTGCCTTAAAGCAATCATTGGGCTAAAAATGAAATGTACACAATTATCCTCTTACCCCAAATCGAGTCCATCAGCCAAGAGATGCTCAGTGTCTGAGGTTTGCCTCTTTAGTTTTGCTTTGGAGCTATGAATCTAATGTGTCTAACAATTAAGTAAAGATATTGCTGCCAGATCAGCATTGTGTAAACTATAGCATGCCTCAAACCATATGGAATTGTTAAACACATCTCAAATAGACCTATGCTTATGCTTCTGTATTATATATTGTTAGCTATAAAATGAACAGAAGTACATTGCAGAGCTAAAAACAGTAGTGACAGATGTTTTAAAGCCAAATTAACTTTCTTCCTGAATGTGTACACTTTTTTCAAGTAGCCGTACTCTGTGCTGAATGTACTCAAGAGAGCAGTATTGGCTGTTTTCTGGATGGGAAGGATGTCTCTCCCCTGTCACTCATGAGTAACATGAGCCAGTCATGGGGGTTTGTGACATCATGCATGCAGAAGAAGGTAGATAGCATTTTCCTCTGAGCCATTTGAAAAGATGTAGTGACTAGCTTCATGTGTCTCAGAGGAAGCATGTTAGCCTTCATCCTCCACGGTTGGTAGCTGTTGTGTGATGGGCGAGAGTTAGTGGAAATTGACATATGAGCCGGTATATAATAGAAAAAGAAAGAAAGAAAGAAAGAAAATGAGGATATGTTCTATACCTACCTCAGAAACTGACATGCTGCTTACTCTAACTGCCTGTTTTACTGTTTTTTCATGAAAGAATACCACCTTAAAATATTTACACACTGACACATATACAGTACACATGTCTTACTCTTTATTTATACCTAGATACTTATTTATTTGCTTTTCTTATCTCTCTTTCTTCCTCTCTCAAACATTCAGACACTCTTAGGACAATGTTTAATTTTGCAAAGAAGCCATACTTCCTGCGTGTGTGTGTGTGTGTGTGTGTGTGTGTGTGTGTGTGTTTTATTTTTAAAATCTGCTATTTCCCTGTTGTCTGTCCCTCTCATCTCTTTTTTCCCCACTATTACATAACTTCATTAGCACTCGCATGAAAGACATCTCACTCCCTTAGCACTGTCTCTGCTGCTTTGCTTGACCATGCGTTCTGTATGTGATCTGAAATGCTTTAATCCTGTTTGATATGTTGCATTAAGAGCCTGTTGATAAAGGCTTATGCCCTCCATGTCACGTGTGCTTAAAGCAGAACTTTATGGGTTACCATATTTTAGTGTAGATTTGTCACTCATGAATGTGTGAAAAAAATAAAACAATGTGCTTTGTATCTGTATTCTACTTGATTGGCTCAGCATATTGGCCCGCTCTGTCCAATCTCAGGCACCGTGTGTGAGTGTATGTGTGTGTCTCGCCTGGGGACATTTGCCTGTGTGCATATTGAGGTGCGCTGTTCTCCTGTGTTGATTTATTGCCTCTTTTACAGATCCTGCCTGGCACTTAGTGGAGTCACATTCAAAGCTACATACCTTTGAAACAAGCCTGTTCTGGCTCTGACAGCCTGACACTGTGTGTGTTTGTGTGTGGGGGCATATTTTTAGATCTTGGTGGGGACCAAATGACCCCACAAGGATGGCAACAGTTTCTGCGTTGTTGGAACATTTGGCTGGTTCGAGGAAAACCATAGAGGGAATTTTCCTTTTATGTAAAAAAAAAATCCTTCTGGTTACTGAGATTAATATCAATGATAATTTTAGGTGCAGTCATAGCTTTAATTAATTTGACGAACGCACAAGTCCTACATGTAAGAGCCTATGTGAAAACGGATAGAATTATTTACTGATAAACTGGTGTGCATATGTGTGCAGGTTTAATGAAGTCCAGTATCTGTATGTGTTGCTTTTTTGTATTTGTATATCTACATATCAAGGCAAGTCTCACTCACTCACTATCTCACTCTCACAACGGGAGTGCAGTCTACATATAATAAGTGTGAGGGGAGATCCACACACTGCTCCATATAAGGAGTGCACTCCATTGCCACTGTACCAGGGGTCAGAGTCAATTTCAAAAAGAGCATTCAGTCTGTATCACAGTCCAGACCTTCACACTCTCTATCATAAAGCTGCTCTGTAAGTATGTGGGGCCAGATTTTATCAACATACACCCACTATAATCCCACTCTAGATTGGATTTTAAAATGTAAGCTTGGAGTACATGACATGAAGCACTGATGTCACTGATACAATGCTAAATTTTACATTATGCATTTTCAATCTTTTTTGATTGATATATGGCCTTCCAGTACAAAAATAATATATGTTCACTATCTACATATAGTATAAAATAATGGAATTCTACAGCCTACATAATGCCCTATATACTCAACATAATGCTAGAATGAGATTCAGACACAGTAAAACAGTTACTCTAATATGTGCCTCTTAAATCTACTCACATGTAATAACATTTATGGGATATACTTTGTTTCAGAGTGGAGGATATTATTATAGGAGGACCAGCTCTGTGGTAATGCCCATGGTTTTGAAATGGACACATATGGGGGTGTGATAGTCATGTGTCCACATACACTGTATGGCTAAAAAATATGTGGGTGGCTGACCATTATGTGCTTTTTGAACATCCCATTTTAGATTAAGTCCACTTTTGCTGTTATTATAACATCCACTCTTCCGGGAAGACTTTCCATAAGATTTTGGAGAATGCCTAGGGGAATTTGTGTCTATTCAACCGCCAGAGCATTAGTGAGGTCAGGAACTGACGTTGAACATAGAGGACTGGTGTGCAGTCAGCATTATAATTTATACCAGCAGGGTTCAGGTCAGGGCTCTGTGCAGGCCAGTGTAGTTCTTCAACTCTAACCTTTGCAAACCATGTCTTTATGGAGCTCATTTTGTGCACAAGGTTATTGTCATGCTGGGGCATGTTCAGAGAAGAACCACATATGGGTGTGATGGTCAGGAGTCCACAAACCTTTGGGCCATCTAGTGCATTTGTTCAGATGGGGAAAATGTTTGAGAAATTCAGTTGTTCACTGGAATCTGATAAACTTTAGTTGCTTCATTATAATTGTATGATTTAAGCAAGCATTTTGGTCTGCCTCATTTGTGATTTGGCATGGGTCATTTGTTACTAAAACAAGTTCATTGTTTGAACAAGTTGATAAAGTATACTGTTTTAAGATCGTTATTTAGATGTAATGGGTGATCGTTATTACTATTTGTATTCTACTGGGTAGGTTGTGTTGCTACCTCACCTCTCCAGGCTCGGTTACTGTCTGTGTGAAGTTTTTCTACATGTTCTCCAAGTGTCCACATGGATTTCCTACAGCTTCTCCAGTTTCCTGTGTCTTGTGATTGGCCTGGTCCTATCCATGGTGTATTCCCACTTCACGCCCAGTGTTATCAGGACAGTCTCTTGAAACCACCATACCCCTGACCAGGAAATAACGGTTACTGAAAGTGAGTGAGTGAGTGAGTGAGTGTAGTCTACTGTTGCTTTTCTTTTATAAAAATACTTACAATGATGAAGGCTTTAGTTTTTGCTGTCCTTTAGGAATATTTGGATTTTTAGGCCATTATTTGGCCAATCACAGCTGAAAGATGTTTTTATTTGATTAAGCAGATATGTGCCATAGAATTAACTAACAGATGCATTGCTGCCTTCCCACTCTCTGCATGTGTTGTAGCTTCCTCATGTTGCTCTGTGTTTGGAGAGAGAGAGATTTTATTGCTATTTACCTTTCTGACTTATACCCTTGATCATTCCCGTTTGCTAGGCCACACCCACCTGCTGCAATATCATAACAATTTAAAATGTGCAAACTCGTTCTGCCAGCCCAGAGGAATAACACGGAACTTGTCATATAAGCGGTGACAACATGTTCAACACTTTCTTTTCTTCTAATTAACTACAGTATGATTGTCAGAGGAACGTGTATTTTGGGGATCATTTGTTTTGTAATTTCGTCGTTTACCCTATTTGACATGACTGTAGCACGTTATTGAATATATGTGCGAGTCAGTCTGTGATTGCGTAGCCGAAAGAAAGCGGTCCACACTTTCCCTGCCATTTTTACCCATCATGCCTTGCCCTTCTCTCACCCTGTTGGTTGGTGTTGCTGCTGGCAGTGACAGCTGTCTCACCTCTTTCACACAGACGCTTGCTACTGTCTTACTTACTGCCAACCCTAAGGACTCCAAATATAGCTTTCTTTGTCCTCCTCCTTCCCGCTCTGTCTCCTGCTCTCCTCTGATGTGTTCTGTAAATATAAGCTGTGAATAGAGGAGAGGATGCTGGGTAAGAGCATTATATCCTCTCTCAGGAGTCTGTGTGTACAGATCAGGTCAGTTTTTCTAGAACCAGGCTGCGGTTTCTCAGCCCATTAAAAAGTTCTGCCTTCTCCTCAGCCTGCCAAAACACCTTCTTGCTCTCTCTCTCTGTAGTTTCCGTATCTCTTTCCTTCCCACATTCCATACATAACCTTCTTTATTTTCCATACTTCCTTCTTTCTCACATGACATTCTTTTTCTACTTCTCTTTATCCTACCCTGTCTGAGTGGTAGAAAATATAATTTAGTCTAAGACTGTGCTGTTCTGGAATAAACTCATCATGTTTTCTATGTCAGTATCATCTTGAGATGTTCATAACTCGCTTTTTGTGAGTGTTTATTTATTCACTTCAGCCAACATCTCAGTCATCAGCTGGTGATGTTTCATTAAACATTACACTGATATGGCATTTCTATGGAAAACAGTATCCAGGGTTCAGCCTATATTTTTTAATCTCTGATGAAACAACACACACTAACTCTAATGAAATAATGCCTATTCGAAAGCTTAAAAAAGAATCATATCATAACATTACTTCATTTGCTGGAACTCCGACTAGAGCATAATACACTTACTAGCTAAACTAACCAGCATTTCTCTGTGTTTTAATGTGTCTTATATAAAAGTTATTTTGCCATTCCACTTCTACTGATGCTGCATTTACTGCACTTTGCTCAGATCCACCGCTATAAATGTTTTTGTAACTGAACACTAAATTAACATTTGATTTGAAACAGGGGTATTGCAAACCTTTTTTTTCCTTTTTAGCATCTACAACGTTCATTTCCCAGCATTTAAAACACAGACTTAGTTTTAATTGTTAACATTTGATTTGAAACAGGGGTATTGCAAACCTTTTTTTCCCTTTTTAGCATCTACAACGTTCATTTCCCAGCATTTAAAACACAGACTTAGTTTTAATTGTTAACCATTTTGCTTGTAAGAACTCTGTATAACAGCATATTTTCACCAATTCAGTCTAGACTGTTCATCATGAGATTTTCTTCTGTTCAACATGCACAAGTTTTATTGTTAATATACAGTATATATGGATCACAGGTAGATATCTTAAAACCTAAAGAAAAACTACTGCTGCTGGCCATTTGTTAGCACACCTATTTATCATGATTCATATCGTGTCTCTCTGAAATCCCATTGAGAATGGTGATACCATAGCCATATCACTCATCCCTATACTGCTGCATAAGAAAGTCATAAAGACATGGCATTTTCATGCATGGGACACATTTATGTAGCATATTTAAAGCTCATATTTTTCTTGTGTTTCCAGATTCCAGTTTCTTAATCATTTCTTTATGCATGCTCATATATAACAATACTAGGTCTTGTAGTGTATGTATCAAGAAAAATATGGGTAATATTCTTTTTTGGTCTGAAAGAGACTAAATGAAAATGAATCAATTTGGCTATAGGTAATCACCACCATCCCAATATTCAGTATGATTGGAATGATTTTGAATGAGATATTCTTATATACAGCAGTTCTATAAACAAACAAAAGTGACATTTTGAACACCATATAGGCGAAGGGTTTATTTATGCATGCACTATAACTGGCTGAAATAGATCACACAGAAACCTACCTAGTGGCCAGCTGGCTAGTTAGCTTATGTTGATTTGTTGATTTCCATTAAAGGTGTTTCCAATAAAATTGGAGTCCCCCCAAATCCTGTTCATTATCATGTGACAAGTTTTTTGAAGATTTCAAAAGTTTTATGAAAAGTTTTTGTTTCCATGACTGGTGACTTGCTAAAACTACTATACTAACCATTTCAAGCTAGTGGTATGCACAGACTAGTGGTACGATACACACAGTGAATTATAGGAATGTAATCAAATTATTGGATTGTTCCAAGAAAGGTTGGTAACACGTTTTGGGTAACATCATTTTATATTTAAAGTTTTTCTAATCTTCTGTAACTCAGTGTATCTGGGAACTGCAACTGCACAATGAAAACAGCTCTGCAGTTTACTGCTGCACACTGCACAGGAATAGCACTGCACATGCCAGTCACAGAGCTGACACACAAAAACACAGAATCAAGGTTGGAAAGGAAAAGTTTCATTCATTTATTTATTTAATTTTTAAAATATCTATTTTTTGCTGGTGTGTTTTTTTGTTAAACAAATAGTCCTTTTATTCTTAAGCCTGCTTTTCCTGTTGCTTATATTACATGCCACAATTTAGCTTACTGTTTCAACACAACAAAAACAAATGGAGTAGAAGTGGTAGTAAGAGAGGAACTTGAGACTGACACAGTTGCCATGCTTTAGTGGGCACCTTGCAGTGAGCTGTCCTTGGTTCTGAAAGCAGCTCCTCCAGCTCGTGGCAAAAAGCACTGAGCTGATTTATGTATTAAATAATGTGAAACGGATATCATTTCATTCTCAAAGGATTTTTGCGGCAGTGATGAAGAGAGACAGGGAAAAAAGCAGTGTTTGTGTTGCGGACATACAGTCGCTGCTTCTTAGTCTTGCAGATTCCAGTGAGCCGACTTCAAGGGCTACTCTCAAGTGCTGCCCATCTTTTCAGAGTTCACAGTGTGCCTATTCATGACAGGCTTTCTAAAAGAAAGACTAGGAACATTCTGTATGTGAAAGATACTCAGACACTGCAACAGCAGCCACTTTTACACGTATTTGTTTTTTCACACACACTTGACTTGTGTGTTTGATGCCATTCCAAACGTTGTCATTGAAACGTGCTTTAATGGAGACTGTGGATGTGGTGGAGCAGGTGGAACAAACCAGGCAGAAATAACAAACTTTATTAGCTTTAGTAAATCTCCCCTTACCTTGGTGACTCTCTGCAGTCTTAAAGACCATTAAAGCAGCAAACAGTTAGTGCTTTTGTCATCTGTGTCTATTGGAGTGTTGGCAAGAGATGTTGATAATTAAGTTACTTTCACACACTGAATGTAGTTTGACCTTAGAAAAACATCTCAACTTGTTTCAAAGTATATAGTTGTTTTATTAAATGTGTTTTTTTGTTTGTGTAATTCTCCCAACTTAATTAGCCTGTATCACTACTCACTGCTGTGTGTGAGTGAGTGTGTGTGTTTTTTTTTTTTTTTTCATTTTAGGGATCAACTGATAGGAATAGTTTGAGCTTTTATTTAAAAAAATATATAAATTAGGGAGGGTTCAGAAAGACTGACAGAGATGTCATTGTTATGTTTAATAAATGCTAAGATATACATTTTATATAGTTCAGTTCAAAGTAGCTGTTTTAAGTAGCATGTATGTGTGTGTGTGTGTGTGTGTGTGTGTGTGTGTGTGTGTGTGTGTGTGTGTGTGTGTGTCTGAGTGAGAGAGAGAGAGAGAGAGAGAGAGAGAGAGAGAGAGAGAGAGAGAGCGAGAGAGAGAGAGAGAGAGAGAGAGAGAGAGATAGATAGATAGATAGAGTGAGAGATGGATTTCATTATGGGCATTGGGGGCAAAGATGATACATTTATTCAATAGCTACATTTTGTATTTTGATTGTAATTGATTGGATTTTTCTAGACTTTTCTACACAACACAAAATACCTCAGTTAGGTATTTTGTAGTAGTTAAGTTTAAGTAGTGCAGTATATTAAGTAGTGCAGTATATTGCACTAATTACACACAATTACACACTTCTGCACTTTATTCTAAGCTTTCATTGTAACCTGCACTTTATTGTACCTATCTTTATTCTATTTTTTTATTCTACTTTTTATGACAAGGACAGTTAAAAAGCATTTCATGCATGTCGTACTGTATATGGTTATGTATGTTCATTCATTCATTGTCTACCGCTTATCTGATCTATTCTCGGGTCACGGGGAGCCTGTGCCTATCTCAGGCGTCATTGGGCATCAAGGCAGGATACACCCTGGATGGAGTGCCAACCCATCGCAGGGCACACACACACACACACAACAGATAATTTAGAGATGCTAATCAACCTAAAATGCATGTCTTTGGACCAGGGGAGGAAACCCCTGAGTCATGGGGAGAACATGCAAGCTCCACACACACACGGCGGAGGCAGGGCTTGAACCCCCAACCCTGGAGGTGTGAGGCAAACGAGCCACCAAGCCACCGTGCCCCCCTGGTTATGTATGTGACAAATAAAATTTGAATTGGAATTATTAGGTGTAGGGAAGTCCAGCAAATCCAGCAAGCTGTCATCTTGCTCCTTTAACAAGTATGTTTTTGTCTGGTAGGCTTGTGAGATTATGTGCAATATGTGCTATCTTTCTTTACCTGTCCATTACCATCATCGACAAAAGTAATACTCATGGCTTCAGAGGGGCTGCAGGGTGGTGTGACTAAAGGGGGCTGGCCAGAAATACAGGATTACAACAAAAAAAAAGCTAGTTACAAAACAGCTGTAGTGGTCTTAATTACCAGCCATAGCATTTAGTCGCTTCTTTTATTAATTCCTGCCCTACATGTTAACTACGTGTTAACAAAGTGAGTAATGCTTACAACACTCAAGTAAATAAATCTAATGAGTCATTCACTATAAGCTCATTATAACATTGGAGTAAGTTACATAAACTGTGTGCACATGTGAGTGCACTGTGTTGAAGAGCAGCAGAGATATTTATTAAATTTTTGTATACTATGCGTAACAGGCTAGCACGGCTTTATCCTGTCAGGATGCATTTTAATTGTCCATCATGATAGACATCAAGATCTGTTCCTGATCACCTATCGCCCAGTTCTGTAGAATTTTGCCAAATGCTAAATACTTTTATTACTGTATCATAGATACTGTTGTGATACTGTTATATTACAAGAGCTCTGTTTATTATTGTTGATAAAGTACAAGAAGGTGGATTTCATTTTCATTCCCTCTTCTTTGTTTTCTGCGCTCTCTGACACTCTGTCCAAACTTTCAAATAAAACCACAGAAGCAGCATACAACTCCAGCTCACTTCACATGGCTTCATGTACCCTTTTGCTTGCCTTTGTCAGTGTGTCTGCTCATCGAGGTCCATAATTGGAAATTTTCACTAGTGAGCTGTCAGTCAGTCTCCCGTGTTGCCATGTTCTTTTAAAGACTACTCGGGTAAATGCAGCATTGTCTAGCCAAGAGTGAATTTCATTCCTTGGCTTTATCTAAATTGAATATCTGCCTTGTTGTTTTGTGCATGTGACGCACAACTGTCTATGAAAAAAATGACAGATAACAAAAAAGAGAGAAATATGATTTAGGCGAGCACTTGATAATCCTCGGCAGGAATATTCCACCCGACAGTGTGTTAATAAAGGAAACAGCATGCGGCAGTGATTAAAGTGGTTTATATTTCAGTCCAGCAGCCTCCTCGCTCTTCAAAATGCACCTCTTGCTGAGCACTCGTCGTGTGTGTGTGGGGGGGGTGTGACTGCTCACACAAGACGGCTGATAGGCAGAGCTGTCAACACTGATGTGGCTAGGAACAAGAGACCCTTTACCTTGATCCAGGCATCTTTAAACCTGCAGCTGATTTGCTACAAAATAATGTTTCTTATATCTAGTGCTAGCGTTCTCTTTACAATATTATATCATACAACTTTTTCAAGAGTGTTTCTCGCTTCTGCGTGACACTTTATCCCTGTGGATGGATTGCTACAGTACGATTATGATGAGCTGTACAAAGCAGTATCATGGCGCTTGTTTGATATTTGAACAGAAAAGTGCTCTATTTTCAAGCGTTTCAAAATTATATCTTCACGTCGCATGCCGCTGACTTTTTGTTCTTTAGAGACAATATGAAAGTGTGAGTGCTTATTTAGTTACGTCTTTCTTTTAACCTCTTGCTTTCATAATTGGAATGTTCAAGATGCAAAAGAAAGAACAGTGGAGACAGCAGAACTATGCTGGCTCCAGATAGAGTGAGGATATGGTCATGACTTTCTTTGGTGATAATCTACATGGGTCATATACTTTCACAGATTTTATTTCTGATGATATCTGTGTACTTATTGAACTGCTTCTCTTTGATATAGCCTGTTAATCACTCAGTGTTTACGGGAGAAAACATGACGGAGCATGTAATTTTTGGTCTTCTTCTTCAAAGTCAAATCTCTTTCAAATATTTTATGATGAATCCTCAAGTTTTATTTCTCTTATATCTCCAGCATTTTGCCAACATTTACAATTTTTTTTATTACATAAGGAAGATGATAATCATATATTTTATTTGTTCATACTTTTGTTGTCAAACTATAAGTTGCTTTCGGCTGTTCCCTGTTCGGGGTCGCCACAGCGGACCAACTGGTCTGCACAACAACTTGGCAAATGTTTTACACCGGATGCCCCTCCTGACGCAACCCTCCCATTTTTCCAGGTTTGGGACCGGCACTGCATCCAGTGGCTGGGGATCGAACCTGGGCCTTCCGCATGATAGGCGAGAAACCTACCACTGAGCCACCAATGCCCCGCTTTTGTTGTCGAACTATTGCGTCCTATTATCACTTGTATTATTTATTACTTACATTTGCTCTCTCACCAGCATTTTTCTCTCTCTTGAACAAAAAAGAAAATAGAAAATAACTACATTAATAACATGAAATAGCTTTTCATGTTGCCCTCTATCCAGAAGACTTTATTTAGAACCTAAACGAGCAGCTTTATGTCTGAAATTTACACTGACACTGGACTCTCCTTCCAAATTGAACACCACCATATCACCAATTATAGACATTTGTAAGCATCCCTGTGTAACTGTACATACTATAGAAATAACAGTATGATATGCATTAATATAATACATTTTTAGAGAAAATCGTCTGACCAACCATCACTAGGCAACAGCGCTGTTATATAAAGTTAATGCCGTTTTAAATGTGCTGTAGATCTCAAACCTTTTGCAGCCGGAGACTCCTTTAACTCTACAACAAATTCCATGGACCTCCAGCACAGAAAGGAACATTATTTCAATTTGTCAAGGAATATTGTATCTATTTATTAGCACCAAAGAGCTTTTTATTCCATAACTTTGCATTGCTAGAACACATTATATTCAAGTTGTCTTTATTGCATGGTGTCATGACATGGCAATCCACAAGCTCTACATCACAATCCACAGACTTTTATTTCACAGCATTCAACACAACCTATAATCATGGCTGCCATGGATTACACCATCCAGAACACACACGTACTTCCTTATTCATAGTCACCGTCATACTAATCACACACACACACACACACACACACACACACACACACACACACACACACACACACACACACACAAACACCCATGTTTTCAATCACCTGCTCTCACAACCACAGCACAAGGACTGTGTTTCACCACAAAGCATATGCTCAGTTCACTTGTTGTTGTCGAGCTTACCAAGCCTTTGTATTATTATTTCATTTAGTGTTTTGACCTACACTTGTACATAGTTTCATGAGTTCTTGCCCAGCCCGCTGTGTGTTGTTCGCAAATCACCTGACCTTGACCTTACCTGCCGTTTTGGATTCGTTGTTTGTGGGCTCATTAAAGCTGCACACCTTACCTGCAATTGCATCTGCTTAAGCATCTGTATCCTGACACTAAATATGGACCCTTAAATATAATAACTTTGATAATGGCTATGGTTCATGAACTCCCAGAGGTCTCCGGACCCCACTTTGAGAACCAGCACTTTAGTGCACAGGTTGAATATTTAATTCTTTTTCTAGTTACTCTCACTTCATCTACACTCTCCGACTCGTTCTAGTTAATATCACTTCATCTACACTCTGTATTTCTGGCCTGGTTTTGCTAAAACTGACAGTTATTTGGAGAATATAGCACCCTCTCACTTTGAGTGAAGGAGTTGAAGAGGCATGGGTGTTAAGGGTTAGCAGAATATTAAACGATGGGAGAGGTGCTTCGGATGACTGACAGTTAGACAGATGCTAAGTCACCCTGCCAATCAGGTGACCAACGCAAGGTCTTTTGCAGTCACACACAAACATCTGCACTGCCATACTCTAATGTCACAGCAAGTAGAAACTCTGAAACTATACAGACACACAAATAAATTCAAACCTTCACATTCGTCTTCCAGTGCTTAAGTGTGTTAACCTGGTAATTAGTTTGTTTTGTTTCGGATATTTAGTGTGAATTTAATGTTCTATTTTGTAATGCTAAAGCATGTCAGCATTATGGCTATGAAACATAGTATCTGCAAAGTCCAGCTTTTTCTTTTAGTTGCTCATTTAATTTCATACCAGATTAATTAAAAAATAATCTGTGCTGGGTGAGAACCCCATTTGGATTTTATGAGTCTACAAAAGTTAATTAGTTTTCTATCTGTGCAAGTTTTTTTTTTTTTTTTTTGGAAAATAAAAGACTTCTTTTCACCCTCGCATTCACTGTATAGGGGGAAATTGGGGAAAACGTATGTGCCTGGCGTATGCGCTGGAGTTCTTGTTAGCGGTGTTGCTAATTAGCAGGAGATAAAGGAGCGAAGGTGAGAATCCCGTCGCAGAAATAGACGTGTGAGTTTTCACAAGCAGCTGCTTCGTGGAACAAGCCAAGTCATTTAAAAATAATGTCAAGTCCAATGAAGTTCATTCTACAGTGTGTACCTGTATCCAGCTGAGCCAGCGTATGTACTGTTGCATTTTCACACAGTCTTCATAATACACAGATATTTCAGACATTCTCCTCTGCAACCATGGCATTGTTTCTAAATTACAGTCAAAATGATCCTGTCTCATTAGACACCTTTACTGTATAATGCATGTTTTATATAGCTATTATTATATATTCCCTATGATATATTTGTCTATATTAGTGTCCTCTTAAGTAACTAAATATATGTTTCTTATTATAAATAACTGACCCATAATAGATGGCCTTCTTTGTCCCACATCGGCATAATTATTGGCATCTTGGGGCCATACAGGTGACCAGCCTATGTCAGGAATGCATGAAGATAAAAGACTAGGAGATAAAAGCCACAAGAGAGGGTTCAGGTAAATGTGGCCTCACACACAGCCCTATTATTTACCGTCCGCTTTCTCTGATCATGCCTTTAACAGAACCAAATTGGCCCCCTCTCTTTCAGTATTATGAACAGTGGAACCTGGTTGCATCTAATCAATCCAGAGCCCTATAGCAGACTTTGGCCTTCTTGGCGATGCAGGGATACTGTTTGCAGTACTGAACGCATTTATCCAAAATGTGCTTGAGGTTTTCTTTTCCACATGTAGATAATGTTTTAGTGTTTCATCCATGCACATTTTTTCTATTAAAAACATTCTTTAATTATTAATTCATTCCTAGATAAATAACCCACCTTGTTTACAGTTTGGTGCTGCTTAGGGTCAGGTGAGAGAGAGAGAGCAGGGAAGGCAAGGGGCAGAGCAGCAGTAATATAAACTACTAAGACTAAAGAGCTGGACAGAGCAGGCAAAATATTCACCTTTTCAGTGAATGCTTGGATGGTAGTTATCTTCTAGCTAGTAGCTTTCTATTGTTGAGAAGACAACAAACTGGTGCAGTAGTAATGTTACAGATAAAGGAAAGCTTATAATTCTATCAGCAGAGTATGGAATACAGACAAGTTTGTGTACAAAACAGTGTAAAACAATGAAAGAATGATATTTCACAGAATGCACAAAATTCATTTTTAACCAAGACAAACATGGGTAGCAGAAAATATCAAACCAACACCCCAAATCCAAGGACTGGGGCAGAAATATATATACAAAAAGTTAGAAACGGGGTCCTTTAGACTAATAAGGAAAAGACAAGATAGTTATATATGTACAGAAGAGAGAGCAGAGCTTTGAACAAACCATTAATGATAAAGATTAGATGTGGTATGTGAACCAAAACAGGAAGTGACTGTGACAACATTAGCTAAAATATTGACAACATGGACTGAGCTACTGAACTGATGTTTTACACAAAATAGTTTCCGACTACTTCTCTCACTAGTTTGCATTTATTGAACGCATAAAGCATCTTGCTCTGCCATTCACTCACTTACATAGTGAAAAAAATCCACTTTAATATGGTTACACAACGCACTTTCAAGCGGCAAAATATTAATATTGATAAAGGTAATTCAAATCAATATCAATTTCTTTTTGCAATGAGCAGACATTCTCTCTGAGAGGCTCAGTACAGCTCTGCTGAGAAGCAGTGTGCAACTCCTCGTCTTCACAGGAGATAAAACATTAAAACGAAATGACAAATAAATAGGTAACTTTCTAGACATACTAGATTATGTTGTTGTTGTTTTTCTTAAACTTTTGTATGCGATCCATGAGTGCTTATGGTAACGTGTTTAGATTTAGAATTTCACCTAGAGGACATCACATTTGGGAGTCCTGGATGATTTCAGTTAGAACTCATACTGTAGTCTGCAGTTGATAGTATTAAAGGTCTATTAATTTAAGACTGATCTTTGATTCAAGCATTTTGGATTAGTTACATTATATGCTCAAGAATAGTGTGGAACATTGTAGGGAGGATGAATTTTAATAAGGCAGAAACACTGTGATTAACACAGGAATTCATCTCTGAAAAAACCAAATAAATGTCTTGTTAAAATGTAAGTGAAGAAGTAGTAGCTCCACTAATTATTATTTCATTTTAGTATTCACCTTAATTACAAAGGTAGTCAAGACTGCAAAGAAAAGAAGTAAAAAAGTAATCTGTAAAGAAGGAATCATTTTTAAGTGATATTGTCAGCTGCAGGAATCCAGCTGACAGGCCTGGGAGTTCCTTCTCTCTTTTTCTTTTTCAGACACATAGTTACAGACACACCAGGACTCTCTTCAGCCTGTCAGTGAAAGAGTGTTACTACTGCTTCATCAGTTGCAGCCATCAGAGAAGCAGAAAAGGCACTGATGAAATTTGTCAGATTGATCAATTACCTCACGTCGCTGATTGGGGTGGGGGTGGGGTTGGAGTTGGCGTGTCATCTTGGTCTCTAAACAACCAAAAATATCCTGTATCCAAGTTATCTCTCATCCACACCTGCCCAAATAATCTCCTCAACACTAAATGCATCTAGCTTTACAGTAAAGGCCATAAAATAAAACGCTTATTGAGGAAAAGCATCTTCTGTGTTTATCGAAGGTCGGGCCATATTGGAATTTTGTTTGGCAGTTGCTCAGCTGTAAACGATTCCATCCCATGTGTCAATACTTTGTAATTAGTTTCGCCTGCCTGAGCATGGAAGTGAAGGTGATTCTGGTGGAGGAGCCAGTTGGGGAGATTTGTTCCTTCACGCACTGTATATATTTTCCATGCTGTCAGAAGCACACAGACAGGTGGCCCTTTGCTCTGTCCATCACAAAGCTCTTTTAGCTTCCATTACTCCACTGGAAGGGAATGCAGTTGGTGGGTAAAGCTGATGCAAATCACTGATATGGCTATTTCTATCTGAAGTCTGACCTCCACTGCATGATTTCAGCTCTCTTTTAATAGTATTGCTATTATTATTCATCACAAGTAATGATCCCAGTAAAACCTTGGCTGGATTCTCCGAAAATACTGTGCAATGTTGTGTTCTTCTTCTCATATTATACTATGAAGACCTTCTAATAACAGACCAGTGATTAAACAAAATGATTACATCCTACTTATGTCATCAAGTGTTAGCCAGGCTTGGGCAGAAAATGAGGTCACATAAACAGAAACAAGCCCTTGGTGTAATACTGTATTATGCTTAGTGAAACCATGTTTTAAAGAGTGAAGAGTTTGGAGCCCTTTGTAATTGGGGACAAAGTGTAACGCACATTCTTCAAAGTGAGTTTAATAAAGATCCATTTTCTGCATGTCAGCTTGCACAGTAGATTTGCAGATCCCTGTACAAGGGTTCGGGCATGTAGGTTGGTAATGTTATTTTAATCAATCTGAGCAAGTCTGTATCTTAAAATGATTGCTTGCTCACCCATTAAAAGTCTAGTTTGTATTTTGAATTTTGCGTCATCTGATGCTCAGCCTATCACTATTAGTGACTTTTTAGACGAGTGTCATTGCAGAAGTCACATTATGAGATTTTATTCAGAAATATCTGACACAACCCCCGAGTGGTGTAACAGAAAAGTGTTCACCCTGTAGTTTTGAGATTGGGGCGGCATAACTCTCTCTCCCCTTTTCTGTCACAGTGAAACTAGCCAATCTTGGGTGTCATGCATGTGAAGGGTGGTGCAGCACATTATGTTGCCTCATGATGTGGTTGGCTAGCTTCATGTGTCTTGGAGTAAGCATGTGATAACTTCCTGGTTGGTAGCTGTTGTATGATGGCGAGCTCTAACTGTTGGGTGGGACTTGGCCAAAAATAAATTAAGGGGAAAAAAAGACATGCCTAAAACAGATTGTTGTGTGTATTTGGTTGCAGTGGCACTAAAAGAAATCAGTAAGCATGTCACACTATGTGTCATAGGATTACTAATCTCAGCTCACCCAAAGTATTCACATACAATGTGTGATTTCATCTGCATGCAGTGTATTACAGTGCACCTCACAACGACTGCTGTCTTCTGTGTTTCATGTTTCCTTTTCCCCGATGTTCTCCATGTTGAGATGATCATGTCTGAAATGGCCTGCAGTTTGTGGCATTTCTAGAGGGATAGTGAGTAATTGGGTGGGTGCTGAAGCAAGGCCTCCTCTCTCCCTTTCTGCTGAATGATGAGGCTTGCACTCTGACTGAGGTTTTCAATTAAAGGTACTTATCTTAATTGAACATTTGAAATGTTTTATTTACAACAAAGTGAAGGCGAAAGAAGAAAGCTGGTGTGCCTTACGCTGAGAGAAGCTTGCCTAAGGTTTTTGATATTGTGTAGATTCTTGAGTTTTCATATCTTAGTCAAGGTCATGAAGCTAAGACTCTTAATAATAATTAACTCAATACCAAAGTCATTGTCAAGTGGACTATACTAAGCTACACAAATTTCTTCTTCAATTACCACGCTATTTACAAAATACAGCTAGTTGTGTAACACCTGAATAGGTATGGTTTAATATTGAAACTGTGCACTTCAGTATTTTATCCTTCAAAGTTTTTACATTTATACAGTACACTTTTACATACATGGGATGCAGTTTGAGTAAAACAGAGGCTTGCTCAATTAAGCATGATTCTGAACCTGAACAATTTGATGACCTCAATTTAGTAACATTTGGCTTCATGACATTGTGTGAAGAATATTAAACAATAAAATGCAAAATAGAATATTAGGAATGTAAAATAGATGATGGATGATAATAATAATAGAATGTAAAAATGTAGGTACATACTGCCTTACATTTCTTTTACTGAATAGACTTTAAACTCAATTTCTATTACTGGGTTTAACACACAATTCTGATACAGGGATGATGAGCATACCATGTAATACTTATGTGCTTCATGTTGTTGGCATTGATGCATGTAGGAAGGTGCATTGCAGCTGTTAATTTGTTTCACTGACAACATTAGAATATGTCCACAATGGCAGGCAAGAGTGTGGCCACAGATTAGCCTCAAACAGGATAGAGAAAAATAGCCTCGACTTTTCCAGCTTGATTATAATGCTCCTGTTTCTTCCCATAACTAATCAGCTCTATTGTACTGCAGTCAATACAATTCCACTGTCATCAATGTGATTATGCTAATGTAGCTGCAAAATGTCACCTCCATCCCTGTGAAACAGCAGCCGTGTGAGGCAAAGAGACTCGATCATTTAGCTGCTTGATATTGTAGAAAGAGTACAAAACTTTTTTTTTTCCACACCAAGAAGCCAGTGATGATTGTTTGAAAATTACTAGTTTGGGGAAGATGATAGCAGAGAATCATGCAGAGAGGATAGAAATAGCCATGAAGTTGATTGAAATAAGAGTTAATTATGCCTGTTTGTAAATTTAAGCAGCAGTGACTGCTGTAGCCCATTTTCAGTTGAAGATTATCAGCCTATGGTGTGTGAAACAGAGAGAAATGACAAGGAGAGAGAGAGAGAGAGAGAGAGAGAGGCCTTGAGTGTGATTCATTACAGGCCAGTCCACTGCCCTCCAAATGAAGTACCTGCCAATATTTAATCCCAATAGTCTATTACCCAAGTCACACACACACACACACACACACACACACACACACACACACACACACACACACACACATAGTCCACAAGCTTTCCCATCACTGCTGTCCTCACAAGGACAGAAATGAGTAGCCATCATGCAGCATGACTGTATTTTCAAACAATATACCCCCCTTTACACACACTCTCAGACACACATACACGTTTGTCTTGCTATGCTAGGAACTTCCACTGACATAATTTTATAATAAGTAATGCAGCAGGAATAATACTATTTGAACAATGGGAATCTAATCCTAGCCTTTACATATATATATATATATATATATATATATATATATATATATATATATATATATATATATATATATGTATGTATGTAGAAGGATGTATGGGGGGTGTATATACACACCCACACGCATACACAGGTGCATTGCAGTTCTCATTATCTTGGGATCTTTCAAACTTTGATAAATGTGCTCAAGAAACACCAATTTAACTTCATTTACCAATCCAGCATTGCACACAAGTCACCCTTAAATAAAGCACAGCAGCAGATTCATTTTGCTTGCACATGCTTACTTTAATGTATCTGCAGTAAGCAGCTTGCTGTGTGTGTGTGTGTGTGTGTGTGTGTGTGTGTGTGTGTGTGTGTGTGTGTTTTGTGTGTGTGTGTGTGTGTGCGTTCAGCAGTACCGTGCTGGTACTCTGCTAACCCATGACAGTGAGCGAGCCTTGTGTGTGTTAGTGTTTGTGTGTGTTTGGAGTGAAATATATGTTGCTCTGTAATGAGAGCTTGTTGAAGCTGGAAGTCTGTGGAATTAAGAAAGGAAGGTTGTGTGCTCCTGAGACAGGTCTGACCTGATGTACTCCAGGAGAGTGTATGACAGCCTGCCTTGTTTCCATAGGCAGACACTTCCTCTGAATTATAACCATTCCCATCATTACTGCCCTTAGTTATGGAACCTGGTCACATTGCTGAGATGTAATGTTTGTTAAGCCTGCTGTCTCTGCCTCTCTCAGTCTCTCTCTCTCTTCTCTCTCTCTCTCTCTCTCTCTCTCTCTCTCTCTCTCTCTCTCTCTCTCTCTCTCTTTCTCTCTCTCTCTCTCTCTCTCTCTCTCTCTCTCTCTCTCAGTTCAATTCAATTTTCTGCTTCTGTTTGAGGGTACATTATTCTGTTATTATTATATTTGATTGTACTTTTATGTTAATTTATCCTAGTTTTTTCCCCCCCTGCACTGTCTAATTCACTGATTTGTTTCAATTTAGTGTGTGCTTATGGATTTCTGTTTCATGTTTTGTATTTGATGTTTTGGTCATTGGTTGAATTTGTTTGCTGGTTGTCGTGTATGGAAACGTTTCAGACCCAAGCTTGAGTGGCAGATTTCCTCTGGCCTTGATCTTCCATGTGAGATGTGCATCCTCTGGTTGTTTATTGATTGCAGCACCTGATCACTATTCTTCTGTTGATGGCAGGGTTGTTTGCTCTGCTTTGTTGCTTTAACTCTTCATTTGTGCTGTTTGGTGCCATTCTTCTGAGTTATCTCTGTCTCTGAGATCTGAACCATGATACTCCTGTGGGCC
>JAUCMX010000007.1:18880348-18885348 GCA_033459395.1 Hemibagrus guttatus
GTGTGTTCTATAGGTGACTGTGTTCTGTGTGTGGCCTGTTAGGTAACTGCTGTGCTGCAGGGTGGGGCTGGGAGTAGGAGAATGCATGTCCGTGTCCGTGTGTGTGTGTGTGTGTGTGTGTGTTTGTGTGCGCGTGTGGTTTGGAGGGGTGACAGCTGAGCTCTTGCCCTTGAGTTCCCTAGACACAATCATGGAGGGAAGGTGGGGAGAGAGAGAGAGAGAGAGAGAGAGAGAGAGAGAGAGAGAGAGAGAGAGAGAGAGGGAGGTTCTTATTCTGCTGATACAGCAGTCTCGCCCTCTACCACAGCACTGCGATGCTCCTTACGCTTGCCTCTTATCCCCCCCCCCCCCCCCCCCCCCCCCTGCTCTTTATGGAGGAACAGCCCGGTCACCTTCTCCGTTGTTAAATTTAATACTGCGCAGAGAGCAAGGGAGTAAAACAGGAGGCAGAAAAATGAGAAGGCAAAAAAGGGAATGGAAAGAGAGAAGAGGAGATGGCTCTTTCATGCAGTTGGGGACTGTCATTTTACAGAATGAAACACAAGTGTGCACACACACAGGCACATGGAGAGAGCAGGTAGAGGGCTAGCAGTGTATATCAGGTGCTGCTGAGAGGAAATTCAGTGTGTTTACTCCCGCTAAAATAAAATGCATAACACATGTATAAACATACACACAGACTCTGATGGCTCATTAACTCACTGGCCACCTTTCCCCAGCTGTGCTACATTCACACTTACATTTTGAAATAGGCTTCAGTCACACACACACATACACACACATACACACACACACACACACACACACACACACACACACACACACACCAACAAAGCATTATCACTGTTATGTATATTTTATGACATGAACTAGTGCACTATGATGACTTTAATGACATATATGAAGATATGAATATAACTAACTTCAGACTATTTTCTTTGCACATGCAAAAGATGTGTAATATATCAAGTATAAGAAAAACCAAAAGTGGTCATGTGACTATAATACCCATTTCATTCCAAAGATGGCCCCCCTTTGTTGTTATCTGTCCTTTTCTGGAAGATTTTCCTCTAGATTATGGAAAGTGGCTGTGGGAATTTCCTATTCAGCCACAAGAACAGTTGAAGTCCTGGAGTAATCTAGACCAACAGATTTCCAACATTTTCTGGACACAGATAAGTCTAGTTGTTAGTTGTAGGCCACATTCCAGTTTTCTTTGTAGTGCTTTGAATGTTACAAGAAACAAGGAAGAGAGATGTTGCTTTCCTACAGCAAGCATTTCATATAGTCAATATTGGACAGGTAGGCAGAACAGATGAGCATCCACATTTTTTTTATGGAGACAACATGGACCTGGGTGAGGGCCTTTATGTGATTTAATACATTTGTGTTTTGCATGATCATGCTGCCCTTTTAAACAGTAACCTCAAGTATTACACCGATCAACCATAACATTATAAGCACTGACAGGTGAAGTGAATAACACTGATTATCTCCTCATCATGGCACCTGTTAGTGGGTGGGATATATTAGGCAGCAAGTGAACATTTTGTCCTCAAAATTGATGTGGTAGAAGCAGGAAAAATGGGCAATCGTAATTTGAGCGAATTTGACAAGGGCCAAATTGTTGATGGCTAGACGACTGAATCAGAGCATCTCCAAAACTGCAGCTCTTGTGGGGTCTGCAGTGGTCAGTATCTATCAAAAGTGGTCCAAGGAAGGAACAGTGGTGAACCTGTTTTGGCAGCAGCAAAAGGGGTACCAACACAATATTAGGCAGGTGGTCATAATGTTATGCCTGATTGGTGTATATCTCTATAGATTCAGCACAGCTTCTGCTTATGAGATCTTCTCATTCAAATAAATCTATGAAGGTCCTGTTACATAAAATTCCTTACTTACAAAGGTCTGGTGTTAACAAACTGTCCAATCCCAGCATGTATTTACATTCAATGTCTTCGAAAAACAATATCTCAAGTATTTTGTTCTGTTTTGTCTACTTTACTGTGACTTCATCAGAAATTGTTTCAGTATATCTTTATTATCTGTATTACATCACATGAAAAGGATTTTAAAGTTTTGCACTGAGGTGTCTTGCAAACTACAAATAATAAAAAAAACAGAACAAAAGTAAAAATCTGTCTGGCGGCAATACAGGAATGTCTAATGCTCTGTTAGAAGGTTCACATGAATATCTTAAAACCAATTATTTCCTAAGTTGCTCTTCATCTTCATTTTTGTTTGTCATGTGAATCTGAGAGAGTCACAGCCACTGTTTTGCTGAACATGAAGCCTAATTTATCGAAGGATCTGCACCTGCACAAGGGGACACATCCACAAAATTGCTCAGTCACGTTTTTTAAGTGCTTTCTAACCACTTTTTGATGAAAGGTACCATGTTGTTCTGGCATTGTTCATATGACTTTTAATGAGGAGAGCCTAGAACAGCCTTAAGGCAACATATGCAGCAGTTGTAAGACAGATACACCGAGCAAATAGCCTTTGTACTTTTATTCAACCCTAATAGAAATGGTATTTGAAAATCTCTGCCTGTTTACATATTTCTACTGGTGGCTTATTTGTACCATTCTACCACCCTCTAGTAGAGATCCTTCTGTTTAGAGAACACAGGTTGTTTTCCCCCCTTCAGCTTGGAGAACTTGAATAACAAACCAAATCCAAGATGCCTGAGAGCATAGTATTCTGCTGTGTGAACAAACTCCTTGCCAAAAACGAGCAGCTAGACCACAGCCAGTGCCTGCCCTGTGCGCTGTGCAGTCTTGTGGACGCTACTGCTCTGTGCCAGGGCTCTCTTGCCACACTTAGCAGGATGAATTGTGTGGGTTGCAGCTGGCCCTTTTGGAAAGTTGGCAAGGGCCTAGCTGCTCCAATCTCCTTCCTGTCAAACTCACTTACTAGACCGGTTAATAGTATACAAGCTGAACCGCCCACTGCCCGCTGCCCACCCAGGATACACGTCTTTGTGTTTGCAGGCTGTCAGTCACAGAGGAAGCTCACACACACACACGCGCACACCCAGGTGTTATCAATGTTTTGGGCTGTGCATGGAAGTGAGGCTCATGGGCTTTACCTGGTACTGTATGAGTAAAGAGATAAAAAAAAACTGTTGTGCACATGAGAATAGAGGATGGAGTGGAAGGGAGATTCAGAGAAAGAAGGTGGAAAAAAGGGAGTGATAGAGAAGGAATGGTGGAGTGATAGCATAGAGAGAGATAGAAACAGTAAAAGAGAAGCTTTGGTGTGTAACAGAGGAGAGGTCAGTCCCTACAGTGAAGAAGGAGGAGACCTCACAGACCTTGAGACAGAACTGATGTTTTAATAATGTCTCTCTAATATATTTGCTGCATAAATGTATTTAGGTGATTTTTTCTCCATGATTTTTCCCCCTCATTTATTCTTGGCCAATTCCCAGCTATCAATTAGGTCTCACCTATCATATGACAGCTACCAACTCAAGAGGGTAAAGGCTATCACGTGCACGAAAAGCCAGCCAACTGCACACTTGGAAAAAAAGTTCTGTCCACCCTATTTTGCATGCATGAGCTCACAGACGTCCAGATCGGCTAGTGCTGCTTTGATTGATAGGGGACAGAGTAGGCCATACCTCCTATGGCTAATCTGGATATTTTAGAGTCAAAGACATCAACGGCTGTTTTATTGTATATAAGATTCAAGATTCCGGTTTAACATCACATCTGTTTCAGGTTTTTGACATCCATCTTTTGTTGCTGCTACTTAATGATGTTTACATTTTTTGTGACTGGAACACTTTATCATGGAGGATAATGAGAATAAGACAGTGGGTAGCATTGCCATCTTACAACTACATGGTTCGATCATGAGCTTTACAGGTTACTGTTACATGTGAGTTTCACATGTTCTCTCCATGTCCATGTGGGTTTTCCTCCAGGTTCTTTAATTTCCTCCCAGTATCCAAAAATATGCGTGTGTGTGTGTGTGTGCGTGTGTGTGTGTGTGTGTGTGTAAATTGTACCCTGTGATAGACTCGCATCCCATCTGGGGCCCAGTGTTCCCAGGGAAGTAGGCCAAAATGTTGCTGAAGATGAATGAATGAACAAATCTTTATTGTCCTTGTTTAACACATCAAGGTTGAACATTACTAATCTGAATTTTAATCCAAATTTATTACTTTTTTTTTTTTTTTTTTTTAAATCAGTTTGGTAAACAATGACTGTATTTCGGAACTAATTTTAGGACCTTTTAAAGAACACAGTGTATGGATAATTAAGATCTTGTTAATTGTTTAATAAAGTTTAAATTCGACACTATGCACAAGTCTTTACTTATACATACTTGTAGTACCTCATAACCTTATGCAAATTACTGAGCATGAATGAATACCCGGAATTCACATCTCATTAGACTGTCCATTGTAGATCTTTAGGTCCTGTAACTACTGTTTATTGCTTTATGAGCTCTTGGTATTCTCTATATGTTTTAATTAGGTGAACACTTTATTTCAAGGGCACCTACATAGTGCATTCATAACCCATTCATAAGCATTACATATTTTATAAAGCGTTTTAATACCCGTGGATCACAAGAAGGGGTATTCCACCGTTACTAAAGTATGACTTTAAACATTTCTGCCTCTGCATCTATCTAATGCATTTTACACACACACACACACACACACACACACACACACACACACACACACACACACACACACACACCCCCACACCCCAATGTACTTTGCATTTGCATCACTGCTGAAATGAATATCCGTAGCTCCAGCCGGCAGAACCCAGAGCTGCGTCTCATTCCCTCTTTATTTTAAACAGATTTTTTTCCTGCTGATGCCGTTTTCCTTGCCTTTTTAGTCGCCTGCCTTGAAGCTTACAATGTAAAATGTCAATGCTCGAAAAGAGCCGTCCATGGAAACTCAGAAGGGATTTGAAATGCAAGTCCAGACCTTCAGTTAGGATATTTCTTTTCTTATATCTACTATCTAGATA
>JAUCMX010000007.1:18887848-18899151 GCA_033459395.1 Hemibagrus guttatus
TGTGTGTGTATTTTAAATTTCTTAGTTTATTAGGAACATTGTTGTTAATGACAGACATATTAGTATTTTAGAAATACTATAGTAGACCTATTGATTATTTTAGAAACTTCTGACCTCTTGAGATTTTTAGATTTTTAGTACAAACAGTGGTCCAGAGAACATCCAGAGAGTGGGTGGAAGGTTGCAGTAAGACAAATAATCACACTTTACAACCAGCTTGAGCAGAAAGGCATTTCAGAATCGTAGAACATAAAACATGGCATATTTTGAAGGAGGTGGCATACATACTTGACATACATACTTGACATTCATGTCAAGAACAGAAATCAGAGGCTACATTGAGTACTTGCTTACTGAAAGTGGGCATCTAAAATTTGGAAAAACGCCAGGTGATGCTTTTGGTCAATATTTATGATGTTTAGGTCAATGCCTATAATTAATACACAGGCATAACATTATGACCACCTGCCTAATATTGTGTTGGTCCCCCTTTTGCTGCCAAAACAGCCCTGACCCGTCATGTACTGTGTATTCTGACAGCTTTCTATCAGAATTCTTCTTTTAATTAATTTGAGCAACAGTAGCTTGTCTGTTGGATCGGACCACACGGGCCAGCCTTCACTCCCATCACTCATCAGCGAGCCTTGGCCGCCCATGACCCTCTCACCAGGTTCACCACTGTTCCTTCATTGGACCACTTTTGATAGATACTGACCACTGCAGACCGGGAACACACCGCAAGAGCTGCAGTTTTGGAGATGCTCTGATCCAGTCGTCTAGCCATCACAATTTGGCCCTTGTCAAACTCGCTCAAATCCTTACGCTTGCCCATTTTTCCTGTTTCTAACACATCAACTATGAGGACAAAATGTTCACTTGCTGCCTAATATATCCCACCCACTAACAGGTGTCATGATGAGGAGATAATCAGTGTTATTCACCTCTCAGTGCTCATAACGTTATGCCTGATCGGTGTATATTCACTCACAAGATCTACAACCACAACTCAGTCCAGTTACAGTTCTACAGTTCTGTGATTAGGAAGAAGCTATGGGAGTGTTTTTGCCTTCAAAATGGAAGATAGGGGAGATGTGACATCAGTGTTTGCAAACAGACATTTTCCTAATCACAGCTACAGTGTTTAGCTAATTTGTTTTTTCCCTCTTTGTTTGGACAACCCTGTCATCTGCAGTATAAAACAAGTCTGCTGCATGACCCGACCGTCCTTAGATGAATACCACTAATTATGGCTGATTTGTTCTTTTGCATTCATAAACGTTTCAATTTTAAGTAGGTCCATTCAGTGTGGTATCAGTGTACATTATTTATATTCATTTTAAGGTGCATCTTCTGCAGAAGAGATATAGTATGTAACAAATATACCAAGCAGCCATAACATTAAAACCACTTGTTTAATATTGTGTAGGTTTGAAGAAGAAAGAAAATTTGTCATATATACTGTACATGACAGAACAGTAAGATTCTTTTGTTGCTTGTTATGAAGCTGGGCTCAGAGCACAGGGTCAGCCATGATACAGCACCCCTGCAGCAGAGAGTGTTAAGGGCCATGCTCAGGGGCCCTCAGGGGGACACCTTGGCAGTGCTGGCACTTGAACCTCTGACCTTCTAATCAGTAACTCAGAGGCATAACTGTTGAGCTATCACTGCTTTGGAGGCACTACAAAACCTCTGAAAGTGTGCTGTAATATCCAACATTAGTAAGTCCTCTTAGTTGTGAGGTGAGGCCTCTATGGATCAGACTTGTTTCTCCAGCACATCCAACAGATACTCGATCAGATTGAGATTTTGGGATTTTGGAGGCCAAGTGAATGCCTTGAAATTTTTGTCCTCAAACCACTCCTGAATAATATTTACAGCGCATTATCCTGCTGAAAGGGGCCGCTGCCATTTGGGTATACCGTTGCCACAAAGGGATATACTCAGTCTGCACCCATTTTTATGTTGTCAGTACATGTCAAAGTAACATCCTCATGAATGCAGGACCCAAGGTTTCTCAGCAGAACATTGCCCAGAGCATCACACTGCATACACCAGCTTGCCTTCATCCCATAGTGCATCCTGGTGACATCTCTTCCCCAGGCAAGCAACATACTTGCACCTGGCTGTCCACCTGTCGCAGGGTCACTAGTTGTCCTTCCTTGGACCTCTTTTAGTGACTAACCACTGTATGCTGGGAACACCCCACAAGACCTGCCTTTTTTGGAACTGCTCTAACCCAGCCATCACAATCTGGCCTCACAAAATTGCTCATATCTTTATACTTGCCCAATTTTCCTGCTTCCAACACATCATGCTTTGAAAACTGACGATATCACCTGCTGAATAATATATTCCACACCTTGACAGGTGCTGTTGTGGTGAGATGATCAATGTTATTCACTTCACCTGTCAGTGATTTTAGTGTTAAGGCTGATTGGTGGTTTATATATCTAGACAAACAGAGACAAAACAAGGGATTTAAAAACAAGTGATCTGGTAAACATTTTTATAGCAACATTCAGGACCAGCTGTAGCTTATTTAGAGCCACAGCATTACACACAGTCAAGCTTTTCTATGCTACCTATGATAGCAGTTCTGGAAATGTTGTATATCTGTACATCCCAATCAGTTATTACCCCAGTCTGGATTGCTGGCCTAACTTCATTTGGGCTAACAGAGACTTAGAAATGTGTGTTGTCCACGTAACAGTGCAGATTAATGCTATACATGATGATAATGTAACCACAGGGTACATAGAGAAGAGTAACAGACCCAGGATAGACCTCTGGAGAACGCCAAACTTAAATCATATATACCCTGAGGAGTCATTGTTTACATTAACAAATTGATAACAATCTGGTAAGTAGGAAAGAGCCTGGCCACTAATGCTGATGATATTTTACAACCTTTCAAGGAGTATGTTGTGGTCTACTGGTCTACTACACCTACGATTGTAAATGCTGCAGTAAGATCTAGCAGCACAAGTAGTGAAATGTGTCCACTGTCTGAGGACAATAATAAATCATTACACACTTTGACAAGTGCAGCGTCTGTGCTGTGATGTAGCCTAAACCCCACGAGGAACAAAAGATAGATACTGCTTTTGCTGAGGAATGTACTTACTTGATTCTTAATGGACTTAATTGGAGTTCATGAATAAATGGTATATTAGAAATTAGATGATAGTTGGCTAGTTTGTTAGCTTCAGTTTAGATATTATACTAAACACGAGCTTGGGGTTGTGTTTCTTGCTTTATATTGTATGAAGGCAGCAAAATATGTAGATCTTACAAGGGTAAATGCTTGCATGTAGTTAGCCAGGCTTTCCTTTCAGGGTATTTTCTTTCTGGCTAGATTTATTTCACGTTATGAATCTCTCTTACTGGGAATGTAACCAAACCCAAATGCATTATTTGTGACAAACAGATTCGGTGATCTAAATAGATACAAATAGGACACCTTTCTACAGGGCATCTAGAGACTAGAGGTTTACATCAGGACGTCCTATGGGAAGCAACAAAAAGTTTAGCAAGCTAGTTTTTACTTTGATCTGGGCATCCATTAACATGATTTTACAGTTTTTATTCATTCATCCTTAGGAACTACCTGGACATGATCATAGTTTAGATTACTTTGGGGAATAAAAACAACCCAATAAAAATTTAATAAAACATATGCAGATAGTGATGGTGTGATGCACCGCTGTCACATACATACCACACACTCACACGCATATACACAGATATAAGCTGTGTGACATAAATTGTCTTCTCCTTTTGCCCTTCACTTTAAATATGGTACACAGTTTAACATTACTCCATTGAAACAGCTGCCCCAAAAGGCAGCTCACTGCACATTACTGCTGAAATCTCTGTTTACAATTCTGCTGATCGTTAGTTTTCCTTCACAAAAGTCTCCAGACACTGAACTTGTTTTCCTGCTACTGAGAGATCTGCTAATTGGTCTTAACATTACCTCTGTCTCTAGTTCCATTCTTTTAAAATAAAGAGAAGCCAGCTTTTAGCCTAACGAGTTTGATGGAGATATTGAACAGATACTTATCTGATGCAGCTATCCGAATTTGCTCTTAAAATCACTACATTAAGTTTTGTAGTAAAAAAAAAAGGTTAATGGATGTCAGTGAGGAATTATATGCATTCAACTCAATAAAGCATGGCCAGGCAGATCAGTCTGTCTCGAGTCATACAGATAAGGATATCTGGCACCCGATCATTATGGATCTCAGACAGGCACTCTCTCTTAAACATACTCCAGCATGGTGAACATGGGTTGGGCCTGACAGACGGCAAACAGTCCCTGTGGCCTGCTGGAACTCAGTACTGATTGAGTCAGCTCCTCTGCTGTTCCATGAAAGTCACCTTTTTCCTTCATTCAGTGAAAAATGAGAGTGAGGGAGAAAAAATAGAAATATGGGTGAGGCAATGATATAGAATAGCATACAAGGCCTTTTACATTCTTCTTCATCGCTTTTTGAAGATTTGCATAAAGGATTTTTAGTACATTTTAGCAATTCCTTAGAAGGCATCGTCATTTATTGGTTTACCAAAACTAACTCATGTTCCACTGCCAGATTTCTGAAATTCTGAGACATATTAATGAGAATATTCAGAAGGGGAAAGAAATGGGTAGATTTTTCATCTGATAGCTGGCAGCATGTGTTTCCTGTATATACGTTCAAAAATCCTCTGACCATCTGAATGAGTGACAGTCCAACATCAGGAGAGCATTATGCCCTCCTGTGTCATTCTGCCTTTGACCCAGATCGTCAAAACTGCAATCTAAACTTGGACTGACGTTGGACTTCAATTTGTTCGACTTTGAATGTGACTGATAAGAATAGATTACTCTGAGAGTCTAAATTCTGTTCTGTAATCCATTGACAAAGCTTTGACATCTCTCTGTAGTATTCTTTGCTTAAATTGTAAAGCTAAATTGCATGTTTTGTACACCCGTGGCCTTTGACTCTCTAAAGTCGTTTTAATCAAGACTTCATAGATACATGATTTGGGTCCCTGCAGCTTTCCAGATAGCGGAGTGTTTAATGCAGTAGTGCCTCTCTCTCTCTCTTTCTGTCTGCCGCTATCTCTCAGTTTTGGCCCTTCTCTCCCTGATTGCTGTAAGAATGCCTGTGATTGGATTGTCAGCGATTTAAATGGTGCAGAATTGTCCAAGTAACCATTCCAGCATCCCAAGGAACAAAGAACATTTTCACAATTCTGAAAGTGCATTAGGTTCTATTTATATCAGAGCAGAAATCTGCTGGATTGGTAAGCTGTAGATTTGTCAGGTTGAGGTATTCTGTCTTAATTACACTGGAAATTCTAAGCATACAGTAGTTCTCTAAATCCAAATGGCAGCAGGGGGATGTGTTCATTATGTTTTCAATGTGCTATTATACTGTAAGTGCATTTTTGGTCATGAGTCAGTTTACTATATGCAGTCATTTATATATGAAGGGCATTTAGACTCATGTCACATGCAGCAGATATGCATCCATTTTAACTAGTGCTTCACTCCACAAGAGCTCTTCATAAGAGATGTGTAAGGTGTGAGTCAATGCTTCCTTTCGCATTTTTTAAAAATACATTAGAAGCCCACACATCCACTTTCTGTACACTGTGAGCTTTATTTAAACCATAATACATAATAATGTCATGTGCAACCAGTAGCTGTGTGTATGATAATGATGCTCATGGTCTATCAGATTAAACACAAATATGCATTGGTTTATTTATTGTTACATTGACATCTGTCACGTTTAAGTGAACTTTAATACAAATTCTGTCCCTGTCTATCTTGTTTCATGGACATTGTTGTACTCTTGGGCTTAGTTATCCTAATAAAGTTTAAATACAGCGAATGTGATGTGCATTAGCTGGACGGTGGTTATGTGCTTATATAATGCGTCTGTTCTGAATTCTAGATAATACTGCTGAAATCTAATTATAATATAAATTATAAGATATATTTATAGATTTATATTTACATATATTTATATGGCTTGATTTACTCTTATAGACAGCTCTCTGGTCTATATGTTGGTTTAATATTTTTTTAACACCAAATGCAGTCTTCACAGGCAAAACCCAGTGCTCATATCAGGACATTCAGAGCTATTAATTAATTAATTAATATATAAGGATACACGTGGGCAAGACAAAACACTTGTCAGTCATGTGTTCCAGTATTATTGATCACTTTCACTTGACTGAAAGGTTGGTTCAAACAAAAATGGCCATGTTTTATGTTAACACACCTAGATGATAAATATTAAGTAATTAAAGCTAAAATTGTAATCTGTTCTTACATGGACTTGTATTGAAATTTTAATAACTTGCATAATGGCATTTCTTTAAGGAGAATGTATTCTAGGAGTCTTTAGTATCAGGACATTCAAAGAGATAAAACTGCTCCTTTAAGTTTTGCACTACAGCAAAGGGTTTGGGACAGAAAGCTTTGTACTTTCTTAACATAATATCTGCTTTTCTTATTAACTTGTTAGCTGATATGGGAATTACTGTTTATAGCTGCTATATAGAAAGTGCTATGTCATTACATAAAAATGGATATAAAGTATGTCACTCTTTTCAGTACACATTTCCAAAACTGCATCTATTGCACTACACAGGCCCAATTACTTCCATGCCCTATGTAGTGAGCATATAAAATGATCTAATAAACACTATAAAGTTACACTATGCACTATGTAATCTATCGTCTCGTGTATATATTTTAGAAGGGTATTATCTCAAATGAAGCACTGATAGTATAAGCCCTGCTAGATTTAGCAGAAAACGCAGAATTTTTTACAATGTTGGACACAGTTTGAGCTAATTTAAAAGCCATTTGTTACACGTCTTGTCCACTGAAGTGTCATCAGCCACCTTGAAAATTTTTTTCTCAGTTGCGAGTGTTGAGTGCATGAAATGTCCAACATTCCACACTTGCTTTTTTGTTTGAATAAGTGCATCATCTGGGCACTTGAAGTGTACTTCTTCTTGTTGGCATTTTCACACTATTTATACTACACAATGCTGTAGAATGGTGCAAGGATACACCTATAGTTTATGATAAAAATGATGATGTTTGCCTCACACATCTGGGGTTGGGGGTTTGAGACCCACCTCTGCCCTGTGGGTGTGGCATGTTCTCTCAGTGCTTCAGGGGTTTCCTCGACATGCACCAGTTTCCTCCCACTGTCCAAAGACATGTGTTGTAAGCTGATTAGCATCTCTAAATTGTTTATAGTGTGTGTGAGTAAGTGTTTTTCCAGCCGGTGTCCCCTGCTTGTGTCCTGAGGCCCCGAGATCCCTGTGTAGGATAAGTGCTACAAAAATGCATAGATGGATGATATTGCTTTTCTTTGCACAGTTTAATACTTGTAATATTCACTCTGTGGCATTTATGGGAGTATAAAATTATATAAATGTATTTTTCAATCAGTATAAAATTATTATTGCATTAATATTTGCTTTCTAATATTGACTTTTTTATATATATAATTAAAGTTTAAAAGAAATTTAACAGCACTAATGCTCACCATCACCAGCAGCTATAAAACCACAGTTTTCTGATTTTTCCCATCTCTCTATAACAAATTATATGAATTGCATTTTGCAGAAACTCTTTACAGGAGAATATATTGTCTGTGTTTAAAATCTCTCATTTGTAATCATATTGTAACACAGCAATAAACATTGAAGATGGGACTGCTGCATTAGTAAATAAATTACTGCTCTGCTTCATGCAAACTCACTCTTGGCTCATTGGTAGTGATCAGTGCTGATAGGGAAGGTGCCTTAAAAAGATTGATTGATGACAATAATCTTGATGTCCTTGCTTGTTGCAAATATTAACAGATTCATTACAGGTCTTCATGGTGAGAGCATCTAGTTAGCATCTTGAGTAGCAAGCCTAGACATGGGCGACATTTATCTGTGATATTCTTGTAGCCCGCCAGAAGGAGAGGACGTTTCCTATGAGACGTCTTCTGTCTGTGCTCAGGGTGACTCTTCTGAGCCGTGGATTCGACATCCCTCCTTTCATGTTGTTTTCTTTTCTTCCACCCACCGCCTCTGAAGGAGCTAACTTGACTTTGTCCCTGCTGTTCTTTTTGAAGGTGCTTTCATTTAATCTTTCCAGTTTAAAAAAAAAAAAGACTTTGGCCAGAGGTCACAGATCACATCAGGGCGCTTTTCCGACTCACTGACCATTTAATCAAGCTAAAGTCCAGCGCCGTGGCTCCTTTTTCCAGCCGCCTTTGTTCGCTGTGCGCAAAGGTGAAGTCCATCAACACACACAGAGACACACACTGCTTCCAGTTCTGCTCAGCTCCACTGGGTAGCAGATCACCATAACTAGAACTCTCCCATGTCCTTTGTTCTTTGCTCTACCTACGCAAACACACACACACTTTCTTTTTTCTCTCTCTCTCTCTCTCTCTCTCTCTCTCTCTCTCTCTCTCTCTCTCTCTCTCTCTCTCTCTCTCTTTTCTCTCTTTCACACACACACACACACAAATATTGTGCTATAGTACAATATACAATGTTTAATTACTTTAGTTTCTCATGAAGAATAAACATGTAAATGTACCATCTACATATAAAAGGAAGTTTATCATAGAGAGTAACTGAACAGTTAAATTCTCTTGATTATGTTAGAAATAAAACATGGGGTATGTTGCTTTAGGAAAATAATCAATGGCATGGTGGTTGAGTCTGCAACTAAAAGAGCACAAGGGTTTTGTTTCCTGTCTTACACCACACCAATTATTTTGTTAATTAAAGGATGGCACATAATACTGTTTAACATGTTATTCTTGCATTTAATGTTATAGAACATCCATAAATAAACAATTTCCTATTATCACTTATTATGTTAAAGGAGCTATCCCTCATTAGCCTTTTTTCTCTCTTGATGTTAACAAAACAAAGCTCAGATTGTTATGCTACTGAGAAACTGAAGAGTTCAGTCCTCTGTCCTCAAGTCTTTCCACTGGCAAAAAACTAGAGACTCCAACCCAAGACCATAACAACAATTAAACATCTTAATCATGTGTAAGTTGTTGTTATTGAAAGGTTAACATATTAGAGCGCTTTCATATAAATCTGTCAGAGCTGCTACTATAGAAGATTAATCAACACTTGCTGACCTTCTGACCAATCATGCTCCATTCACCAGGACCTTCTCTGAATGACATGCTAGTCTTTAATATGATATAGCAGTCAACAAAATTCAAGTGAAAAACAAACAGGCACATTTTAGTGGAAAAAAAGGAAGAAAAATGACAATAATTCATTGCATAAGTGTGCACACCATAGGAAAGCCATAGAATGAACCAAGTACATTCAAACTCCTGTCATCAGTGAAGTGATTCTGATTCACCACAAATAAAGATCAGATTATTCTGAATGAATGTCTTGACTTCTTAACTTATTTCCTTGCGTTCATCAAACTGCTGAAGCCACGGATCATAGGGAGCTTACAGAGCATGTATAGGATCTCATTGTAAACAGGTATCAATCAGGAGAGAGCTACAAAACAAACTTCCAAAACATTATATAAACCATAGAACACTGTGAAAGCAAGTTATACAAATAAGGCAATGCAGTGATATTACCAAGAACAGGACATCCCTTCAAAATACATGAAAGGACAAAAAGAAAAAGGAGGCTGCCAAGAGACCTGCAGCAACATTAAAAGACCTACAGGAATATCTGACAAAAACTGGTTACTTTTCCCTGTTAACAAACAATCTCTCATATTCTTAAGATACACTATATTGCCAAAAGTTTTTGGATATCTGCCTTTAAATGCACATGAATTTAATATGGAGTTGGCCCGCCCTTTGCAGCTATAACAGCTTCAATTCTTCTGGGAAGGCTTTCCACAAGGTTTAGGAGTGTGTTTATGGGAATTTTTGACCATTCCTCTAGAAGTGCATCAGTGAGGTCAGGCACTGATGTTGGACAAGAAGGTCTGGCTCACAGTCTCCACTCTAATTCATCTCAAAGATATTCTATCAGGTTGAGGCCAGGACTCCATGAAGTTCCTCCACACCAAACTCGCTCATCCATGTCTTTATGGACCTTGCTGAAATGACAACATATAGCTAGGACAGAAGTTTGTTCTAGCTACATAAAGTGCAAAGTGTGCAAACAGGTACAAACAGTGCAAACAGTGCAAAGACAAGACAAACACAAACACAAGACAGGACACAAAACATGTGCAATATTGGCAGAATGTGATGTGCATTACATATATGTATGTAATGCATAGCAGCATGACCACTGTGTGCAAGACTGGAACCTCCGAAAAACAACACCTGAATTCAGTGATTTGGAGGGGTGTCCCAAAACTTTTGCCAATAGAGTGTATCTGGGCTATGAGGTATGGTGACTAGATGGAAAAAATTTCTCATAAGAAAAAAAATCCAAGCCTGCCTAAATAACTCTAAATCATAAATCAACTCTAAAGAATGGACTGATGACACAAAGGTAGACGTTTCTGGGTATAATACCCAAAGGCAGAATGTCCGCAGAGCATTTTTGAGTGCTTTTTCCAAAACTCAGTGAAAAGGAACAAACCAGTGAAAACCACATTCTCAGTTTTTACTCTGTTCAAGTTCCTGCAGTTCTGTGATAAACAGCTGAAGATCTTAAAAATCACTGCTTTGCATGATAATGGCCCTAAAAAGAATTCAGTGGCAACGAAGGAATGTCTTCAGAAGAACAAGATCAACATTTTGAGTAGCCCAGTCAGAGCCCTAGATTTAAATCATATGGAAAACCCGTGGGATAACTTGCAGAGGACTGTGCACAGAAGATTCCCTCACAAATGAATAAATCTTAAGCATTTTTATGGAACAAAATTGCTAAATAAAGTTGTGCTAAGTGGAAGAGTCTGAACCAAAAAGACTGAGTTCTGTAATACAAGCAAATCGTGCTTTAAGAAAGTATTAGTGAAGAGGTGTACACTCTTATACAACCAGTTTATTGGGTTTTTTTCCTCTAAAATGTTTGCTCTTTATTGGCTGTCACATTATGTGGAAAAAGATCTGACAGGATCTTTGTTTCATGTTTTCCTTTTTTTACACTATAGAAACCTGGCATTTTAACAGGGATGTTTAATTCCACTGTATTTTTTTTTTTTTTTAAAAAATACACTATATTGCCAAAAGTTTTGGGACACCCCTCCAAATCATTGAATTCAGGTGTTGTTTTTCAGGGGTTCACCAATGCACAAAGCAAGGTCCATAAAGACTGGATGAGTGAGTTTAGTG
>JAUCMX010000007.1:18899651-19009651 GCA_033459395.1 Hemibagrus guttatus
TCAATGAGCTACATTATATTGCCAAAAGTTTTGGGACATCCCTTCAAATCATTGAATTCAGGGGTTGGACTTGGCCCCTTAGTTCCAGTGAAAGGAACTCTTAATGCTTCAGCATACCAAGGCATTTTGGACAATTTCATGCTCCCAACTTTGTGAGAGCAGTTTGGGGATGACCCCTTTCTGTTCTAACATGACTGTACACCAGTGCACAAAGCAAGGTCCATAAAGACATGGATGAGCGAGTTTGGTGTGGAGGAACTTGATTGGCCTGCACCTCAACCTGATAGAACACCTTTGGGATGAATTAGAGCAGAGACTGTGAGCAAGAAACACTTGCGATTGGCTACAACAAGGGATCTGCATTAAGCTGAGCTCTTTTATGTAGAAATTTTTTTTTATATATATTTGTTGATCAGTATGAGTGCTCAGTCTGAATTATTTTGCTATGTCCTATTAATGAAGCACTTTTAGCAATCAACCTTCTATATAGAAGGTTATTTTTTATATAATTATTCTTATTTTTACTGAAGGGGGGCACGGTGGCTTGGTGGTTAGCACGTTTGCCTCACACCTCCAGGGTTGGGGGTTCGATTCCCGTCTTTGCCATGTGTGTGTGGAGTTTGCATGTTCTCCCCGTGCCTCGGGGGTTTCCTCCGGGTACTCTGGTCCAAAGACATGCATTGTAGGTTGATTGGCATCTCTAAATTGTCCGTAGTGTGTGAATGAGAGTGTGTGTGTGCCCTGCGATAGGTTGGCACGCCATCCAGGGTGTATCCTGCCTTGATGCCCAATGACACCTGAGATAGGAACAGGCTCCCCGTGACCCGAGTATAGATCGGATAAGGGGTAGACAATGAATGAATGAATTTTTATTGAGATTATTTTATGAGATCTCATCCTACAAGGTTACTTTTGGTATATAGCGTCTTTATAAAGCCGTTATTATTTGATATTCACTGAACTACAGAGAGTGTAGCCACACGGATGTTACTGGGACTTCATCAGAAACATGATCTTTACGCAAACTAACATCCTCTAAAACACTTGCTGGAACATCTTCACTCTCTCCTCTTTTCACTTTAACACTGTGTGTTTTGAAGATATTTTTTAGCCAGATGTGCAGCAGGATTTTTTCCATTTTTTTGCGGTTTAGTACCTATTGATTTGTTTTGCTGGGAATCGATGGTGGGTGTGGTGTTTTCCATGCTTATCAGACTCTAATCAGTCAACTGCAGGAAAAGGCATCACTTTCTGTTACGTGTGACTTTCTAAAGGTTACCACGTACTTCTTACCATCCACCATGCTTCCTCTTAATAGCCTCCACCCAATCGCTCCAGAGCATAGCAATGCAGGAGTTGCGGAGGGAAACTTTACAAAGCTGGATTCCAGCTTCAGCTGTTAGGTTTACTGCTTTTTGTGCAACGTTCTGCGTTCGTCTGATCTTCATGATCCTTACGGGCGGTAGATGAAGCCGAATAAGACGAGTTTTTAAGTCTGACTGAAAGAAAAGAAATACAATATATTAAAATGTTATATTGAATACAAATTAGTTAGTATTAGTTTTAGTTAAGAGACATTTATTTAACTTTTATGGAAGGAAGACTCCTTCTGGATGTCGGCACATCACAGTGCTTTGTAAAGTTTCCAAATACAAGTCTCCAAATGCCTTCTTCTTTTTTTTTTGTTTGAGAGAGAGATAGAGAGAGAGTTGCTGGTGAGGGAATGACCATTTATCACGATTATAATCTAAGTGATAAAAGGTAGCTAACTTTTCTCGTGGTTGTTCCACAGCATTAGCATTATAAACTGTTCAAATGTGTGATGTGCTGTTCATGAATAAATATAAATAAATAAATAAATAAATAAATAAATAAATAAATAAATGCATTAAGCATAACTCTTGTTAAATAAATAAATAAAACAATGTGGTATAAGCTAAAAATTGTGTAGTTACATGAAAATAATCCACTGAACATTGGAGATGAATCACTGTTCCCTTTCTCTTTCTTTTTCTCTCTCTCTCTCTTTCTCTCTCTCTCTCTCTCTCTCTCTCTCACACTCACACACACACACACACACACACACACACACACACACACACACACACACACGCACACACACTTTTCTTCACCTTTCATTCCAGGTTTTATATATCTCAATCAAAAGCCTACATAGCCAAATACTGTAGCAGATGGGGGCAAAGCCCCACACACACACACACACACACACACACACACACACACTGAAATAAATAAATGATATAACTGGCAGAATCTATTCAGAAAGGAAGATACTGTATATAAAGGGAAAAAGGAAAGAGGACAGCCTGTTAAGTGTCAATTAATTAACCTGTCTCATCCAGCAGATTGATATTCTAGTAGCAGTGTTGCACAGTCAGCATCTCTCCTGCAAGGTTTCGGGGTTACTCAACCCCCAAGAACACTCCTAATTACAAACAATGACCTGTGACATCACTTCCTGCCTACACAGCACTGTCAGGCCAGTGATGCTGCTGTGGCTACACTTGACCCAGACTGGCTCCTTTTTTTCTTTCTCGGTAACTATTTTTTCCCTTCTCTAGGTCTGCTTATCATTTAGGGTCGTAGAGGCATGTGTCTATGCAGAGAAACAGGGAAATGGGTTTGAGTAACAGTGGTGTATCATTATTAACCTCCCCCACACTCTTCTTCCCTCCCTGCATCACTCCACCCACCTGCGTGTGTGCAAGGCAATAACGTCTGCCCACTTCAATTTTCTCATTTCAACTGGTGTTGATGGGCCAACAGTGGCAGGACAGAAGGCCAGATCTATCATCTTCTGCTTCAAAATAGAGGAGGTGAAAAGCTATAGTGCCTGAGATCACAGGAAATTCCTGCACTCACACACATACTCTCTCTCTCTCTCTCTCTCTCTCTCTCTCTCTCTCTCTCTCTCTCTCTCTTCTCTTTTTCTCTCTCTCTCTCTCACACACACACACACACACACACACACACACACACACACACACACACACACACACACACACAAATATAAGTACTCCATCTCACTTACTCTTATTTATTTGCCATTTCTTCCTGAAATCTGCATATTTAAGTGGACTGAGAAAGGATGCGAGATCACCTGGCAGTTGTAGCAGTTTGAACTGTCTTAGAGAGGCATATTTATAGTCCTGTTCTGCTTTGACATGCTCATGTCCTACACACAGACACACTCACTGCTGCATTATTTATCTCTCTGTGACTCATTGTCAGGCCTGTGGCGAGATTTGGCGTCTTGACAGCTATGACCATGGGGCTGTATTGTAATTATCACAGATTGGTGAGAAGCAGAGTAACATATTGATTCTTCATGCATTTTCATCATAAAGTACATTTGCATTGAGTTAAAAAAAATATATAATAATAAAGGACGTGACCTAACATGGCTGCCTAGGCTAAACAATAATCTTTAGAAACCTCTGCCAGTTTGACTCGACATGCTCTGCTCGGTTCCTGGCTTAGAGGATGCTGGGATTTGACGTTTTGAATTTCGTAAGTGTGCTCTGGATGGGGTTCAGAGGGCAGGAAAAAGCTGGAATGGTGTCATATACAAGGTAGAAACTGACTGCAATGTGTTACCCAGAGGTCAAGAGAGGATTTTCTCTGTGTTCAGAGATGTGCCATCAACCTGGCAGGCTTTTTCCTCTCTCGCTGTCTGTCTGTCTGTCTCTCTCACTCACTCTCATGCTCTCTTTCTCTCTCTCCATCCCTCCTTCCCGTAGATCAGTCTGTCAGGGAAAGGGCTCGTAAGAGAGAGAGAGAGCTGTTTAAAAATAACCCTAGAAAGCATTTAGGCAAAGCATTTCAGCACCTTGGTGTGTGTAAAATGAGACAGATAAAAAAAAAATAGGGAGTGCATGCTCTAAGTCCCAGTGATGCTGTTTATCTCTCATTCAAGTCTAAATTTGCAGGATGTTGCGCAGGCTGCCTGGTAATCGTGTTTATTATTTCCCGACTGGGTTTAAATAGAGAGACTAGTAAAACCCAGTAAATGGATAAATACACCGGCTGTTGAAAATCTCAAAGAAATTAGGTTTTCTCCAGCAGAGTTCATTAGAATTTAATCAGCCCTGAATTATAAATGAAAACCTTGAATGTGTCTGTTTAAGCCAGGTTAACTGTGAGCAACAGGCCGCCCGGCCAATCAGGAGGAAGACAACTGTTTAAGAGGGTTTTTTTTGTCTTTATTTTTTATTTTTTTGCACTGAATCGAGTCCTGCTTTCTAAGATCAATGGTGACACCCGCAATAGTCATGGTTGTTTTATCTTTAAATAGCATTACCATGCTTCTTAAGCTTGGGGCAAATGCAATAGGGGAGAGTGCATGAGGGATTCTGGGAGTCCATACTGTCATCCATACACACATGTCTGTAGTGCTTTTTACGGTTTTTCCATTTGTTGACATTTGAGGGGTCCAATAATAATTTAACTTTTTTGTTTATGTGTTTGTGTTTAGTATATCCCTGATCTCCACCCCTTCTTCTTCGAGATTCCTTGCTCTCGAAGCACAGTTTAAATCTATCAGTGAGTGTATTTAAGGAATGTGCCCTGTGAGATAGCCCCAATTAGAAAGGGGTAGAGCAATAATGCAACAGCTTAATTGCATTAACATAATGCCTTCTAACGATCATTACGCTCGCCAAAATAGTCATGATAATAAAGCAATTACTATTTTGAGAGCACAATTACCCACAGTGGCACCTTTTCTGGTGTTATAATTACAGCGTTTAGATGCGCAGACGCCGGGTTTCAGCATGCTGGGGGAACAGAGCGCCAGGAGAGACAGCAGGCTTGTCATAGAGGCGCACAATTTATAACCACATCCAAAACATGTCTCTGGCTGTTCAGCAGAAGCGCACAAGGAACGGGTGCGGTTGATTGGGTGCATAGATATATGATGTTCTCCAAGTCCTTCACCGGTGGACAAAAAAGCTTAAGATAATAGAAGAGGGAAGAAGCCAGCGTAGAAAATAGATGGATAGATAGCAGAGAGAGAAAAAGGAGTGAGCGAGCGAGAGGAATATGAAGAGAGATTGGTTTTCATGCCTGGTAGTCGGTGGCTGTGTAAATCTCGGAGGAGCAGAGTGGGAGACAGCAGAAGGTTGATAGTCATCCATCACTTCTGACAATTCCACCTCTTCCCTGCAGCCTGACAGGAGACCCTGAGTGAGAGATGGGGGGGTGGGGGGTGATACATAATGTGTAAGAGAGATCAAAACAGAGTGACAGAGAAAAGGAAAGTAAGAGAGAGGAGGCTGCTGAGCAAATGAACTCTTCTGTTTTTGTGAGTAAGAGGAATAGAGATAGGTTTTAGTTTATTCATTTTTCTCTCTTGCTGCACTGATGGAGAGCACACATTCCTCCAATAAGACTGGAATATAGCTCTGTATATATTGTTAGTGCTGCTGGAGCTGGCAGAAGTGAATCAATTTAAATTGTAGAAATGCAAAATCGTTGAACAGAGGTGGATAAATATCAGACCAATAAAGCAGTATCATTATCATTAAAGCAAGAAGTATATAGATTAAAAATTTGAATTCATGCTCACACACAAAGTTTCTTTTTAAAGGCCAGTTTTATTAGAATGGCTGTGCACGGTGCTCTGTAGGTTAATGGACCGCTTTTGTGACTCGGCAGACATCATTGTCTCACCGAGTATGACCTCTCGCATCGTGCCTGCTGTATTTTGTCGGCCTGTCACTCAGTGGATGGGCAAAGGCCTAATTAAACTGGTGCAAGTTGTGCCTTGCTCCTGCACAATGCCGCAATAGATTGCCTTTCAACAAACAAGCCGAAAGCACTCGCTTCCTGGATCTTCAGTGGAATAAAAGATTCCTGTACAAAAGGCTAGCGGATGCCTCCGCAAACAAAAGGTCTCTGGTTTTTCTGTCTTAAAAAGACTGTCACAACCTGCTGCTATCTGATCTCCCTCACACAGCCTTTTGAACAAGAGGAAATTAAATTCTGACATTTAAACAGTGCTCAGCAGGTCGTCTACTGATCAGTAGTCACTATGTGAAAATTTCCCATCAGTATTTTCTAAAAAGAGACTTTCTGAATGTGTTACATGTTACTTTAATTGTTTTCCTTTGAGACTGGTGTGTTGTCAGGACAGGTAATCGGGGGGAGTGTGTATGAATGCGCACGCGATTGTGAGTTTGTGTGTATGGGTGGGTAACTAAAGGTCTTAACCTTTGTTGGTGACTCAAAGCAGCATCTGACATTGGCCGCCTATACATAGCTGTGTCACATGTAAAGTGAGAGAGAGGAGAGAAAAGAGAGAGAGAGAGAGAGAGAGAGAGAGAGAGAGAGAGAGAGAGAGAGAGAGAGAGAGGGAGAGAGAGAAAGTCTTGGCTCATCAGGGTGTGATAAGCCATGACATCATGCCTGTTTTTTGGCGTTACACTTCCACCAGTATGCATGTGTCAGACCCAGTTTACCCAGAGGTCAGCACATCACACTGCCATCTGGGAGCTTCATAACACACTTTGTTTTGTTCTAGGATATTGTAAGATATGCAGTCCCCAACTGAAAGTACTGGATTTTTTTTTGGCTATACACAGAAGACATTTAGGTTGGAAATCAAAAGATGACAATGTGGCTCTAGATCAGAATTTCAGCTTTAATTCCCGGATATTTACACCAGAAATTGGTAGAAGATGGTACTTTTTGTTTGAACTGACCCATTATATAAGTTAAAAAAATATATATAAATAAATATTGGATAAAATATTGACCAACATGCATTTTTGTTGACTAGGTGTGTCCTGTAAGAGTGATTGTTTCAACAATTAATATCTCTGAATGTCTACTCTCGGTTTGAGCCCTGGGTTTCACCCAATAAAAGAAAATATCAGAACCATTACACAAGCATTGTACATAGCCAATACAACAATCTGGAAAGTCCCGGAAATGAAAGAATCCACTGATGTATTAAAAAGTCATCAAACAGAAAAACAGCAACAGCTGATGACAGAAATATTGTGATACTTGTGTAGAAAACCCCCCAAAACAACAGTCAGTGACATCAGCAAAAGCCCCTACAGGGCAGATGTGAAGGTATCACAATCCACCATTAGAGGAAGATTTTGAGAGCAGAAATATAGAGAAAATGCCACAAGATGTAATCCACTCATCAGCAGTAAGAAGTTCTTGAACCAAGATTAGCCAAAGTGTGGAGAAAGAAAGGATCTTTCTATTGATCCAAAAATATACAAGCTCATCAGTCATGCAAGGTAGAGGTAGTGCCATGGCTTGGGCTTGCATCGCTGCTCCTAGAACAGACTCACTAACTTGTTTTATTGATGATGGAACTTTTGAAGGTAGCAGCAGAATGAATTCTGAAGTCTAGAGAAACACTTTGTCTCCCAGTTTATAGAAAAATGCATTCAAACTTATTGGGAGGACCTTCCATCATGCAAGCAAGACACACTGCTAACACAATAGCTGGGCATTCATTTCACCTCCTGAAGATGAGACTAAACCAATACATACAATTCACTGTAGTTTCCTACAGTGTCACTGCTTTACTTTGTGGTAGATATGACTATCAGACTCTGAACCATGACACTGCCATGAGACATTCCTGTGGTCTATCATGGAATCTATGATTAATATATTATATGTTCAACTATAAGTGTAGTAATCTTCTTTGACACAGAATGGTGTCTATGACTACTACAAAGCTCCACTATAGTCTAATGGTTAATTATATAATAAACTATAGTATACTAGCCATGTTTAATATATATAAGTAGTGTTATGGTTGAATATGTGATCAACATGGCCATGTTTGTGAACACCTGACATCATATCCATGTGTCCATTTTGAACATCCCATTACAGATTTAGTTCCCCTTTCCTGTTGTATTAATCTCCTCTCCTTTGGGAAGGATTTCCACTAGATTATGGACTGTGGCTATAGGGACGTGTGTTCATTCAGCCACACGAGCATTAGTGAGGTCAGACACTACACCCATGTCCTCTTGGAGCTCAATTATTGCACAGGGAAATTGTTAACAATGATGTTGTGCATGCTTGATTGTATCTTCAGCCAGTTTTGCTTGAGCAATATCACCATCTGATGGGTTGATGTTACTACAGTATGTCATGTTGAAATGCATGTTTTGGGCACTAAATACATTTGAGGCCAATATTAAATTCATAAACATGAGGAATTAATGAATAATATTGTCCCTTAAAAGCCCACTTTATAGAAGAGTACATCAGATTAGCAAAAACATTGGGCATAGTTATTAATTCAACAATTCAAATGGACAATGCACAATAAAATGCTTTTAATTACATGCTGCTCCCACACTGCGATTTTATGACCTTTGTTAGTATCTTTCAGCTTCATTAAGTTGTACATACAATTAACTGTTGGTTGGCGATACAGAAAAATAAAAATTTAAATAATAAGATGATCTGCTAAGTGCTATTTTATAAGCTGCTGATTATCAAGATGTCAGAAATAACTATGACAGATAGACCACTGAAACCTTGATATAACCATAGTTTGTAAATGATGGCATTTATTTAGTAATTTATTTATTTATCAGATGCTTTTATGTTTCGATCTTATCTAGAGCGACTTCTAAAAAGTGAAACAGCTGAAAGGTGCAATGAGAGGAATCTGAAAGGATTCATATCCTTAAAAAGAGACTCAGCCTGATTTTGCAACTGTTGCAGTCTCTTTGTTAACTCAAAATGTTAAATTCAACCCTTAAGTAAGGATTTGCATTAAGCGCTTAAATGGTAAAGACAACTGAAGAGAATTACAGTGAAGTACAGTAATATAGTGTTGTACTAAACATGATCTGAAGACATCTTCTGTTCACAAAGACTTCATACAAGAGCTGTAATTTTTCATATCCATATAAGCTCTAGCATATATCTTATATTATTCAGCTTCAAATGTACACGGTGTCCTCTCTTTCACTGTGGAGGTCAGAGTATATTATTTATGTCCCTCTCTATTTAGAAAAGTCTGTTAAATATTTTAAGCAGTGTTTTTCCCAGTGCAGGTCTCACTGCAGATCGATCAGTATCAAAAGACACCATTTGCCCCCAAACACTGTTTGACATCCAACTATTTCTGTTCTGGAGCCCTGCCTCGGTCATTTTAGTCCAGAATCCACCCCTTCTCTCTTTCCGTCTTTGTCTTTGTCTCTCTCTCTCTCTCTCTCTCTCTCTCTCTCTCTCTCTCTCTCTCTCTCTCTCTCTCTCTTCTCTCTCACAGACACACACAGACACACATATACACACACAGCAATCAGCTTTAACATTAAAGGTGAATAGCAGTCAATGGGTGGGATATATTAGGCAGTAAGTGAACAGTCTGTCCTCGAAGTTGATGTGTTGGAAGCAGAAAAATGGGCAAGTGTAAGGATCTGAGTGATTTTCACTAGAGCCAAATTGTGATAGCTAAACGACTGAGTGCATTTCTAAAACAGCAGGTCTTATGGGGTATTCTCGGTATGTAGTGGTTAGTACCTACCAAAAGTGGTCCAAGGAAGGACAACCAACAAACCGTCTAAAGGGTCATGGTTTCCCAAGACTTATCTATGGATGTGGGGAGCAAAGGCTAACCCATCTGGTCCTCTCCAACAGAACAGCTACTGTACCACAAATTGCTGGAAAGGTTAATGCTGGCTATGATAGAAAGCTGTCATCAGGATACATTATGGGCAGAAGGCAAGTCGGTGGATGCAGTGTTCTACTGGGAAATCCTGGGTCCGGGCATTCATGTGGATGTTACTCTGACACACCACTTACGTAAGCATTGTTGCAGACCAAGTAAACCCCTTCATGGCATTCCCTAATGGGAGTGACCTCTTTCAGGCTATGCACCCTTTCACACTGCAAAAATTCCCCAAGAATGGTTTGAGAAACATGACACACATAATGTTGGTGTTGACTTGGCCTCCAAATTCCCCAGATCTCAGTCCGATCGATCATCTGTGGTATGTGCTAGACACAGTCTGATCCATGGAAACCCCACAGTTAATCAGCTATTTTATTTTTATTGAGAAAAGTTAAGTTAAAACATTTTCCAAGTCCTAAACAACCTACCTAGTCTTTTTTCTTGTTGTACTCAATTTTTCTACTCCAGAAATCTGCACCTTCATAAGTTTATACAAATGGTGCTTCAGATTCACATGCTAATTTGTAGTGAGTTATGACTTCCCACTCCAAGCATTTGAGCATTTTGGTATGCGCAGAGGCCCCAGGTGTGGTTTCCCTGCCACACTGACTCTCATGAAGAGAGTGGGAGCTTTGACAAGCCTGATGGAAATGACATCTCAGACAGCCTGGATTGTAATGCGCTCCTCCTGCTCACGCTGTAATTAAATTTACAGGACGAGCAGCTCCTCTGACGATCCTCACTCAGCTCTGGGAGACCAGGCCCAAATCACTCAGTGGTTTAACTAGAGCAAGGGGGCCACTAGCAATGGTGTGTGTGTGTGTGTGTGTGTGTGTGTGTGTGTGTGTGTGTGTGTGTGTGTGTGTGTGTAATAATCTCTTCATCTCACATACACATAAACGCAGAGCACAAAGCTCTTAATGAGGTGGAGATGAAATTAGCTTGCCACAAACCTCCCCTTGTGCTTACCTCATTCTAACGCACCTATTAGTGCCAATGAAGACACTTCTGGAAAATTATGACAGACAACGGAAAAGTATTGTTCCTGACAGCTCCAGCGTAACCAAACCTTGTTGCTGGTGAAAAAAATGGGACAGAAGAACAGATTGTAAATCAGCTTTGACATTAGGAAAGGATTAGGAGTCACCTTTAAAATCAAGGAAGCACCTCTGAAAGACCGCTGTCTTTCTATTGATAATGAAGTGTTTTAAATGATTTGTCATCGTTCATGGATGAGAGCGGATTTCATTCCACACGTCTAAAAAGACACCACATTAACCCTGACCTTATAATCCTGGGATGTTGGTGATTTGAAGAGAAAGTCACTGTTTATTATTGGACACACTCATACCATCCACTCACATTACTTGACTGCAAACTGACCCAACCACATTTACCTCAGGGGCATGGTTCAGCAAAGCAGCCCAATCCGCTCCAGTCCTGAAAAAAAAAACAAGATTAAAAAGAAGAAGAAAGAGCAAAGTGATGCAGAGTTGGGGGATGAGGATGTGTTTGCCTGTGGAAGGAACCAGTGAAAGTAGGCTTGCGACAGATGTGCAGGGCAGTAAAAGTGTAATTGAAATGCCAGCAGCAATGGTCTTATCTAGCCGCTACAGGAGCCTGCCTTGCCTGTGAACATCAGTTAAATGTCATTTTAGCCTAGCCCGATTCAGCCCAACCACAATCCCTTGCTTCTGTGACTACAGTCACAGATGGGGAGGGGAATGTATAGAGGAACAGAGGGAAAGAGTGAGAGAATCTGACAGGAATATGGCTGTAATAGGATTTCATCTGCACACTGTTAACTTCCACCACCTGGACTTATACAGCAAACTTAGTTTGCCTGGACTTTATTTACTTATTAATTTAATATGGTCCATCAAGTAGAGTCATTTTCAGCTGCATTATAGACTTGCTTACATTATTTCAGTAGTTATTTATATATTTAGGCCTCAGCCTTTTTTTAAAGAGCAGTAAGGTAAAGAAAATAGCAGAAATGTTGAAGTATGCATTTTAATGGAAAACTGACTATTACATCATTGTGAGTGTAAATCTGAGCTTGTTAAGTGATGCACAAGGTTTTTTGTTCTTTTTTTCTCTTATTTACTGTTCAAGTCACCTAAAGCAGAAAGTCTGCATTTACACAGACGGATCTGTTCTGCAGTGCTGTGCTTAGACGTTGTTCCTGTCTTTCATTCACAACATAACTTTAGCAAATCCCTAGCTTGATCTCATACACATCATAAACACTCTTTATAACAGTAAAAACAGCACATAGTCTACTGAGGCAGGATTTGCACTCTCTGTGTTCTCTGGTCTCAATGCTTCTTTATATTGTCACTCGATTGTACACATATGTGTGGACAGTTCTACAGCTTTTCCTCCTCTTGTTGTTAGATATACTACAATATAGAATTGGTTTGTTTTAACACATTTCTTGCATACTGCTCTCTTTACATTTGCATTGTTCAGTTTAAAACGCACCACATGTGATAACAGTTCTGCTGTATTTAATCTGCAGAAATACCTAATGTGTGGCATCTGTGTTAATTAGAATATATTTCCCACCAGAGGCTGAATATCTTTTAGAATATGTCTGATCAAATGTCATTCCTTTTCTTCATATTAAGGTCAAAAGCATTTATCTGTCTGAGTTTAACTTTCTCTCTCCTTTCTTTCAGAGGGTAATCTTTAACATTGTGAACTTCAGTAAGACCAAGAGCTTGTACAGAGATGGGATGGCTCCAGTGGTGAAGTCTACGAGTCGGCCTAAATGGTACACGCTTCATACAAACACAAACATTATAGGACATTTACATATAGTACGGCACAATTCTATAGTCTATAGACCTTAATTAAAAATAGTGAAGTGCAGTGTTTTCAAATGACTAGTAAGCAGTACAATAAAATGTTAACTGGCAAATCCTTACTGACCTTTTTGTTTACGGCTGCATACACTCTCTCAGGTACAACTTTTAAGGAAATCAGCTAGTAGATTATTCAAAGTATCTTCTACACACGTTGGCTCTTGTTCGCTCTTGTAATTGCAGGTAAAATTCTTAATACGAACCATTACTTAAACTAACTAAATAAACAATAACATTCCTTCACCTTCATTATTACAGTTGCATCAACACCACTTGTACAGCTTTTTCCCTTTTAACTACACAAAACAATTTCTGAATTTCTGATGTTCCGAAGGAGAATTTTTGTTGCCGTGGTGGATGTTTTGTCTCCATGGCAATGGAGACTGGGTAGAGCAAGAGACAGAGAGGTGCTTGATGATTGGAGAGATCGAAGAGATACTGAGCTTTGTTCTAAATATGGACAAACCTCTTACATAGCAACCATTTACCAGTCATTACCTACCGCGCACACAGGCACCATTTTCCCCTCTCACCCTCATCCTGCAGGAGCGCAACTAACACTGCTTCTGTGGCTTTGTTTGGTTTGTGTTTTTTTTGTGTTTTTTTTGTTTTGACCTGGGATTCCATAGCTGTCTGAGTGCTTTAGTGTTCATACTGGCTGCTATCACAAACTCAAACACTTGCAAATTAAAACATGCACCTTTTCAACACCGTCGTCGTGGTTTGTAGAGGATTTTAAACTTGCCTTGGATTGAGAACCACTAGATTGAATGCATTTTAAGATTGAGGTGTACATAATAAACATCTACCCACGATAATGGCAGATAAGATCTAAGATAAGATGATTTTTTCCGTGTATACTTTATGTATGGTTTGTTGGAGCACTTTGTCTAAATTACACGTTTCCCTCACTAGCTTGGCATGCTGAGATAATTGCTTTCCTGCTTATGACCCATAGCTTGTGTACTTCCTGATAACTTTGAACAAAAGTTTGAGGTACACACACACACATACACACACACACACTCTCACACGCACACACACACACATTCCTGTCCTATGAGCATCTATCAGACTGATATTTTACCATTCAGATGCGATGCTGAGATGCCAGGATGTATTTGCATGGACCATGGCATTTGGGCAAGTGAAGCCTGTCAGGGGTAATAGGTGGGAACTGATGGATTCTCAAGAGTGTGTGCGTGAGGACGACCTACTGATGGATGGAGAGTTGTGTGTGTGTGTGCGTGTGTGTATGTTGTGTGTGTGTGTGTGTGTGTGTGTGTGTGTGTGTGTGTGTGTGTACCAGTCTGGTGGACATAGAGGCATGCGTAACTTGTGGCATGGAGAACAAGGGTTACGTGACAGAGCGTGCTCACTCAACAGAAGCCTTGACATCTGTCAGGAGTGGATGAAGGGCGCTCCGACACACAGCAGGCGTCTGCCACAGCAGCCTGTCTGCCTCCACCCAGCCCCAGCCACGGCCTAGTGGCACATGACAATACGACGGAAAAAAACAATAGAAATTTCACAGGCAAGCAGACGTGTGCCACAGCTCCTTCAAGTGCGCAGGACGTATCTCAGCTCAGATTGACATGTTCAGATAGCTTATATTAGGAAAAACCACTCTGCAAAAAGAATCTTTTAGCTGTTCTGTAAAGATAACGGTAATAATTTTGTCTAGAAAGATATTAGTATTGTGCTAGGTTATTTTTTTTTTGAGTTTGACAAACTGTTTAAGCTTGAGATATATTTTAGCGCCAAACCTGGAGCAGTGGTAGCTCAGTGGTTAAGATGTTGTGAGTTTAATCCCAGTATCAGCAAGCTGCTGAGCAAGATCCTTAACCCTCAAGTGCACAGTGTGTTAATGAAATGATGTATAAGTGACTCGCGATAAGGGCTAATAAGGTAAATATAAACCTGTCCAGCAACTTTTCAAAATATTAGTCACTTTATTTAAATGTGTACAATAATTATCTGGCTATTTATTGATGCATGGAGGTGTTTATTTTACAACTGTCCATGGAAAGAACATGCTAATTCCAAGTTAACATTATTTTACAGACAGACAGACAGACAGACAGACAGACAGACAGACAGACAGACAGACAGACAGATAGATAGATAGATAGATAGATAGATAGATAGATAGATAGATAGATAGATAGATAGATAGATAGATAGATAGATAGTTTACTCTATAAACTCATTATTAATTATAGTTACTTTGAAAGTGGTGCGCTGTGATTTCCACAATTGTAACTCTTGACTGATTCATAGAAACCACGTAACCCTGAACCCCACATCCAGATCATTCTCTTAAGTTTTCTCAATAAAAGGTTATTTCTGATTTATTTTTTCATTTTCTTAAGATTTCTTTCATCTTACTATTTAAACACATTCTTTTCCAGTATCTCGTGACTCAGTGTCTGTTTGCAGCATGTGGGGTTCAAATGAGTCCAATCCTGTGTACAAATGCCAACGTGATAATCATCAAACAGCTGATTAACTCCTGCTAATCACACCTTGAGCTGACCATCTCTGTAATGTGTCGAGGCTTCAGCGCTTCAGTAGGTCGAATAAAGAACATGGTGGTTTCATAGACAGTGTGCCAGAGGCTTACACACAGTCTCCCAAGGACTGATTCATTCTTTATTCACACAAGGCACAAAGGAAGGCCTTGCACATTTAATCATGTGCACACACACAGACTTGCAGCTGATAATTGCTGAAAGTGAGAAGAACTCTTATGCCATTGGAAAACACCAGTGTGTAAAACACAAGTGAACTCGGGTCAGAGCGAGTATACCGAGGCGTGAAAGAGTTAATGCGGTCACGATCTTCTGTAATAAAGCCGATAATCAGTGCGGTAGAGGAGCCTCTTTTTGTCACAATATCTCCAAGAGTCCATGAACTGTAAGTGAAAATATTGAGGAAATGTTCTGCCTTAATTTAAGTTCTAACACCATAATTAACGGCTGAGTGCAGTTGTGGAAAATAAGAGTTTTATTTTTTCATTTCCCATGCCTTTCCGCTAACATACAGTGCATCCTCATATCTGCATACTGAGCTTCTTTCATATTAGAGTGATTTCTTTTTCCCCAGGTACTCCTCAAATCTGAGATAAGATGCTGTCTTAGTCATCGCTCTCAGGTTTTTAATTTGTATGGGCTGCAGCCAGTGATTTTTTTTTTTCCTGTCCTTTTTACATTCTGTTCTCCATCCGGCTTCCATCAGGACAACAAAACATGGCAGGTTCAAAAGTAGTAATCTCTCTCTGTCAAGCCCAGATCTGGAATAAATAAAGCAATACACAAGGAGGTTTAGCTCTCTGATTTAGCTCTGTATGCAGGACATAAGATAAACTGAAGACAGAGAAGGTTGTATAGACACTTTGAGGATAAAGGAAGAGAGGAGAAAAAAAGATTGCTTTTGCTGTATTTATCTGTTGAAAAATCACCCATGGAAACCTTTGAAACCTTTATCACTATGTGCAGAAAGAGTTCCTCCTTGGTGCTGACTGAGAGTGTGTGCATGTATGTGTGTGTGCGTGTGTGTGTGCGTGTGTGTGTGTGTGTGTGTGTGTGTGTGTGTGTGTGTGTTCAGATCAGTCCTGCAGGGTGGTAATTAGCATTGATAGAGAGGGGTGTTTATGTCAGGTGTTAGGACACAGGTTGACAGCTGACTGGAGCTCAGAAAGGCACATACCAGCAAAGATTTAAATTTATTTTCCAGATCTGTTCCCCTGACACGTTCCTCTGTCACTGTTTTTCTTTTACATCTATCCTCTGTTATCCCAGCAAAGTATAGTTGAAGAAAGTCTCATGTTTTTTAGGTAGATGATGGTGAATAATTCTAGGTCATAAAGCTTTCTGGTGTTGGTGTGCTAAGGTCTTGCTCTGGCATATCGAGCTCTTCAGGATTTAAGTGGATGGAAGCAAAGACTTACTGCTTTTGAGTGGGTGGATGGAGTGTGCCTCTCAAGTGCTCAGACAGGTTTTTAGCATTCTGTTCATACAGGGAGGAGGAGGAGAGAGAGAGAGAGAGATGCTTATAGAGGTGCTTATTTCAGTGTATATCCTGCCTAACACCTCTTGACCAAATTTTTCTACTGAAAATATTACATCTGGTAACTGCCCCATGAAATGGCTTGAGAGCTGAGATTTGAGTACATATGTTGACATATTTCCTTTAGAAACAGGAAGTCAGAGTTACAGCATGATACTGTATGCCACATCCCTGCCTCAATCAAAACACACTTGATAGTAATTTAGCCAGCTAAATATAGTGAACAGGGAAGAATTTAACAAGATCTTTTTTTCCCCCAAAAGCCTGTAGACTTTAAGGAGGATGATATTCCAGATGACAAGATGTCTTTTACGATCATGCCATACATGTTTGAACATCAGTAGTGCTGATGGTGACAGAGAGCTGCAGGGTCATCACTGGTTGACCTCTGATGTCTAAATGGTAGGCTTATAAATAATTTTAAATAATTCTGTACATAATATGTATAGTATATAAAGCACTGAACATACAGTGTATAAAGACAAATATGTATTGTTGGTTAGTCTGAGTTAGAAAGACTGCCTTTAAACAGCTCACTATGGGTGTGTTTTATCAACACCTCTGAAAAGCCCCATTACTCCTTATAAAAAAGGCAGTTCAGACAGCTATAATCAGAATAAAAGGTAGGAGTTTAAGAGAGGATAGTTGGGCTTAGCAAGTAGTTTATGTTGCAATAGCTTGCTCCCAGTATCAAGATGTACATTTCTTGAGAAGGAAATTCTCACACTGTTATAATCTTCTCGCTCAAAACTCCAGGCAATCTCACACAGTGCTGTTTTGTTAACTTGAGTTCAGATTATTTTGCTTCCTATTCCAAGGTGATGTCCTTTTGGACTCAGAGAGAAGACAGCATGAGGTCCCCCTGTGGGGGATTATTTGTTAGCTTGCTAGAGCGAAGAATTGCAGAGCATCTTTCTCTTGTGGCATAAATGAGAATGGCTGTGTGTGTGTGTGTGTGTGTGTGTGTGCGTGCGTGCGTGCGTGCGTGCGTGCGTGCGTGCGTGTGTGTGTGCGTGTGTGTGTGCGTGTGAGTGTGGTTCCTCAGAGCTGCTGGCATCCCCTGTGAGGATGGCCTGTGCTTTGGCACACAACTATGAAGAGTGCAAAGAAAATCAGCCCATACTGATAAAATAACATGTTTCAAAATTTAGCAAAAAGGATGAAAGATTTCTTTTAAATATTTGCACTTCCTGTATCCTTAATAACGGTATGACATTAAAAAATGCATTGTAAAGATGATCAAGTGCAAGTATACAACAGGAATCTGCATACCCTAAGTGACTGGAATAATTTTTGGCTCGCTGAAAAACAGAAAACTGCCTCTCAGAAGATGGGACTGTCAAAATTAATAAGCACTTTCTCTACCAGCTGTTCTGACTTTAAGATATTTATAGATTTAAACTAGAAGGATCCAATTAACTGTGCCCCATCCCACCTTATCAGCCTCAGATTGCTCTTGTACCTCTCCTCAACAAGGGAAACAGTGGAAAAGTCACAGGTAAATTAGACTCAAAGCTCAGTAGCAAAAATAGCTCAGGACTTAGTTGTAGCTGACCTTGACCAAGGATATTTTTATATGAGGAAAAACTAGAAGGAAATAATATACACACACACACACACAGAAGGAATTGCTCCAGGAGGAACACTGCACTGCTGGCTGGCAATTTTGCTTTTGTACCAAATCCTCCATGTAAACGCCTGATGCAAAAAATAGTGCGATTCTATTTGCACATGTCTCCGGCACATCAGAGAAGGAGCTTCCGGTAATTGTCCTGTCAGTCATGGGGGCTCCTAGTGCAGTCTGGCTGACTGCTTAAGCTGTTGGTAGGAGAAATGTTCCTTACAGCACTATGTGTTCCCTGCCACCCCCACCCCCCTTCCCTCTCTCTCATTTTCTCTCTACTCCACCTCCTATCCCTACACATACATATAAATATAAGTATTCATCCATTTTTCAACATTTTGTCATGTTTCAACCTGGAATTGAAATGGACTTCATTGGGACTTTCAGCATTTGAATTACAGAATATATCTCACATTTTTTGTGACAAAATCTCAAAAGCATTAGTTGTAAATAAATGTACGACATTTAGCAGACACTCTTATCCAGAGCAACTTACATTTCATCTCATTTTATACAACTGAGGGTTAAGGGCCTTGCTCAAGGGCCCAGCTGTGGCAGCTTGGTGGACCTGGGATTTGAATTTACAACCTTCTGATCAGTATTCCTACTCATTAAATTTGTAACTCTGTCCATCCTATCCAGGGTCAATGCTTGGTAGAACCACCCTGCAATTACTATACTATATTGCCAAAGGTTTTAGGACACCCCTCCAAATCATTGAATTCAGGTGTTGTTTTTCAGGGGTTGGGCTTGGCCCCTTAGTTCCAGTAAAAGGAACTCTAAATGCTTCAGCATACCAAGACATTTTGGACAATTTCATGCTTGTCCAACAGTTTGGGGATGACCCCTTCCTGTTCCAACATGACTGCACACCAGTGCACAAAGCAAGATCCATAATGACATAGATAAGCGAGTTTGGTGTGGAGGAACTTGACTGGCCTGCACAGAGTCCAGTCCTCAACCTGATAGAACGCCTTTGGGATGAATTAGAGCGGAGACTTTAAGAATCTTGCCACAGATTCAGAATCAGATTGAGATCTGGGCTTTCACTAGGCCATTCTTACACTTTCAAATTCTTGGATTTAAACCACTCCAGTGTAGTTTTGGCAGTATGCTTATGGTTATTGTACTTATGGGAGGTGAACCTCTGCCACGCTCATGCTCCAATCTCAAGTCTACCGCAGACTGGGACACTATTTCTTCTAGGATTGCCTTGCATTTAACTCTATCCATCTTGTCCTTGGACCTGACCTAATCCCTGTTGATGTAAAGCATTTCCACAGCACCGTGCTCCCACCACCATGCTTCACTGTGGTGATGGTCATGTCAAGGTAATCAGAAATATAGATATTTACTCTCTAAATAGGATTTCATGGCTTTGTGACAAATGTCTTCTCATATCATGAACACTGGATCTCTCCAAATTACCCACTGCTCATGTGTTCTATGCTCACCATACTGTTATGGACACAAGTGTAATCCAGAGTATGTGCAGTTTGTGTACTATGTGTATATCCTAACTGACAAGTTTTTTAGGGCACATAGTTTACTGCCAAGAGTTTTTTTTTTATTCCTTCAGTTCTCTGTATCAGTTCAGTATGATTGCAATATAAGACAAATAATGCGCAATAACTAAAAGCGGTTATAACTGGCTGTAAGACTGTAATACTGTAATACCATAAACAAAATCCCTCTTTCTCATGAGACAGGCTTTATCTGGCATGGAGACCTTGGGATATCTCACTTAAGTGTTTTGTTGGTGATGGATTTGGAGTGCCTTTTTAGTGGATTGCAGAGCAGAATCCCTAGAAATAAATTAACTCTTGCAGGTTTACTGGTGTTAAACTGTAGGTGTTAATTCCACACAGGGAATTTTGCTTCGCAATAAGAGAGAGAGAAGAACTGGCACAGAAAGTACAATGGCAGTAATTTTGTAATGGCTTACGCTGCTCTTTGATTACTTGGGCAGAGACAAAGTTCAGTTCTAAATGGAAATGCATTTGTGTTTTAGTGCAGTCCATTAAACTGATTAATCTTATTTTTTCCTTTGCTTTCTACTTATGCTTTTTTTACACAAGTACATGCAGTTCTGTAGTTAGACCACTTCAATTTGATCATGTTAAGAGATGTACTATATGCAACACTACACTATCTCTCTCAATGGGAAATTTCCTGTCTATTTCAACACAGGTAATCAAATTAATGAATGTCCCTGTTAAGTGTATGTGTAAGAGAAAGAGAGAAAGAGAGAGATGCCACTGAAAATGGTAACTGGTAATTGGTTTTGTTGTATATTTTCTCTTTCCTCCTTGTCCACCTCAGAGTCACAGTCTGACTTTAACTGCCCCCTGGGAATTCTCGTCTATGTGTGTTACTACAAAAAACAGCACAAACCCTCCTCTGATATTCCCATTACAAACATAGTCTTTGAGAAGAATGGCCTCTGACAGAAACATTAAATAAACATGTGTGTGTGTGTGTGTGTGTGTGTGTGTGTGTGTGTGTGTGTGTGTGTGTGTGTGTGTGTTCGGGTGAGCAGGCAATAGCAGAACCTTTTCTTTTTCAGACAGGAAAGGTTGTGTTTTTCTCCCGATTTGACTTCGAGCCTCCTGAGTGTCCATCATTTCACAGCTTGTGACGTGTGCGCTCCCCGTTCACAATTAACCATGTGCCACGCTTTTAATAACGGGCTTTTAATTGTCGACAAATGAAGACTGATGTAAAATAGCTAATAGCTTGTTCTAATTAATAGGGGAATTGAATGCTTGTTAATTAAGGGCAAACAGGACAAGGGCCGACTCTGGTAATTTGAGCAATAAAGCAGAGCCTAACGACTCACTTCCAAACATACGTCATTCATAGCAGATTCTCTTAGGTCCGAGCCACCACTTATACACACACATCCATGCATATAGACTGTTCTTCATCCCTACACACTCTGAATTACTTGTGGTGTTTGGTTGAAATGTTGAAACAGAAATCATTGTCAAAGCACTGCAGCCAGCACAAAGTCAAGGACGTACACAAACATACACATGTTACTGTCACTCAGGTTTTGTTAGAAAAGGCTGCTATCTTAGTGTAATAGCTTAGCATGTGAGCTGTTTGATACTTGAGAGTGGAACACGCTGTGAAAAGCCTCAGGCCTTAGCTCTCCAGGGACAGAACTTCAAGAAGAATACTCTCTGCAATACCGATTCAGAGAGCAAAACACTCATTCATTTTTCTTCTGCATGGTACTTTTTAACTCTGTATGTTTTAAGACAAAATGATATTCATGGCTCATTTATTTTCATAACTGCTTTATCCTGGTCAGCGTCACGGTGGATCCAGAGCCTATTCTGGGAACACTGGGCTCAAGGCAGGGATTACAGTCCATCGATATCACCTTGTACATGCATAGTCACATAATCATGCACAATAAGTCATAGTGAGTCCGCTTACTCGCATTTTTAGACATTTTGAGGTAACTGTAAAACCAAGGATCCCATGGGGAAAAAGTGAAAACAACTCCACATAGTAACCAGAGGGTAGGATTAAACTTAAGACCTTGGACCTTGGATGTTACCTGCTACAAACAATGAGATGATATTCCATTGTCTGTACCACTTATCCGATCTATCATCGGGTCACAGGGAGCCTGTGCCTATCTCAGGCGTCATCGGGCATCAAGGCATCAAGGATTGAGGTGATAATATACTTGAAAATGTTAAACTGCATGCACTTTATTTAATGGCATTATATATATATATATATATATATATATATATATATATATATATATATATATATATGTGTGTGTGTGTGTGTGTATATATATATATATATTTATATATGTGTATGTATATATATATAACAGGAATTGTGCAATAACAGCAATGTTTTTTGGAAGTCATTTTTCTTTATCCTGTAAATGCCTTTCTAAAATCTAATTCCTTTATTGGTTTATTAAAATCTCTGGGGGAAGCAAACATAGAGGGTAAGCCCTTATTTACAATGGTGCCAAGTTTATAATAATAAAACCAAGTTTTTAATATTTAAAATGGCAGAGTGTAATAAAAGTCACTTGTTTATTGTATAGGATTCCACTTTTTTTTTTAATCTTCTGCAAAATATAGCCAGTGGCTTCTCCACTCATACTCCCTATTATAGTTTACTGAGCTCAGATCATCTCTGATAAGTCCTCAGGCGTGCATTGAGAGAGCTGAATTACATTGCTCTACCAATGGCTTCCTGTTCAACGATAAAGAATCTCAACCCGGGGCCTTTTAATGCAGAATGCAGCACATCTGCTGCCTAATTGTGTGCTGCGGGTCCAGCCAGAGTCAAGAGGAGAAGGCGTGGAGCTATCAGTGAATGCAAAGAACGCGTGTGATGTAGCTGGACGGGAGTTCATTAGGTCTGGGAGAGAAAGGAGACACGGTCATTCACCCGGGCCAATTTATTAACACGGCACTGGCTTCAGAGCACTCCTGACTTTCAGCCTTGGTTGAATGTAATTACTGAATTATATTTATTAGGTGAAATGGCACCTCGCTCCATTTCCAGCCACCTATTTCATCTAGGAGTGCATTCACATGAGTATTACATTTGGTGAAAAATGTGGGAGCAAGTGGGGCCCCTATCACAATGATCTACAGAGCACTGTTGTTCGGATGGAGGTATAAGCATTCATGAACAGAGATGATAAAAGGAGATTATGGCAGAAAGAATTGGATAAAATTTAATAAATAAAGTAGTAGTCAAACTATAAAGTGCATGAAAGAAAGAAGGAAATGAGAGTGAACAAGAAATGATAGAGAAGCCCCTCCTTTCTCTCTCTCTCTCTCTTTCTCCCCCACTCTCTCATACTCTCCTCTCTCTCTCTCTCTCTCTCTCTCTCTCTCTCTCTCTCTCTCTCTCTCTCTCTCTTCCTCCCTCCCTCTCCCTCCCTCTCTCTCTCTTCCTCCCTCCCTCTCCCTCTCTCTTTCTCTCCCTCTCTCTCTTTCTCTCTCTCTCTCTCTCTCTCTCTCTCTCTTTACCCCTCTCTCTCTCTCTTTCTCCCCCAATCTCTCATACACATGCCCCCCCATACACATGCCCCCCCTCTCTCTTCCTCCCTCTCTCTCCCTCTCCCTCTCCCTCTCTCTTTCTCTCTCTCTCTCTCTCTCTCTCTCTCTCTCTCTCTCTCTCTCTCTCTCTCTCTCTCTCTCTCTCTCTCTCTCTCTCTCTCTTTCTCTCACTCTCTCCCCCATAAATGACTTGCCTGGACGGTTTTATGTTTGCCTGCAGGAGAATTAAAGCTAGTCACATTCCCCCATTTGATTGTGTAGCTGCTGGTGTCATGCTTCTATTGGCTGAAAGGCAGTCTAATCTAAATGCTTTTGTCAGGGGAGATTTTGTAGATTGCAGCTGCCCTTGCTACAAATTGGTTGTGTCATCGTATAATGAACTATTTGAGCATTGCGCCTCTCTGGCCAACAGTCTCATGTTGACTGTACGCTGCTTTCACCATTAGCTTGTTCTGTACCTGCCGTATCATTTAATAAGCAGCAGAAGGCATGGGGGTGGCTGCCTCAGCAGGCTTCACTTCTGCATTCAGATTGTGAATTTTACCTTTTGAAGGTGATTGGCTTCTCTTAGAAAATGGTGTTTGTGTGTGTGTGTGTGTGTGTGTGTGTGTGTGTGTGTGTGTGTGTGTGTGTGTGTGTGTGTGTGTGTGTGTGTGTGTGTGTGTGTGTGTGTGTGTGTGTGTGTGTTGTATGGAGTTTGGCAAAGGCCTAGCACTCATTGCACATGCTCAGCACACTTGCAAGTTGACCTGTGACCCTCGCTGGGAGATTGTTCCTATCTCCACACTTCCACAAAGCAGCTCTGTCAGCAGCCGACAGGGGGTGAAAGTCCATGACAGAGAGAGTCGCACTTCTCTATGTGGAAGGAGAGAGAGAGTGTGACGAATTCAAACAACTCTGCTAAGTCAACAAGATGAGTGGTGGAACGGAAGCTGAAGTCCCGGGCAGTATCTCAAAGTGCACACCTCACCAAACCTTTTCCTGCTCTTTTGAAGATGGCTCCTTGAAGAAATCCCTCTTGGCCTTAATTGCACCCGTGTTTTTTTTTCCTCACCTTGCTTCTCCTCTCCTTTCCCAGAGATCACTGGCCTGTTCAGCCCATTTTGATCTTCACTTCTAATTAGCCTGACTGTCTTCTCTGGTGCCAGGGGGGCTATTGAAATTTATTTGATCTGACTTTTGAATATATAATAAGTGCATCAATTGGTAATGACTCTTACTCTTTTTTCTCTTGTGATTGGGGAGAAAGAACTGAATGAATTGTTTGTATTTTCTGCATGTGTGCATGTAAAAAAGGAAAACAGAGAGAGAGAGAGATGTAGAAGAGAGTCAATCAATGGAGTGGAAAGCAGAGGGATTGTGCTGTCTTAAAACTCTCAGCTTTCTTTTAATTAATGCAGCCAAACAATCACATTTCACTCTCATACAGTCAGATCTTGTCTCAGAAAGCACCACTTGTCTTTCAACCAGAGTTTGTGCTTTATTTTCTCCCCATCACTGTGTTCTGCTGCTGGCCATTCAAATTATTTTGAGGACGGCCTCTCCTGAAACAAGCCCTCACGGTACACAGAGTGCTGGCCTTTTGCCAAGTTAGTGTGACTAATTGCATAATTGGGTATTTGTTTGAACCTAGGAAACACAGGGTGGGCTTAAGGCAAACAAGCCTCCCATCCCCACTCTATTTTTTAGACTGACTTGTTCAAGCTAGCAGCCATGACTTTGTTTTACGTGCCATGTTTGTTTTGTGACATGGGAAGATGCGAGGAGAGGGAAGACGATCCATCTGAGGCAACTGTCAGACTGTAGGACAACAGCGTGGATTATTATGGATCAGAGGAAATAGCTAATCTGAATATAGATTGGTCCCATCTGGTTTGGGTTGGCAGTGCTCGGCAGTGAGCAACGGAGCATCTGGGTGCTCTAATGGAACAAAAGGCCTGGGTGCAAGGACAGGCATGAGAGAGAGAGAGAGAGAGAGCGAGAGAGAGAGAGAGATGGAGTGCTGATGTATGATATTTTTTGGTGTGAATAAATGCTCAGATGGAACCTCAGCTGGTGTCTCTTGCATCTGGACCAGTAGATCCTTATAGACCTGAAAACATCTGGATGAAACTAATAATCTGTAAAAACTAGAGATGTGATAAGCATCCCTACAACTTCAAATGGATTATTCGGGATGTCACAGAACATGTTATTTAGCTCTACCTACAATATATGGTTAACATTTTGCAGTCACATGAATGTCAACACATGTGACAACCTTCACTCTTCTGAGAAGAGAACAACCTTCACTCTTCTGAGAAGGGTTGGCACTAAATCACATGAGATTTACTCATTCAGCTACATGAGCATTAGTGAGGGCGAAGAGACCTGGCGTTTTTGTTCATCCCAGTGGTGTTCAGTGGGGTTGAGGTCAGCGGTCTGTGCAGGACACTTGAGTTTCTCCACTCCAACCTTGGCAAATTATGTCTTTATGGCTTTGTGCATGTCACAGACACGCCAGTCTCTACACTCACCCAATCACAACGCACTCCCTCTCCTGAGTATTAACAAGCCACACCTGACACTCATCAGCACCAGTCATCACAGCAGCATAAAGACACTCCAGAGCATTCAGTCACTGTCCGGTCTCGTTAACGCATACCTACCTGTTATGCTTATCTCCTGTGAGTGTCATTGTGTCTCGTCTGCTCCACGTCTGCCTGCATCCGCGACCCCCGGGAAGGATAAAGACAAGTATCAGATCCAGTATCATCTTCAGTCACGAGCTTAACCGCTTTCACTCACCTGCACTCTGCCCACCATCTCTGGTTGTTCAATAAACTCACTCTTAACTATACCTGTGTCTCCGCCCCCTTCTGTATGTAACAGAAGACTGGACCGACACCATCAGAACAGCCAAGATGAGCAATCCGGATCCAGTTCTGGTTGATGCACTTCGTCGCACGCTCACCAGCACTTCCACGCCAGCACCTCCAGTGACCACTTCCGCATTCACCGCTGCACCTCCTTCACCATCTGCGGTCGCCAGTCCTATGACCAAACCGGCGCCCTTCACTGGCTCGGCGGAGGACTGCAACGGATTCCTCCTGCAGTGTTCGCTGGTTCTGGAGATGCAACCGCACTTGTATCCCGATGACCGTACTAAGGTGGCCTTCATAATCTCTCAACTCGACGGAAAAGCTCTTCGCTGGGCTGAACCACTTTGGACACAGGAAAATCCTGTTGTAAAGTCGTTGTCAAGCTTCATTAACCATTTCAAGGAAGTTTTTGGGAAACCAGCTTGGGATTCATCTATCGGTGAGAGATTATGCAAATTGAAACAAGGTCTAATGTCTGTGTCTGATTATGCCCTCCAGTTTCGAACCCTAGCTGCAGCAAGTGGTTGGAATGAACAAGCCCTTATTACCACCTATCGTCAAGGTCTTGATCCATATGAGGATTCCATCAGGCTCGAGAAATTCATCCAGTTATCCATCAGATTCGCCACTCGTATGCAGCTGTGTCTCGAAGAGCACCAGGGCCAGCTGTTGTTCCCATCTACCCTCCGCCAGCCAGAATCCGTCAGCCATCCAGAACCAGCCAACGAACCCATGCAAATAGAAAACTCACGTCTTTCGTCTGCTGAGCAGCAGAGGAGGCTGACCCAGAATCTCTGTCTATACTGCGGCCGTGCTGGGCATTACATCTCTGAATGCCCCACTCGTCCAGGGTGACCTATGGTGAGTGTTATCATGCCTACGTTGAATAAGATGAAACCACTCACTATTGTTGTAAACCTTACGGCTGCCGACTTCTGTCTTCCAGCTAATGCGCTCCTCGATTCTGGGTCAGCTGGAAACTTCATCTCTGGAGCCCTCTGTCGCCAGCTCCAACTCAAGACCACCGCCACGCCAAAGATATAGCAAATCCACTCTGTAACTGGAAAACCTCTTCATCAAGTACGATACAGTGTTGGACCTCTTCACCTCCAAGTCGGTATTCTCTACACGGAGGAGATCCATCTGCTGGTTCTGGAGGATTCAACGGCTGACGTGATTCTAGGGCGCCCCTGGCTTGAGCAGCACAAGCCCATCATCTCCTGGAGGACAGGAGAGATCCTGAGGTGGGGTAAACAATGTTTTAATGACTGTTTTCCTGTTCCAAGACTTCCAAGTTCCGAAGAAATCCAAGTCTATGCTACTTCTGTGGAAAGTCCACTCGAGAAACGTTCAACGGACATCCCTGCCTGTTACTCCCACTTTAGTGATGTCTTCTGTCCAAAAGAAGCCTCCAAGCTGCCTCCTCATCGGCCGTGGGACTGCACAATTGACCTCATCCACGGTGAGCCAGTGCCCGGAGGGAAAATATACTCCCTATCCATCCCGGAGGAGAAGGCCATGGAGGAATACATAAACGAAGCTCTGTCACAAGGCTACATACGCCCGTCTACTTCCCCTGCTGCTTCAAGTTTTTTCTTTGTGGCGAAGAAGGACGGAGGATTGTGGCCCTGCATCGACTACAGAGCTTTGAACAAAATCACCATAAAATTCAGGTACCCACTTCCTCTCGTCCCATCAGCGCTGAAACATCTACGCGGCGCCACTGTGTTCACCAAGTTGGACCTCCGCTGCACCTATAACCTCATCAGAATACGTGAGGGGGACAAGTGGAAGACAGCGTTTGTGACCCCTACAAGCCACTATGAATATCTTGTCATGCCGTATGGACTTGTCAATGCCCCCTCCGTATTCCAAGACTTCATGCATGAGGTGCTCCAGGAGTTCCTGCACAAGCCAGTTCTGGTCTACATAGATGACATTTTGATCTACTCCCGGAGCATGGCCGACCACCGCCAACACGTTGCGGAGGTCCTCCAACGCCTAAGGGACTACCATCTGTTTCTCAAAGCCGAGAAGTGTACCTTCCATCAGCCCTCAGTGCAATTCTTGGGATACAACATCGATCGCAGTGGCGTCTGCATGGACGAGAGGAAGGTAACAGCTGCCAAAGACTGGCCCATTCCCACATTGGTGAAAGAATTACAAACGTTCCTGGGTTTTGCAAACTTCTACCGCCGATTCATCCAAGGTTTCAGCTCCATCACCAGTCCGCTTACAAGTCTCCTCAGGAATAAGCCCAAGTCTCTGTCCTGGACTCCAGCCGCCATGCAAGCTTTTGATACACTCAAGATAGCGTTTACAACCGCTCCCCTCCTGGCTCACCCTGATCCAGATCTCCCTTTCGTTGTCGAGGTAGACGCCCCAACCACAGGAGTGGGAGCAGTCTTATCCCAGCAGCAGGCGAATTCCTGTAAGCTCCACCCATGTGCCTTCTTCTCCCACAAACTCAACCCGGCGGAGGTCAACTATGATATCGGAAACCGGGAGCTTCTTGCCATCAAGCTCGCCCTGGAGGAGTGGAGGTCTTGGCTCGAGGGAGCAAAACACCCATTCATGGTTCTGACAGACCATAAAAACCTGGAGTACTTACGGGACGCTAAAAGATTGAATCCCCACCAAGCAAGATGGGCCCTGTTCTTTACTTTACCATCTCTTACCGTCCTGGATCAAAGAATGTAAAAGCTGATGCTCTGTCCCGTATTCATAGCCCTGAAGAAAGCACCGATGACCCAGAGCCCATCATCCCCGAGAAACTCTTTGTCAGCCCCATTACCTGGTCTGAAGAAACGCTCCCCGAGTCGAATGCCTCCACCAGCACCCCGCCAGGTTGCCCCCAAGGGTTGCAGTATATTCCACGGACACGGTGCACTCCCCTCATTCATTCTTCACATACTTCACTGGGCACTGGCCACCCAGGGGTCAATGAAACCCTCTCGCTGTTGAAACAGTGCTTCTGGTGGCCCAACATGGCATCCGACGTCAGGAGGTACGTACAAGGGTGCTGGGAATGTGCCATCTCCAAAAGCCCGCGTCATCTTCCCTCCGGGAAACTCCAACCTCTGCCCGTTCCAAACCGCCCCTGGTCACACCTAGGAGTCGACTTCATAACGGATCTTCCAGTCTCCAACGGTTGTACCTGTGTATTGGTGGTAGTGGATCGGTTCTCCAAGTCTTGTCGACTAATTCCCCTGCCTGGGCTGCCAACGGCAATGGATACCGCGGAGCTCATGTTCAACTATGTGTTCAGATACTATGGACTGCCCGAAGATATTGTATCTGACCGTGGATCGCAATTCACCTCCAGAGTATGGAGATCCTTCTTCAAGCTCCTAGGTGTGACCATAAGTCTCTCTTCTGGCTACCATCCCCAGACGAACGGGCAGACGGAGAGGAAGATTCAGGAGATCGGCCGTTTCCTACGTACCTTCTGTCATGGCCACAAGGACTCCTGGAACCAGTTTCTGGGTTGGGCCGAGTACGCCCAGAACTCTCTCCATCAGCCCACCACTGGTCTCACTCCCTTCCAGTGCGTACTCGGCTACCAACCCCCACTGTTCCCCTGGGATGGGGAACCATCGGATGTCCCGGCAGTGGATTACTGGTTCCGGGAGAGCGAGAGGGTCTGGGACTCAGCTCATCTGCAACTCCAGTGAGCCCTACGCAGGTGCAGGACGTTCCCAAGCACCCAACTACCAGCCAGGACAGAAGGTTTGGCTGTCGACCCGGGACATCAGGATGCGCCTGCCCTGTAGGAAGCTGAGTCCAAGGTTCATTGGCCCCTTCCCCATCACCCAGCAGATCAACCCCGTCACCTATCACCTGCAACTCCCTGCTGAGTATAAGATTCACCCAGTTTTCCATGTCTCACTGTTAAAGCCTCACCATCCCTCTGTTCTTCCCTCCACAGAGCCTGGCGAAGCCGAGGAACCCCCCCTTCTGCTGATCGTGGACGATGGAGCGGCTTATCTGGTGCAAGACATCTTGGACTCCCGGGGCCGTGGTGGTCACCTGGAGTGTTTGGCTGACTGGGAAGGATACGGTCCCGAAGAGCGGTCATGGGTCCCCAGGAATGATATACTCGATCCAAGTCTTCTCGATGACTTCCATGCCAGACATCCTAACCAACCAGCTCCACGTGGCAGGGGTCGACCACCACGACGTCGGGGGTGTTGTCACAGACACGCCAGGCTCTACACTCACCCAATCACAATGCGCTCCCTCTCCTGAGTATTAACAAGCCACACCTGACACTCATCAGCACCAGTCATCACAGCAGCATAAAGACACTCCAGAGCATTCAGTCACTGTCCGGTCTCGTTAACGCATACCTACCTGTTATGCTTATCTCCTGTGAGTGTCATTGTGTCTTGTCTGCTCCACGTCTGCCTGCATCCGGGACCCCCGGGAAGGATAAAGACAAGTATCAGATCCAGTATCATCTTCAGTCACAAGCTTAACCTGCTTTCACTCACCTGCACTCTGCCCACCATCTCTGGTTGTTCAATAAACTCACTCTTAACTATACCTGTGTCTCCGTCCCCTTCTGTATGTAACAGTGCACAGGGGCATTGTCATGCTGGAAAAGGTTTGGGTCCTTATTCCTTTGTTTATTATGTACATCCTAGTCGATTTTGTGCTATCAACAGTTTTGGTATCTGTGACAGTCAGGTTTCCACAAACTTCCCCTGGTTTGCTGGGTTTAAAAAGTGGCCATGAAAAGTGCACCAATGCATGCTTATGCTTTTAAGCTAATAGGCTTGGTCTTTATAAAATTAGCTAGTTGATTCTAAGTAAAGTGATTGTAAGTCAAGTCAGGTTACAGTGGACCAGAGCAGGTTTTGTTTCACTTCAGAAAAATGCTGTAAAAAAGTTTTTAAGTAAGTTTTTATTTTTGCTGACTCAGAATCCCTTTGCCATGATAGCTCTTGATTGTCAAGTACAGTTTACTGGCTAAGTGCTCTTATTTTTAATCATCTAACGTCTGTAAACATTTTTCTATCTTGCCAGCTTTTGGCTGCCGCAGTCTGCTGCTATCAATGTGCTCAGTTTCATGTTTAAGATGTTTATCAAGTTACTTGTATTGAAGGAAGATCCTGAAGTACCTCTTCTTGATATTTTTACAGAACATAGAGTCACATAGTAAGGGATACTGCTGCCAAAACATTTTTTGACTAAAAGTGCATGGTGTTAGACCAGGGAATTGCTGCATCCCTTGTTAAACATAGGTTATTTGTACCATTTTTTAAAAAATTATTCTTGTTTTTCTTCCTTCTCAATAATAGTGGTTTTCAGAACTGTTGTTGCTGCTCACAGTTTGTGGTGGTGGGTTTCAGGTTGTTTTGCAGTGCCTTTTGCTTGTTTTATAGAGGGGTCGGTGGCCCTGCATGTTCTAAATCAAACATTTCATCAGTGAGAAGCCAATCAGCCTGGACGTGGTGTAGTTCTGCTTGCCAGGGCATCCAGTATATAGCCACTCTACTCCCCTGTGCTTTAAAACATGATTACAGCTTTAACTCAGCCAACCATTCCACTAAATCAGTATTACCCCACTCCGACCCTTATCCTGTTGCTGGATTACACACCTCATGGAAAGCTACAGGCTCTCTTAAACTGTGTTATTGTGTTGCATTTATTTCTTTTGAGAGACTCCTCGGTGGAAATGAAAAGGATGGTGACATATACATTACTGTGTTTTTGGCCCGTGAAGTATGTCACCTTGATTTAAGACTACAGAAGTTGCACTTTTTTGGAAGTTGGAGAACAGTAGCTGAAACGAGAGCAATAAAAGCTTGTCAGACGTCAGTGGGGGATGTGCTGCTGAGCACAGCCGTGTACATCTGATCTAACATCTGCCATAACTCTGCCAGTCATTGTTTTAAATATGAGTGTTTGTTTAAGATGCATCTGGTTTTTCAAATTTAAAGGAATACTCCAGGAATACAACAGACAGCAATCATTTCAACACAAATCCCTGGACTGAGAAAAGACCAGACAACCTATTTGCTCAAATCTCTCCTAAAATGAAAGCGTGGATGCAGTTCTAACTTTCCATATCTGAAGAAACATAGTAAACCAATTACTTCTTCTTCTTCAGAGCTTTGTGGTATCCATGCGTCAAAAGACACCCATAATGCAAAACCACACATTGTGCTTTCTCAGGAAGTATTGGCATGCGTAAAAGATCAATTATGCAGATTTGGTTTAATTTACAAACACCTCTGTCTGAAGGATTTATCTGCAAAAAAATTTTTTGCCTGAACATTTATTGGCGGTTAAAATTCTGAAACTTTTATAGTTGCAGCAGTAGTTGATTTGAGTTTTAAAATCCTTATTGCTGTCATCCTGTGCTAAAAGATCTCTTATATTTTAGAAGCTTGTCAAAAGTTATATGCCAGCCTAGGATAGATCAATATTGCAGTATGACTTATTTTAGGGTAGTAGGATTTTTCTGTGGTATCCTGTTTCTTTCATTTGTACTGGTGTATGACTGCTGTTCAAACTGCTTCCGTTTAACATTTCATCATTTTGCAAAATAAAATGTCAAAGCTGACAACCGTAACAGTTTGTGAAAATAACAAAACAGTGGGCGTGTTTAAGGTGTAATTAACAAGGTAACTGCTGTCACTGATTCTCTAATTTAGTAAACAATGCCGACCAATTTGGCCATGCTGATTTCAAACCTCGAATTTTGTGATGACATGATAATGTAATCAGTCTGTCTGTTTTCCTTTTGCCCCAGGAAAAACAGCCTGAGGTACCTAACAGAAAAAAAAATGTCGCAATAGCTGAATGTCAATGTGGAAATGTCTGGTCTTGTTTGGGAGCTGATAATATTTCATTATTCTGAGCAATATTTAGCGCTGGCATTGAAATAGCTTCATAGCGTGTGTTGGCGAAATGCGAGAAAGCACCGCTGATTAAGATGGATTCACCAATCCAGCAAAGAGTATTAGAGTGGGTCGGGAGCCCATCCCAGCACTGTTCTGCTTTAAACCTGCACAGACACACTGCTCTCCAGCCAGCTCTGAGGTCACTGGAGGAATTTTAAAACTCATAGATAGCATGGAAGGAATATTAGATCCATCATTAGGGCAAAAAAAAGATGTAAAAATGATTTTCCTTTTTTTTTTTGTCCCTCCTCCATGCTGCCATATTATCAGTGTCTTTGCTAGAGGACATTGGGGCTGAGTGGAGTCCATTAAAGTGATCACTGAGCCATTGAATGTTAGAGTGTGTATATGTGTGTGTGTTTCTGTGTGTGTGGCCACTGCGGTGAAATTCTACCAGTTTTTAATGCTATTTTTCCTCTGTTGTGTCCCTTGCAGCACGTATAGCATGTGGCGTCGTTTTTGCGCCCCGGTTTCTCCCCTCACTGCTGAACACCCATAAACAACATAAACACAGGAACAAACCCATAAAGTGTTCATTTCTCTGAGAACTTTTGACAGCATAATGACTTTCTCAACATATGTGTACTATTGCCCTTTGCCAGTTAAAAAACTTTCCACCGCACCCACCCACGCATTGAAATAAACACACATACTCACACACCCGCTCATTGTCTCTCCCTGTTTAATGATGAGTGATTACTCCGGCTCTTCAGAACGGCTGTAATTTATTTGAAGTGCTGATGGGGGGTGGTTTGAGAGGGTGATTAGTGATATTCATTGCACACTAATTCTCTTTGATATCTGCCATGAAAGACACTTGTCTTTTATCCCTTTAAATGTGTTGTTTTGTTATGGAGATGCCAATAAGAGTTGTTCTCAAAGAATTGAAACTTGCGAGAAGTGCCGACGCATTGAGAGTTAGGAGATGGATTTGGAGGATCTCTTTGGCTCAAATTGTCATGGTGTACACTCGAGCTGTGATGACAGTTTCAGATATTGGTGAATAGAGTTGGATGAATGAATGGAGAGCACAAGAGAAAGACCTATGAATCCATAAACCATGACATGATTTTAAAGCAGATTTTTCAGTCACCGACTAATTTTGGGGCTTGGTGACTACCGACCTCCAGGACTACTCATTGCACACTCCCATGTAGCACGGAAGGCTCAGCTCTCAGTCTGTGAACAAGCACTGCGGCGCCAATATTTATCAAGCATGTTTGATTTTCTCTGTGATGAATCGCATAGTGTGAACGCCTCTGCAACTATTTGCAAGTAAAGCGATGAGAAACAGCCAATGAGAGCCCGAGAGGAAATCTAATTCATCTGCTCTCATGCACAGCATCTCTCTGATAACCAGTTTATCATCCATCTATTTGTGTGAAAGAGCAAGGGCAAAACGTAAGCATAACAGTAATGCTGTAATAAGAAATCATTTTGCCATGTCATATCCAAATGTTTATATAAGCAAGATAGCTAATTTTTTGCACCATACCCCCGATTCTCTTTGCTAAACACGCAATCCTTGTTGCCCATGTCTGCCCAACCAATTTCCTCCATATTTTCTCTAGTTTCCAAGAATAAAAGTCAAAAAGTCACATGATAGACAGCTCTTGCAATTATTTTCAAGAGTAGGTGGGATTTAGAGATCAGGATCTCTCCAGGTGAAAAAATAGGGTAGTGTGAGCCATCATGTAGCGATCACACACCTACATCCACTGATCAGGCCGATTACAAAGGATTAAACTCACGTCATGTGAGCGGGGCAGAGATTTTGAGATTCTGTCTCGAGCATAAAATTTAAATTGTGCCGATCTTATTGGACTCCGACACCCCATCCGAGGTCTGGCATTATCATTTTTATAGTGATATAAAAAGAAACTGTGGACAGAGCACAAGGTCAGCCAAGGTACACAGCAGCTGAGAGGTTCAAAGACCTTGCACAGGTTTTGCCTAGCAGTTCCAGGGCTTGAACGTCTGATGAATAGCCAACAGTCTTATCCACTAAGCCACCACTGAGTCATTATGTGTTTAAAAAAAATGACCATCCAAGAATCTATTTAGTGAGATTCTAAGCTTTGTGGAGTTCAGGGTAAAACAATTTTACCCAGTGAGGTTAGATTCTCCAGCACAATGTTGACTCAAGATAAAGAGACCATAAAGAACTAATTTAGTAAATGGACTCAGAGAGCTATTTTTTTTTAAACACACATTAGCCTTAAAACTGAAGTAGAAGTAATTTTTCACTTGAATGTCTGCTGGATGTGGTTTCAGTGAACATTGATATTAAGGAAATGTTTGTACTGTATTATTATAGTATATTATTATAATATTATTATAGCCAACTGTATATGTTTGCAGTATGGTGTCCCTGTATCTGTCTTTCCTGAACAGAGCCAGGCTTGAGCAATTGTAGGTATGAAGCCTTTATTATTATCGCCACATATACATTACAGCACAGTGGAATTTTTTTCTTTGCATATCCCAACTGTGGAAGTTAGGGTCAGGGCACAGGGGCAGCTATGACACAGCGCCCCTGGAGCAGAGAGGGTTAAGGGCCTTGCTCAGTTGCCCAACAGTGGCAGCTTGGCAGTGCTGGGGCTTGAACCCTGACTTGATCAACAACCCAGAGCCTTAACCACTTGAGCCACCACTACCTCCAGTGGAGGGAAGGAGGGAATAGGTTCGCAACAGGGTACACAGAGAGTATTCGGTCTGTGCAATTTATTTTTTATACATTCATCTTTTTAATTAATCTTCAATGAATGCTTAGTTAGAGTGTCTGTGGATCCACAGCCTCTCCCAGGCACACAGGGATCAAGGCTGGAATAAACTGAATGGCATGCCAGACAGACAGTAACCTAAGCTCAGCATCTGTGAGGCACTGTGAGGTATTAGAAGGCACTGTGTGATACTGTGAGGCACTTTGAGGCACTGTGAGGCAGCAGCACTCACAACAAACCAAAGAAATGAGAAAAAAATAGAAAAGCAAGAGAGAAACATTTTTTTCTCTCAAGTTTTAAGAGACTGTTCTTTCTTGGGTCTTTATAAAACAGCGTGTATTCCCTTGTGTAATGTGGCTAATGTTTTGCCTGTTATGGTTTTGAGACATCTAACCTTCTTCTTCGTTCAGCAGCTGGTGTTTGCAACTACTCAGATCTGTGTGATACACAGCAGTGATAGGTGGTCGTGGAAAAGCCCTCTTCTAGCATCTGTCATCACAACCACCACTTTGATTTAAGTTTTGTTAAAACTTGTTATATCTCACAAAAATCTGGAAAAAAACAGCCATGGATTTCTTTCTCTCAGTGAATAATAAAGCACCTCAGAACACTGCATATGAGAAATAACTTGGTTTAAATGCTTAAGTAAGGAGTATGGAATTGATGTGTAGGTGTATATAGAGGCCTGAATGCAGCAGGATGCAGTTAGTGGAACAGCACTTTAATACGTTTAAGGTGTTCTAAGGTGCAGATAAATCTTCATTGACAAAAAATGATGAGCCTTGAAGCATTTTCACAATATACATGTATCATGTAGTTAGGTTTGGGTAAAAAGTGGCAGCAAGACAGCAGTGAAACATTTAAAGCTGCGAAAGCCAAAGTAAATGAAGTAACTATGGACAAAATAAGTGCAAGACTGTTAATAAATTTTGTCAACTGTTGTGTTATTGATCGGAAAGTATTGATCAATTTTTTTTTATAAAAGCATGGCGATGAGTGACAGTAGTTTGACAGCTGTATGTTTATATTAAAATGCTCATTCTAATATGTTTGTACAGTCAGTAAACTCATTCACAGGGATTAGTATGGGGAATGTTTCACATATTCTAAGACTAATAATCAACAAACTAAAGTGTTGTTATTTTGCTAAGAAAATATCATTGATATAGTAAAGTTTTCGGGAAGCCTTCTGTTTGTTTTTGGGTTTTTTTGGTACCATGACAAGCTAGAGGTTTTTTGTCGGTCATGAGACAAAAAGAGAGAATCATGAGGGGAATGACTTATAGCTGCTACAGCATGCGTGATAACAGAACAGGAAAACTAATTAATCTCATGAACTTTAGAGCTCCTAATGGTTAAAAAGTATGAAATCTTGTCATTTATTAGTACATTTGAATTGTAGTTGTTGGAAACTTTGTGTTTTAAGAGAAGTAAAACATTTCAGGACATGCTGCTAGGGGAAAAGTAATCAACTGCAGGTGACATACCATACCACATACCATGTCCTTACATATCACCTAACTCAAACATCTACCCGGTCTCTCTCTTTCTCTTTCTCTTCTCTCTCTCTCTCTCTCTCTCTCTCTCTCTCTCTCTCTCTCTCTCTCTCACCCCCCTCTCTCTCTCTCTCTCTCTCTCTCTCTCTCTCACTCTGTTGTTATGTCACACTTATGACAGGTCACATGAGTAGTCCTTCTTTTCCCTGCCTGTGCTGTTCAGTGCCTTCTCCTCTTTGATGGATGTGGTGTTGCAGTCGAGCCCCCTGCCGAGCTCTGCGCCCATGTTGTGTGATGTCATAGCCAGAGGGGATCTGCTCTTCTCTCCTCTCGTGTGGCTGACAGCTCTTCAGCTTGGGCGATGTGAGCATGCGCTTGTGCGTGGGAGCTCTTTTTATTTGGGGTGAGGGGCCCTGAGAGTGAGCTGTTTAGCTTTAACAGGTTCTCATTTGTCAGTGGCTGTCAAGGCTGCAGCTGTCTCTATCTGCGAGAGGAGCTGTACGGCATCCATGTGTTCAGCCTGCTGAATCCTGGAGAGACTTCACTCCCACCCTCAGGCTTTCTGAAGAGGACACAGAGTCTTCAGTCATACAGCTCTTTCACTCTTTTCTCCTTCTCTCTTTCTATCTCTCTTTTTCCCCCCATCTCTTCTCCAGCCTCAGTGCCAGCTCATTAAGGCTTCTGATCAGGTGTAAAACATCTCGAGTGTGCAATTGAGCACAGGTATTATTTGTCATGCTGCTGTTGCTGTTGTGTCCTCAGCTGTTGTATCGGATTATAAACACAATAGCACAACTTTGCGCAACAGACTGGAGACTCTCATCTCCGATCTCCCTGTCTGCCTATAGAAACAACATGAATGAGCATGAACCATAACAACACAGCAGCATGTTTAGAAATATGCTTTTAATTGCCATTTTCTAGTTAGCTTTATTATATTAGCATCAATTTTCTGTTTTGAAACAAGGTGCTATATAAAATTATGTGCTGATAGTGTAATATCTCTCATCCTGTACTATAAATGATAAGGAGATACTGTATGTGTGGATAGCAACAGGCAGGCTGGAGGTGGTACTTTTTTTTTTTTTTTTTTTTTTTTTTTAGCAAATGTGGACCTCCTGATGTAGGCGATTTGAAGATGAAAGAGGGTGGTAATGTGTGGGTAGTTTGATGCTAATTTGTTGCTAGTCTACACCGTGCTGGGTGCACTGCAAAACGTAGCATTTGCGTGCTAGCATGAAGCAGGAGGGGTGGCCATTAAGAGGCTATTTTCCCTCAGTGCATCTCTCTCTCCCCTCACTTTGTTGTCATTCCCCTAAGCCACTGCATCCCTGTTTCCACTGGTTTATGGCATATATCCTTTGCAAATCTGCTGCAAAGCACGGTTCATGATTTGCTCTTTGTCACACTGAGCTGATGGTCTCCTCTCACACTCCCCATTAGGAACATAGACAGCTCGCTGAAGCCCCAGCGTGCACTGTTGCGCAACATATGTTATATAGGTCTCGATAAGCAAGCCAGAGAAGGAGCTGACTTGACAAGTGCAGCCCTCCTTCTATCATATGCAAAATGAAATGGGGGTGTGAATATATTCACCGGCAAGTTTACAGTGTGAAACTTCCCAGGTTTTTTCTTTAGAGGAGCACACATTGGCACTGACAAACAAGAAGCTATAGAGAATCAGGAAGAGCTGGAAAGATTTTACTCATTGGTGCAAGTTAACCAGATATGTGTGTGTGTGTGTGTTTTATGTGTGTGTGTGTGTGTGTCTCTTTCAATCTATTTCTGTATACATTCACTCTATATTCTGTATGTAAGTGGTGGGCTAGGAAAACCCTTCACATGGCCAGATTTTCTGGTTTTCACAGTTCCTGAACTGAATATGATGTTCTAGCATTTCAAATTGTATTTACCATCAAAAGTGAAAAGGAAAAACACATTTAAACATATCATCCAAATTCCACTGAAAGATATAAAGCCTACATCTACATTTCTAACCTAATCTACTTATGGAAAAACAACTGAAAATTACTGCCTAATGTAAAAGAATTACAATAGGAACCTAGTTCACCTTTCCATTTTTTGCATCATTCAGTCTCTGTTTCATACCTGAGGTAAATATTACTCACATAAACTCAAGCCTCATCGTCTTCTCTTTACTCAACTGATCTCTGTTTATGATATCAGAGGGAAATAATCACAGATTAATTCACTCAGTTTTGAGATGGTGTTAGTGTGTGTATGTCCATTTGCTACTAGCCAACAGGTAGCATTCTGTGAGGAAAGTACACTTAGATAGTAAAGGTTTAGACATCTTTATACATACTTACTACATTTAATTGCATTTGAAGTCAACCAAAAGGGTTAAGTTTTAGTCTCATCAGACAAGTGAAGGTTTTTCCTCATGAGTCTCAGAGTCATTTAAGTGTCTAAACTATGCCCTTTACTGAGGAGTGGTTTCTTTCTCTAACGTAAAGCAGGTTCTCCCATCTCTGTAAGGTTTTTGAAGTTGTGTTATCCTAGTGCTTACAGATTTCTCCCATTTCACACTGTACTTCACAGAACATTCATCACTAAATACAGTTTTATACTTTTGTCCAGATATGTGCCACCACAGTTTGATCACAGAGGTCAACTTAGAGTTCGTTGTACCTCATAATTTAGTGCACTAGACTTTTGCACATACTTATGTGCGTCTTTCTAACTACACAGTCAAGTCCTCCTGGAAAATTTGTATTTATGAGTTGACCTAATTACCTAAGTTGAAGTCAATTTGGTTGGAGTGAGATGGAGCTGTCCCTTCTCTTAATTAACTACAAGAAAATACAGCAAGATTTTTTTTGACGGATAAAGAATGCATTATAGACGTATTATGCTTTTTTATAATTCTTTTTAATTAATTTATACATTCACTGTAAACTTTATTATTACATATTTTATCATAATTAGACAATTCCTGTCTCATAGGTGCTTAAATGTTAACCAGTTTGCTTATGTTGTTATGTAAACATACAGTTGTGCCCAAAAGTTTGCACACCTTGGGAGAATTTGCAAGATGTGTACCATTTTTTAAAGAAAACATAAGTGAGAAGGTAAAACAAATGAATTTTATTTCTTATAGGATTCAATTTTATATGTAAGGCATAACAGAATGGCAAAATCAAACAAAACATCACAAATAAAAAAAAATGAGGAAATAATCCCTGTTCAAAAGTTTGCCTACCTTTAGTTCTTAATATTGTGTATTGCCCCCTTTAGCATCATTGATGGCGTGCAGTCTTTTGTAGTAATTGTGCATGGGGCCCTTATATCTCTCAGGTGGTATAGCTGCCTATTCTTCTTGACAAAAAATGCTTGCTTTTTTGTGGCATGGCACGGTAACAGCTTTCTCCCGCCAACTCAACCATGCATGCCATTGTGCTCCTTGAAGAAACAACACCACTTTTTTCCAGAGCAGCCTGTATTTCTCTCGAAGTTGTTTGTGGGTTTTTCTCTCCGTCCCAAACAATTCTTCTGACAGTGTTGGGTGAAATCTTTCTTGGTCTACCTGACTGTGGCTTAGTATCAACAGAACCTCTTATTTTCCACCTCTTTATCAGAGTTAGAACTCTTTAGTCAGAACAGTACTAACTGGCATTTTCAAGTGTTGAGATAGTTTTTATATCCTTTTCCTGCCTTATAAAGTTCAACTACTTTATTACACAGGTCCATTGGCAGTTCTTTTGTCTTCCCAATGGTGTAGTATCCAGCCAAGTCAGTGCACCATGAGCTGAGAAACTCACTGACTATTTATGCACACACACTAACTACAATTACAATGAGACACAGGTGTGGAAACTTCCCTTTATTAGCCATTTAAACCTCTGTGTGCCAACCTGTGTGTTTATAATGTGGCCAAACATTCAAGGATATGTAAACTTTTGATTAGGGTTGTTTGGGTGATTTCAGTTATCATTAGGTTTTAAAAAGGAGTCAAACAACTACGTGATAATTAATGACTTCACGTGACCAATATCCTTAAATAAGAAAAAAATCTTTTGCATTATCTGTCATATTTTCAAAATAAATGGCGATGTTTAACAATTTCTTTCAGGGTATGCAAACTTTTGAGCACAACTATATAATAACTGAAATCAGCTTCTGAGATGAGATTTTACTGTCAGCTACAGACGTAGCATCCATTGAGTCCATCATCTTTTCTGACTGATACACCTCCAAATCCGAAATTCAGAGCTTGAAGACAATCTTGAGTTTCCCACTCGTAATTACGACTTTGTGGTAGTGTTCATGTGCTTTCAACTCTAAAATCTGACTTTCTGACATGGCTTGAACACACCATAAATCATGTCCAATCAGCTGAATTTGTCACAGGTGGACTCCAGTCAGCTTCTACAGAAAGCTGAAGATAAATGAAGCAAAGAGGATGCACCTGGGCTCAATTTGGAGTGCCTTAGCCAAGGGTCTGAATACATAGCTAAATGAGATATTTCAGTTTTTGATTTTAGGTACATTTTCAAAAAAGTCTAAAAACATGTTTTTGCTTTGATATTATGGATTATTGTGTGCACTTTAATGGCTAGAATAGTCAATTTAATCAGTTTTAAATGTAATCTATAATACAATAAAGTGTGCAGAGAGTGAAGGGGTCTAAATACTTTCCAAAGCTGCTGGATCTCAAATTAGTGATTTAATAATTAGGAATGGCTGTTAATGATCAACTTTTTTCAACGTGCTTAGTACTAAATGGCCATTAAAAAGCCTGTCTTATTTTCAGTGCAAACATGGCTGCAGTAATTGCTCAGAGGAAAAATCAATGGCTACACAGACACTGTGTTTAAAAAAAGAACATTTAAACATAAAACACAAATCTCCATCACTAAAAAAAACCATTTAACAAACGAATTGTCTGCCATGTTTCATTATTTTAAACTGAAGAGATGAATAACAATTTGGAGTCCCAAATCTACAAAAAGTCCCTGCACTGAGCAAGTTCTTGTCCTTCAGTGTTACCAGTGCCTCAGTTGCTAAAATCTCCATTCAGCCATCTCAGCTGCACCGTTTGTAACTCTGAGGTCACCTGTGTGATGATAACTGCTCGCAGTTACTGTTACATATTTATAGGAACAAACCATTAGACGGTACCTTCAATAACAGCCATTTAGGACAGATTTGAACCAGTTTTTTTCAGTGCTTCAGTTTGAAATTGAACCTGAAAGTGGATGTTATGAGTGTTCTACTTTGTCCTTTGTGTAGACTGCAGTTAGTTTGGATCACAGTGAGAGTCTATGCCCTAGGAGCAATATGATATACTGGCTTGTTTACCAGACTGATTGACCCACATCTGCATTAACACCCCCTGCTCATCATCACCTCCAAATGTTTCCTGTTTTCGAACTTATGATGACTCTCGCCTTTATTCGTTTGACTCTTTATTAGTTCAGTCTTACCTGTCTAAGCTGTGATTATGCTCCTTTTCCCTAGCTTCAACGTTTGACTTCCTAGATTCGGGTTTTTGACCTTGCTGCCCATTTAGTAGTGATGTAACCAAATACAAATGCATTATTCAGAATGAACAGATGATGTTTACTAAAAAGATACAAATGCAGAAACAAATAGTAAGCGAACTTTTTTACAAGGTAGCTAGTTGAGGCTAGAGGTGCAAAACATTACTGAGACTTAATGAGATGCAACAAATAATATAAAATATACTTTTATATGTAGACAAGCTTGATTAAGTTGTCAGGTAGGAAGCTCTCAAGACAAAAAGAGAACCACAATGCATTTAGATCATTTCTTTATCATAACTGTCTGGTCAAGGTCACGATTGAGTAAATATTGGTAAATATAACCAAACAAATCACTAGCAGCTACCAATCAATATATAAACTGGAAATCAGCATGGTGTGTGAATGCCAGCTCTGATACGTCCTCAACCTCAGCTACATCATACATGTTCACACATTTTCATAACTGGTCTCAATTAGAGATGTACAAGTGCAAGGATTTGAGCGAGTTTGACAAGGGCCAAATTGTGATGGCTAGACGACTGGATCAGAGCATCTCCAAAACTGCAGCTCTTGTGGGGTGTTCTTGTCCGATCCAACAGACGAGCTACTGTTGCTCAAATTGCTGAAGACATTAATGCTGGTTCTGATAGAAAGGTGTCAGAATACACAATGCATGATGGGTCAGGGCTGTTTTGGCAGCAAAAGGGGGACCAACACAATATTAGAAACATCATCTGTTCATTCTGAATAATGCATTTGTATTTGGTTACATCACTACTAAATGGGCAGCAAGGTCAAAAACCCGAATCTAGGAAGTCAAACGTTGAAGCTAAGGAAAAGGAGCATAATCACAGCTTAGACAGGTAAGACTGAACTAATAAAGAGTCAACGAATAAAGGCGAGAGTCATCATAAGTTTGAAAACAGGAAACATTTGGAGGTGATGATGAGCAGGGGGTGTTAATGCAGATGTGGGTCAATCAGTCTGGTAAACAAGCCAGTATATCATATTGCTCCTAGGGCATAGACTCTCACTGTGATCCAAACTAACTGAAGTCTACACAAAGGACAAAGTAGAACACTCATAACATCCACTTTCAGGTTCAATTTCTGTTATTGAAGGTACCGACTGATGGTTTGTTCCTATAAATACATCTCTAATTGAGACCAGTTATGAACATGTGTGAACATGTGTGATGTAGCTGAGGTTGAGGAAGTGTCAGAGCTGGCATTCACACACCATGCTGATTTCCAGTGTTAACAGCATGGTAGCTAATTTAGGCCATGCCCACTTCATGTGCAACTCTGAATGCAGATACAGGTATGGATGTTTATGGCTGTAAACACATACAGATACATTTACTGACTGTTTGTGCCCATTGTGTTTATGATTATGGAAGAGTCTGAGCTAACGCTGGAGCGTGGCTCTGTTCTTAATGCTGTGGGATCTAATGATATGGGAAAGAGGACAAAGAAAGGTGACAGCCTACTACTTATGTGCATTGTGTGTATTAACATTCCTCTGAAATGATATGTTTTCTACACTTGTAAAGGTCTGATAAGTGCTCCATATTGGAAGGTTCAGCTGTGTGGAGTGAAATAAGGATGATATTAATTAATGGTTGTTTACTGAAAATACCAGAGTGGTGGAATCAAAACATTTTCTGTTTTGGCCTAACAGTATCCTGATCATTCTGTGTGTGTGTGTGTGTGTGTGTGTGTGTGTGTGTGTGTGTGTGTGTGTGTGTGTGTGTGTGTGTGTGAGATAAATGTATTCAGTAAAAATGTTTTATTATGAATATGGATTTTATTTGAGTATCTCATGTGATGTCATGTGACATGTCTCTGAAGAATGCAAATTGGCACAAATTGGTTATACACAAACAAGCTAATTTGTCTTTTGCTCCTAATCTGATATTATAGGCACTGATAAGCCGATGTACATCACAGCAAAAATGGGAGATTAGATCACTAGTCCTCCTGTGTGGTAAAACCCAGTTTGAGGTCCACAGATAATATTATCAGCATTCTTAACTATTACTGTGACAAATGAGTGCTTTGATCTCATTAGATAAGCACAGAATTCATTTGTTTAATTAAACCAGCCTGTCTTGTGCTGGTGTGGGGGTCATTTTAAAAACAGTTCAAATTAAAGCAGGTAATTAAGTGGGGTTGTGATAAGGACCCCTGCACGGTAGTGAGCCGCACCTGCCGACAGTACGACAAAACCTAATTTCTCCCTTGTGCATTCCCACAAGGTCGTAGGCTTTATTAAAGTTTAGCCAATGACAGAGTGATAAAATATTTTATGGACTTGTTGGATGGCAGCGAGGTCTTTTCAGGATGAATTGGTGCCCGGTATATGTGGAGTCTTCAGGACAGAGGCAATTATAGCATCACTGCGTTCGTGCCTTTGAGAACAGGAGAAGGACTTGTTCAGCAACAAGCACCTTGACAAAGATATTTGTTTGGGCAATGGAGTGTAGCATTAATTATAAGAGGCTGTGATTAAATGCGTGGTCCGGGAATGAGTGTCATTTGTCTTACCGGCCTTTAGCGCAGAGCCCGTGGAGGGTAATATTTAGGTTGGCACGGTGTGCCGCTACTGTTTCCCGCTCTCAGGTGTCACGGGATGTTGAATCCATGCCCATTTTTTTGTGGCTGCTCATCTCGTGTCTCCAACTCTGATTAAAGAGTTCAATGAGGTGAGAAACATGGCAATCTCAGTTCATTCACTGGTAATAACATGATATTTATATTGTTAACAAATTGTCTATTCACTAGCTGTCAGTCTATCTATCACTTTCTATCAGTAAGGCCTACACATGAATGCCAGTATTACAGATATGTCAATCAGCATCAGGCTGATTGTGGATGTGTCTGTTTGCTTCTAGGAGTTAACACAGGCTGGATGGAGAGGGTGTTTTTGGGAAATTGAGATGGGCAGAAGATTTAACATGGTACACAGGGTTAAATGCACTGGTCATAACTCAAGTTCTGTCTTAAAGAGGCATCTGGTTTATGAACTTGAATACTAATAATATTAAGAAGAAGAAGAAGCTTGGATTTTACAATATTCGTATTACTCATACTCCACCTGACAAACATTTAACAAAAGGTCAATTTCAGAAAATCATCACAATCTTGAACCAAAAAGCTTTTAGTTTAGCAATGGAAAAGCAAGAGAGTGTGTAATGGAGTTTATTGACATTTTCTGCTGTTGTCTTTTGTTGCCCCATAGATCTGAGTGCATCTAATGCAAGGATAGGTGTTTAATCTGATTTTCTGTGTGTGTGTGTGTGTGTGTGTGTGTGTTGAGAGTGGCTAGGAGGCAATAACTGAGTAAGATCTGAGTGGGGTGTGGCTAGATCAAGCACGCATACATACACAGCTACACTACAGCTAGTGTCACTTCACGGCATTTAAGTGCTGCTCACTGCTGTCTGTTTACTCTCTCTTCTATCGCTTACCTTTACAACACTCTCTCATTCTCTCTCTCTTATGCACTTTCTATCTTTCTTGCCCTTTCTTTTTTACACTCAAATTTGCCACACTGTTCTTTGTTGGGGCACATAAATCATAAGAGGAGGACCTGCAGCTGAATTGGAAAGGTCACTTCAAATCACAAATAAAATGGAGTACAGCCCAGAAGGGGAGAACCTCCAAGTGCCACCACTGTATGTGTTTGTGTGTGTTTGTGTGTGTATGTGTGCGTCTGGCTCAGTGGGAGGGAGAAGGGGCAACTCAAACACAAAGAGAAATGAAAGCAGAGTGGAGAATTGCTCTTCTGTACTCACAAAAGAGAGAGTCACGCAGTACTGCATTAGTTTGAGGAGAGTGATGGGGAGAGCAGAGGTGTCGAGAGGAGTGTAGCAGAACCACTCGCCGCTTTCTAAAAAGAGAAAAATATGAGAGGAAGTGCAAATTGTAAATGGATAACTTGTGTTTAAGCACATTGGCTGTTTAATTGACTCAGCTAACCTTCTGCAGCTGTCCATGGTTCTGAACTGTACCATAACTTACAGATAGATAGATAGATAGATAGATAGATAGATAGATAGATAGATAGATAGATAGATAGATAGATAGATAGATAGATAGATAGATATGCAAACAAACAAATATATAAATTAATAAATAAAGTATGTATTACTGTGTATTAGTAGTGTACTTGTATAACACTAATACTAATCAAGACCTGTTCCTACTCTATTTTTTTCTGGAGTCCTCTAGAGATTATTATTATCCCCATATGATGCTTGAGTTAATAGTAAGCACTAACAATAGCAACAGTAAACACCAAGGACTGATTTACCTTGTACGCTGTATTTATTTTATATAAAGACACATGAGACAGAGATGAATAACTGACACTATGTAAAAAAAGACAAAATGGGAATATACTGTTTGCTGGATGGATGACAAAAAACAAGAAACGAAATCCAAAGCTAATTGTGAGACAACAGGAGCTTGTATCCCTACACAAAAGTCAAAACACAAGTAAAATAAAAGACAACAAAACACATGAGCACAATCTCAGAGCAAAATTTAAGTCACTCCCTACAACCAGTAAAAAGAATTTCACTGTATATAGTATATCTACACAATGTACAAAGCTACAATGGATCCAGCAATAAATTCACCAATATGTCTGTTGTAAACGGTGTCTAAATAGCTTGTCTGTTGTGTATTTTGTTTATCAGTTTTAATAGTAAAGAGCATTGATTGTGTGCATGTGCAAGTGTTTTTGTGTATTCAATCTTGCTCAGAGTTTCTGTCACTCTGTGATTTAGCAGTGGCCTCTCAAGGCCACGACACAAATCCTTCTATTTTCCTATTTGTGCAGGATAGGCAGGAGTGAGGGGGACGGGTGACAGGTGCTCAGCCTGACCGAGGGCTGACAGGTTTATGGAGCACAGGGTTTCAATCACACCATGAGCACCAGTGCATCAATCTCACACATCTACACTCTGACACTTAAACTTATATGTGCACAAATGCAAGCGCCTTTGCACGCACACACACACCAATGCATGAAATAGTTTATATACACATATATAGAGAGAAAGAGAGAGAGCTCAGAGCTTTGACTGACAGCAAATGATGAAAAAAACCCATCACGCCATGCCTGTGTACATATAGGTGGCTTTTCCAGAGTGAGGAATTGTACTCATAAACTTCCCGCTCCATGCTGTTCCACTCTGCAGTAGACTTTGTGGCAGACTGAGCACTAAGCTGCAGTGAGAGCTCCGACTGTGTGCGTAACAGCAATGCAGAGGTATACAGCAGGCTGTAGCAGATCTCCTGGGCCTCTAGCCACAGAGCCACTCGAGGTGAAAATGAAAGTCACCAAACATGAGGCTGAACAGCATTAAACAGACAATGAAGGATGGTGGCTCTGTGATGTTACAAAAAAGAATCAAAAATGAAACTATAAAACCAGTAGGCCAGGGGTCCTAATGCCTAGCAAGCTATTATGCACTGGGTTTATTGTGATCATACAGTATATGTACGGCAGCAAGGTGGGCTCTTAAAGGCATATGTGTTTGTGTGGTAGACATGTACCATGCTAGAGTGTGTAGTTCAGGATAAAGGTGTGTGCCACACTGTTGTTGTTTTTTTTAGCTCACTCCTGCAGAAAGTCTGACCAGTCTTGCCTACTCCCACAGGTATCTGTTAGACAAGGTAGGCAGAATTGGATGCAAGTGCAGAGAGAGTTTACTCTAGCAAATGCAAACAAACAAATCCAAATTGAGAGGCAAAAGTCACAGTAACAAAACAGGCAAAGATCAGGCGATGTACAACAGGGCAAATACGGGCAAATTCAAATAGTAAAGTAAAACAACAAAACAAAGAGAGTGCAATGTCAAAAAACAGAAACCTTACTTCATAACTGGAGTGGGAACGAGAGACTTTTTTTTCAAATTGTGTGTGCATGTGTGTGTGTGTGTGTGTGTGAGAGAGAGAGAGAGAGAGAGAGAGAGAGAGAGAGAGAGAGAGAGACTGGGAACAGGGGGTGCCTGATTTAAAGTCCAGTGGCTGTGTAGTTCTTATCTATGGGGAAGTGTAGTCTAGGGTGGCCATGCTTGTAGGTTGCAGTGTGTCCTGGGATGTGGAGCTTGCTGTGAATGTGTTAACTATAAAAATAAAAAATGCACCTATTATGTTTATGATGACAGTGCACAGTGCATATCTGTAGATGGAATCATTATGACAGGCTTTTAAAAATGCTTTACTCAGTAAAATGGTCTGTGTTACATTAAGATAGACCTATTTAACATTAATAAAGACCTGTGTTACACTAAGATAGATCTGTAATACACCGATAATATTCTGTTAGATTAATAACATACCTCATTGTACACCTTGTGTGTGTGTATGTGTTTTCTAATATTTGAGATTTTCCACATTTTTCATTTCTGTTTCATTTTCTCCGTACCAGCTTGACATTATTCATTATCACATTAAAATGCTTTTTTAAAATGTGTTTCTTTGCTTGATGCATGTGAAGCATGTAAGAGGCCATTAGATTATAGCCGGCTGAATAAAACACTTCATTCAGCACTGGAAAGGCCACATGTGGCTGCTGTAGCCTGGAGTCCACCTCTGAATACACTTTACTCACAGTATCAATCTCTCCGTCTCCTCTAGACACAAATAAATAAGTGATATTTTCATTAATCCTCTCTCACCTTCAAAATAATTCAGCGGCAACTTCATAAAACATGGATGCCAATCTTTCATTATTCATTTTTGCAGGTCCTGTTCCTTTGTTCCAGAGAGGAAATGAGAGATGTGGGTGGGTGGGGGCACAAAGCGAGAGAGTGGCAGGATGAAGGGATAACACGGTAGAGGACACGGGCAGGCGGAGAGGCGTTTTTTGCATTATGTGTTATCTCTGTGCTGGCTGAATGCGATTTCCTGCCAGCGTAGAGCGCACGCTTCAGACAGAGGCAGAGCAGCCGAGTGTGGAAGAGGAACAAATAGCTTCGTCATTTCATATCGTTCGGAGCCGAATCGCGTCTGGCCACAGGTGGAACGCAAAGGAATGAGAACGGACCATACAGCTTTGTGCAGAAATGTGCCTTGTTCGTAATGAATATGGGCGATGCTGATTCTCTCGGCAATTCTTCTCACTTATCTTTATGCACACAGCATTGATCCTGTTTAGATTCCTATTTGGACTGATGTCACATATCCTAAATTATTTTGTGTTTGGTTGGCTGAAAAGCCAGTGAACATGCAAATAGAGAATTCAAAAGGTCACTCGGTCTCCTCTGTTTCCCCCATTAGGACTGAGCATAAAAGGTGTGCATATTGTTTTTCGTGTTTCTCAGAGCCACACGTCTCGCCCGTAGTGAAGGAGATCATTCTTATTTCTGTCAGGTTTGAATTGATTATTTGAAATAGGGCCCTGTTCTCTGCTAGTTTGAGAGGGTGACTGATTGTAGCAGATGGGGTGGGCAGAGTGGGCGTGGCTATGTATGAAATATAATGGTTGCATGTGCTTTTAATAATGAGGCTCAGTTTGATAGTGATGTTAAATGACAAGGATGCTTAACTATCAATCAAGCTCTTTTGTTGTTTGTTTTGCCAGAAATGGGAGAAAGTCAGACGGCATTAGTAATATTCATGTTTGTGTGTGTGTGTGTGTGTGTGTGTGTGTGTGTGTGTGTATGTATGTGTGTGTATAAAAGAACCTATACCAGCCAACTGCACCACTTCTGAAAACGAAGGATCATGTATAGTTAATGGGAATGATGTGAAAGGCTAAACAATTCTACTGATTTGCAATTAAGTATACAAACATTTGGTGGGGGGTTTTTTTTTGCATAAAAAAGCATAGCTGTTGAGTCAAGGTTCCAGGTTGAAATATCAAGTTAATACATTTTATAAGCAAATGTATTTTTTTAGTATGGAAAATTAAGATCCAGTCTGAAACACAAGAAGAAGGATTAAATAATATCATTAGGGAATACATCATTAAACAGACTCGCTCTAATTACTTTTGTTCTGAGCGCTACACTATAAGCTTTTTATTTTAATGTGTCGCTGCAGAGGAGAGTTTATGTTCCACGGGTTTTCTTGTATTTTATCGGTGCACTACTTGAAGTCGTTGCCCATATGGTTGCGATTCCGACACCTCCAGCCGTGTTTGCATTGCAAACATGACATAGCTGCCTGCAGGGACTGTGAGTGCTTTACTGCCAGTTTGTTTGATACACAGTCAGCAGCCATCAGTCACATGCACATATGTGCATAACGTGACGGGAAGCCAGTGCCAGTCTACATATGGAGATGCTATAGGTGTAAATGGCTTTCTGCAACTCTGGCACCTTGAATGATTTACCTGCACTGCATAATGCTACGATTATCACTTTCTCTCATTTTTTTCTCTTCTCTTACTCGCTCAGTCCACAGCAAAAGTTGCCTATCTCCCCTGTGAGCAGTCATCTGTCACTTCTCTGATAGAGGGATGAGAGAGAGGCACCATTTTAATCTCGCCAACGGAAATTAAAGAGCACACAACAAGAACATCCTCCTCCTGCTGCTTTGCTCTAAACGAAATCTCAATCGGAGCATGCCCCATGAGAGAGCTGCCAGAAATCTTTAAAGTTTGCATTTTTATCTGTTTGTGTTCTAATTAGTGCAGTTGGAAATGCACTAGTGTTCTGGGTGTATTTGGCAACAGGTAATATACAGAAATGTTTATATAAGAATTAAGAACAAGAAACCTTAGTAAGGATTAAATATGGTATGTGTGTATTCAAACCATAACTTTATTAAGGCAGAAGGAGTAAATGGTATGAAAGGGATTAATACAATTGGTGTGTCATTTATATCCCCAGGTGTACAGAACAAGCTTTAGTTTCTCTCAACTGCAGGTCCTGTAACAGTCGGAAAATAAGCAATATAAGCAATAAGCAATTTATTGTGTTTATTGCAGTTTTTTGTGTGGATGTGAGGAAATTGATTTGTTAGTAAAGTGTGTACTGTGCCAGATATATGTGACAAAAGAATGAGGTGTTAAACCACAGCTTTTCTGAGTATCTCTTTGACCAAAGTTATATAATGGCCTTATACAGTATATGGTCCTCTTTCACAGATTTCTTGTGAATAAAAAATACCTGGCAACATTTTCTATACTGTTCTAAGCAAGATTTTGGGTGGTGGACAAAATCACACAAAACTGTTCATTGCTACTTGCCCAAATTGTTGTACTTCCCATTTCTCTAGCTTGTTGACAAAATTTTTATTCATGCTGCATAAACTATGTGTTTATGTTTGTATGCCAGTTTCAAACTTAACCCTCACTGTTTTTTTATGTAGAATGTGGCCTGTATTAAATAGTCTAGTACATCAGGCTGTATCATGTCAACCTTTTATCCTGATATTATCAAAATAGCATCAACAGATTTTGTAGCATCTGCATTTGTTTTTCATAATATATGTGACCCAAAATGGCTTCACCCCACTTCAAATTAAGTACTGAGATCATGTGTAATTTTGTAGTGAACAGAATTGGAGGGTGTTTCACTGTGCAAGTAAACTTTAACTGTGTGTCTGTGTGAAGTAACAGCGAGTGGCAGCTTGGCCAGGCTTTTGTCTTCCAGAGTGTAATTGAGATGTATTTTTGCAGAGGCTCTGTAGTAACAAAAGGTGCTTTAAGAGAGGGAGAGCGAGGGATAGAGCAAGCTGTCTGTCTTTCCACGACCTGCTGACTGCAGTAAACCTCAGTATCTTCCATTCCTTCTCTCCAGTACCACCAGCCTCCTCTCAGCTCTTCCCTGTCCCTCTGCGAGCCTGTGTCCGGGAAGTTAATTGGCAGCATCTGCTGTCTGGGAGGCAAAGCATCCCTTCACCCCTTTCTCACCCCCACTTCACACATACACACTCGCCCCACTGGGCATCTGAGACACCAGTCTGACTACAGGCACCAAGTGATCACACATAGAGAGATAGAGGAGGTGAGAGAGATAGCGAGGTTGAGGGGGAGTGTAAACCTGCAGCTGTCACTGGTGCCTAGAGGGTATTTGGTCAGGCAGGTTGGGAAGCTACACCAGGCAGGGATGCCCTCAAGGGACAGTTGGTTTACGGAAAGAGAGAGAGACTACCACACCCTACCAGATGCATACAAAACTCACCTAAAGGCTTGATAGTTCAATATGTAACTGCTTTATACGCAAACACACGTACAATTCTGTGATGCGTCATGAACTCACAATTGTAGGAAATGTTCTGAAATTTGCCTTCAGTTTCATTTTATATAGATCTGATTCAGTAGCAGCCACTAATGTTGGCCAAAAGCTTGATCTGAACTGCTTCAAGAGGAATCTATTAATTCTGTAGACATGTAAGGGGTCCTTTTCTTCTCAGATAAAAGGAAATTCACACCCACAGACCACATACTCTGTCTTTGTGACTTAGATACCTTCTGACCTCCACACCGCATTATGCTCTCCCTGACATCACTTCCTTAGAGACGGAATTAAGAGAAGGGTGGCATGGTCATGAATGAGTCACTCAGATGGATCAGAAAAAAAAACCATGTCTGACATCATCCCTGCTGCTGCCTTTTTATATTACACTTCTGCCTTAAACACTGATGTTTCCTGCAAAATTTGTATGTAGCCACTGCTAGAGTGTTTTCTGTCAAATTTGAAATTAATTAATAAATAATCCTATTTTAAAATAGTGAGGGAAAAGAATTAATCACACTTTTTTTTTAGATTTTTTTGTTTTTATTTTTTCTTCGAACTGTAACACATCACACAATACAAGACAATACACAACGGGATAACACAAAAAAATAAAATTAAATAAAAAAATTACATAAAAAATTATAGGCTAAAACATGTTGGCAGTAAAACTGTATGATATGAATGGTACTAATACATTTCAGTACATTGGGAAACATTAGTCAAAGAAAGAAGTCCCATCTGGTGTATTTTCCATATTAACCAGGAAGGGTTGCCAAATTTTGTAGAATATTTTGCTTTTGTTTCTTAACCAATATGTTAGCTTTTCACAATCTTAGTGAGATGGTAGTGTCAGATTTCCACTTCAGTGCAATACACTTCCTGGCAATCAGCAACAGTAGTTTTATTGCATGACTCTGCCTGAGGTTAAAATTGGTGAAGTTACCCAATAAACAAATCTCTGGATCCATTGGGAAGGTGATTCTGGTATGCAGATGCTTTTGTTTTTGTTATTTAATATACTTCCAGTGCATCTTTTCTCTTCCAATTTATACATGTATTTTGACTTCATTCGGTCAGTGTTCATAAGCATGATGAAATGTATGATTAAAGCATGAAAATGACAGAGAAATTTATTTTCAAATATATTTAAAGATTACATAAAAATAAATCTAATTTGATGTAAATGCTGGAAAAAATGTTTTTGTTCAAACTGTACCAAGTTAAGTAGTCTTTATTTGTCACATATACATTACGGCACAGTGAAATTCTTTCTTCACATATTCCCATCCAGATCTTCCGATCAACAACCCAGAGCCTTAACCACTTGAGCTACAACCGCCCAAGTGTCATTATAAAAGACATTTTCTGCGAAAATTTAAAGTAACCATGGTGAAAGTGAAGGAGCTTCGTAAATGTGAATGGGAACTGCTACAGAGCCACAGCAGAGATTAAATTTTCCTGTCAGTACTATTGTTTCAATAATATACTGGTGGAAAGCTCATGGAACAACTAATCACTGAATGAGTGCACCATGCAAGATTTCACACTGTGCTTTCAGACTAAGACTAAGTTAGGAGAGAACAAATAGAGTTGCAGGACGACCTGAAAGCAGCAGGAACAACAGTTACACAGAGTGCAACAAGAAATGAACTACATCTAAGGCAAAAATAAGCACATCTTAAGTATAGAAGTAACACTGTGATATGGGACACCTTCTCTGCAAATCATACTGGGGCATTACACACCTTTAAAGGAAGCATTAGTAAAGTGATGTACCAAGACATATTAGAGGAGTATTTAATCTCTTCAGCCAAGAAATTGAATCTGGTGAGAAAATAAACGTTTCAACGTGACAATGAGCCCCAAAATACAGCCAAAATACCTCAAAACTGGTTACCAAAACAGAAGCTGAAGGTGTTTGCATGTCCTAGCCAGTCTGCTGACTTTATTTATGGAGAATTTTCCATCAGAGGGACCCTTATAGCCCTGTGGAATTTAAAAAGATTTTCCAAGAGCAATGGGCCCTAATTAAACCACAAAATCAATGCAGTACTAATGTTCTTTTGTAATGTTGAACAAAATAATCATTTTCCCTATTAATGTTGTTTTTTTTAAACATATTTATGCTTGAATGTATGAATACTTTTTTTGTTCCAAGCCAAAAGGCATTATGTGTAGAAATTTGAGGTGAATATATACACTAGATATTAACAAAAATATCCAAATACTTCTTTCCTCTCACTAGAGCTTTGATTTCTTCGTCTGGTGAGTGACAGGGTGATTTGGATTAGCATAGAAAGTTAGACGGGCCTGATCGGTTGCTAGCTTTAAATTGCAGCATCACCTGAGGCTATATTAAATAGTAGCACCAGCAAATGTTATATTAATGGTATTTGGTCTAATGTAGCTCTCTATTCAGTGTTTAGTGTAAAACCATCCCTTTAAAAGTCTGAATGAGGGAGAATCTTCTGAACTGTCAGGCAAGTCTATTGGTTAGATGTTAATGAGCACCATCATTTGATTTGTGTCCCTTTTAAAGAGATCTTTGAGAATCATATTGTTAGAATGTGAGGAGAACGCCAAAAAGTACCCCACAAAAACCCTCTAAAAATAACTGGCCACACCTTTAAGCCAAATAGTAGAACCAGTGTTCCCATGAGAAACCTCCAGCCTGCACTCAAAGAACTAACATGTAGGGTTCACTGACTATCAGCCTTGCTGTGTATCATTCTGTGTTGTGTTGTTTTATATTTGTTAGTTCAGTGTGTCTATGTGGTGTAGAGAGAGAGACAAGGGGATATCAATAAATAGGAAGGTGTGTATGATATATGTGTGTGCTCACATGCATACAAACTGTGTATGTAGTGGGTTGTGGTGGGTGGGAGTGGATTTGTTTGTGTTGTTGTGTGTGTGTGTGTGTGTGTGTGTGTGTGTGTGTGTGTGGATTTAGTTGTGTTGGTGTGTAAGGGAGAGTGCAGTGTTGTTAGGCAGTCTGGCGCCAGCCTGTCTCCTTGGGTCCATTCCACCCACTCTGCTGATGCATCAGCCAACACATCTCTGTCGTCCCCAGAGAGTGTGTAAGAGAGAGAGGGGAAGAAGGAAGAGCCAGTACACCTGCTCTGGAACATCCTCTTGTTTTTTTTTTCTTTCTCTCTCTCTCTCTGTAACACCCCGTTTTCCTTAATTTACACAAACACCTTGTTTTCTGTTATTATCACATTGTTCTTATCTGAAAATGATAAGCTTTTGGAGTGAGGCTTTTTATCTCTGTATTCTGAGTCGATTTAAAGAAGTGCCAAGACAATGCTACATTATTAATCGTCCATTGTGTTTTTATTTATTTATTTATTTAATAACATTACGACACCTTTTAACATTAGCCTGTGCAGCAGAAAGTGCTGTCATGTGAAGATAATCAATATTTTAAAACCTCTCCTCTTGTTTATAACAGCTTTATATGACTACTTTGCATACAAATGTAAACATGTTTTGACACGTATACGTCAGTTGGCTGTCACACCGCCCTACTGGCATATTGCTGAACTGCACCTGACCTGTATCTGACAAGACACATACACACCCTCTCACACCAGTGCACTTCTCTGACATCAGCCTGTCTGGCTGTTAATACTCTCCTCTTTTCTCTGATTCACACCTGCCCCTCTACCACCCTTGTGTGTGTGTGTCTGTGTGTGTGTGTACGCAAGATACCCTGTGCCCCGTGAGAGGGCATGGCGCCATGCCGGCTGGTTCAGGAGGCTCATCTGCTTGAGAATAATTATACAGTCTCCCCTTTGCACAGTGGGGCTTCTGGTTGCCACAGTGGGGTCACACACACACGCGCACACACACACACACAAACACACACACACACACACACTGTAATAATGCTGCTAAAACACATCAAGTTCCTGCCTGGTCAAGGCGGGGCGTCTTGCTGGAGCCAAAGCCCTGATATCGTGTACACACTAGAGCACCATGCATCAAACACAACACACACACACACACACACACACACACACACACACACCATTATGCTGATTGTACAGATGGTCCTAACCACCTGAGACTTGTGGGTACTATAGACCATTCTCTGATGTAAGCATGTGTTTGGAAAGAACAGGTGAATGCGTCCATGTTGAAACAAAGACAGGGTGGGGCTGCTTTTAGCTTCGAGTCGGAAAGATCAGAGACACTCCACTAAAGGGTGGATCACTTCTCAGGTCTATAACGTAAGGACCATAGCCATCTGCTGGTCAGTGAGGGAGCAGGCATGAACCGAGGCATGCGGAACAACATATACACACACAGAGAAAGTACACACACTGCAATACTTTTTAATTGAGTAAAGTAATCAGTGAATAGAGTAATAAAAATCAGTCGTTTACAGAACATCCTACCAGAAGCATTTATTTTTCTGCGTGTGTATTTGTGTATGAATGTGTTCACTCACATGAGTATATCTAGCAGGACTACACAATATATATCTTTTGTAAATGTTAATGGCTGTATATTGAATTTTTTATTGCAAAAGACTGAAATATGGAATATATCATTGTAAAAAAAGGATTTTTTTTATCACCAAAAAAAAGTAGTGTTTCAGATTGACTTAAGCATAACCAATATCAGATTTTTTAAATAAAGATAAATCTATTTCTAATTTTATTTAAATATTTGTTTTAAATATTTTTTTTATATCTTTAGGCTTTTTATTTTAAATATTTTTTTTTCCATTTTAGTATAGACAGTTGAAAAACATTTCATACATTGTATGGCTGTGTGTGACAAATAAAATTAGATTTTTTTTAAACAAGCAGCTCCTCAACATCGCCCTCCTGCATCCGCTCCCATGCTGACACACAGGCATTAAATTCATGAATTGCAAAGTGGCTGTGGAGTGGATAGTGTATTGCGCTATTAGCATGTGTACCATGTTTTCCGTATTTACTATATGTTTGTATTTATTACATCCGCATATCTTATATATTATGTAAATGCTGCTTTCTTGCTATACTGATTTATGTGTCACTCTAGAAGATATTAGCTTGGCATTAACATAACATAAAAAAAAAAACCTTTTAGCCTCTGTTACAGAAATAAACATCATTATTCTAACAAACAAAAGATATGTATATATTCAGTATTAGTATTAGATGATGATGTACTTACTTTTTCAGGCCTGGCAGAGGGATACAACAAAGGCGTCAGCTCTGGAAACAGTACAGAGCTGAACTGATGCAGCACTAATGGGATAAAAACCAAATCGATACAAGACTCTGAAATGTCACAGAAGAGGCAGCAGGAGAATCATTATGAAAAATGAAAATGCATGATGTGGCACATCTTACCAATCAGTGAGAGATCATGTAACATGATAAATCTCACGTTGTGTTTTTTGGTTTTGTAATCATGTAGTCGAATGAGTCCAGTTTACTTTCCTCAAGCTGCATCAACTATCCTGCAGCTATTGCATAGTAATTCACTCCCAACTCCGGAACAGGAGCTCTATAATCTCAGCCCAGATATAAACACACTCACACACGCGGATAAATAAGACTTCATCCCAGGTTTTCTTTACATTCTGTTCAATTTAAACATCAGATTTTATAGTGTTATTCAACCTCTCTCTCTCTCTCTCTCTCTCTCTCTCTCTCTCTCTCTCTCTCTCTCTCTCTCTCTCTCTCTCTCTCTTTTTCTCTCTCTTCCCTGGTTGGCTGGTTGGAGTTTATGATTCCTGCTCTAATGAGAGGTTGATTTAGGAGCTAAGAGAGCCATTTGATGACATGCCGTTCCTCTCACTGCTGATACTGAGCATGTCCCAGTGCACTTATGAAAAGGATTGCAGCTCTAGCGTCCCATAAATGTGTGTGCACCTGTGTATGTGCATCTACTCACAAAACCATGTATTTTATTATCTAGTTAAAATAATGTGTTTAAAGTAAACTCACACATACTTTTTAGTTATTTTGGGAACACAGCCTTTATATTGCTGAGTGAGATGATTGACTGATTAAGATGAACTTGCATGACTCTTGTAATTTACTTGGAATGTAATTTATTATGTTAAAGATGTACATAATTTAGAGACATACTGGATATATTTGGATATCTTTAGTTCAACATTAGCAACTGTTAGTTAATAACATTGAGTGTGTAATATTAGTGTACTTCATTTGCCTTTTTTTCCAGCTTGCTGAACAACAAACAAATATTGCTATGTCTTTTACTTTAGAGCCTACTCAGTCCATACACACAAGCTGCAACACCACTATACGATACATTGAAGGTTAATTCACCATCACCTTATTCTTGAAGTCTAGAAACAACACAGATACAATAGTCTCAATTTATCTTTTTTATGTAAATACAAAGCAATACACTTCATCTTATGGGAATTGACATAAGCCAAGTGTAAATCGTCCAGTACTTCAAATATTTATGCATTATTCTGAAGGCTCAATGTAGGTTCCCTTCTGATGAAGCGCTATCGTTATTAGAAGTGTAAACTTCATGCTTTCACACAGGACAATTTGATTTCCATTCATAAGGTGACAATTTGGTACTCGATATATCACTGAATCAGCGACAACGCGATACGATTTAGATTCATAAGGCGACGATTCGATATTTGATGATGCTACCTGACCTGAATTTGCTATGATGCAATATGATTAAGATTCATGAGGTAATGATTTGATATCTAACCCTATCACTGAAGCTTCAACCATACGGCATGGTTTGATTCAATCAATATGTAACAAATTTGGGACGGTGGGGCAGGGCTACCTTTTATTTGTGAGCTAAGATGATGGAGTGGAGGATTTATTTAAGAATGAGTAACAGAGGTACAGATAAATCCCCTTATTACCCTAAATTATTTACAGTAAATACTAATACTAAAATAGTAATACTAATACTAATCATTTTCTGTAGTGATTACTATATTCTGTTATCAAGAATGAAGCTCGGTCATAGCAAATGTGTTTTTAGGCATTATTCTATGTAAGCAGGATAGGAAAATTGAACAGCGTATCATTTATTTCAATATATGTCATAATCCTTCTTGCGCAGATTTCCATGAGAAGGACAGCAGTTGTCCATTTGTTGAACATGATCTGATGTAAGCATACATCAAGCAATCTGTTGTGATCTGGCGACGATCGCTCGTGTGTGCAACAGTTTCTCTGGATTGCCAGAAACACCTACAGCAAAATTGAGCAAAGCAGCGGATTAGTTTTAGAGGCTAGTAATCTGGAAGACTTTGTTTTGTTTTTTTTAAACCAGGTCTTTTCGAGCTTCTGGTCTCATGCTCCATTCAAACATGTAATCATACAGACATCCAATCATATGTCAAATTATAATTAGATGAAATAAACAGCATGTGGCACAGATGATACTCCAAAAGACAGAGCCATTGATGAGTAACGCACCAGCGAATTTTAGGACTGAAGCTTGAAGCTGCAGTAAATGTGCTGTTAATCATTATGCTGCACATGGAGTGGTGTATTTAACGACTGACTAACAGTAATTGATGTGGAAGATGCTTGTTGCTGCACTCTTCACCCACGGCTTCGGATCCCGCTCATATTTCCGCAGGATGTAATAATAAATATATTTGTGAAATGAAAACCAATGAAATGACTTTGTTTAGGTGCAGTTTTAGGTAGAGGTACAGAGAGAGAGTGAGAGAGAGTGAGAGAGAAAGAGATCAGATGCCTTTTATTGTGCGTTTGTCTTTGATGCTGGAGGAAAAGAAAAGCTAAACAGTAGCTGTAGAATCTCTGCAGGCATTTTGTTGTGTGAAAAAGGCCTCTTTTTCTGTTTGAAGTCGACATTTTCACAAGGTCCCCTAGCATTTTCAAATATCACCAAACTGCTTATTTACTGTGTGGAGTAAACATGCTCTCTCTCTTTCTCTCTTTCTCTCTTGGTCTCCCAAGCCCCCTGCTGGGAAGTGGAATCTCCTACTGCTGCTCTGCAGCTACCTGTTTAGTTTCAATCTCAGATCCCATACATGCACTGCTGGTTGAAATACTACAAATAACACCAGCAATTCAAATACTGCAGAAGAGGCACAGGAATTAGACACTGAGAACAATAACAAAACTCCTCCACTACACATTTTTAAAAATGCCATCGATGACAAAGCTGGCCATGTTGCTTAGTAACCATGCCATCTTTCGACTCCTGCGTGAATCTGTCGCGCTCTACTTCCTCCTTCTCGTAGTTTTCGTGCAGAGCTGCTGGAACCCAGGTACATGGGAAACACTAAGAGATTGGACAGTATGAGCAGGTGTTGTAGCTATACTTGGCTACTAAATAAAATCCCTCCTCATGCCATGCATGTGATGCATTTTAGCATTTGGATGAGATAATGGAGGTCTTTGTCCTTTCTTGTTGATGTTGGCCTGTTTGGGGTTGCCACAGCGGATCATTGGCCTTTGTCCCTTGTACATATTTAAAAACAGTTAACCTTCACACATTAAGAAGGACAGTGAACAGAGATGAGGAAAGGAAGAGATATAGAGATAAAGATAAAGAGAGATAGATTTTTTTTTTTATTATACACGAAACAACAGTACCAATAATGACTTTCAAACATTTGATTGGACAATTAAGGCAAAATGGTTAGGAGGAAACCAATCCTGACCAAATTTGAGGAACTATCTGTGACATGTTAACACGGTGTGTGTGTTTCTCTGTGTATGTGCATGTAGAAAAGAGGGTGTGTGCTTGCTTTAATGTAAATCTACAAACAGGTGACAAAAACAGTGTGAAAAAGTGTTTTAGTAAGGTGTCATTTATCCTGGAGAGACGAACATCATTCTTCCAAAAGATATTCCAGTCTTATATATATATAAGGATATAAGATATATAGATATAACCAGTCTTCTAATGATGGTTGTATTAGTCTTCCTGACTAATACAAGAATGTTATCACTGATACCAGCAGACATGTGGATTTAAAGGAGATAAACCTTTCTAATATCCAGTAGTACTGGTTAAAGTTGATGTGGTTTAAAAAATAGATGCCTGAAGGGTTTTAGTTAAGTATAATGATGATTGTAAAGGTTTCAAACTTGGGAAGCATATGTCACATGCATGCAAATTCTGAAATCACCACTGACACTAAAAATGATTATTTTCTATTCTTACTGTTCTCTACTATTCTGTATTTTGTCCTCTGAATTTCCGATAAGCTTTTAAGCACTCTTAATTAACCTAAAACATGAATATTTTTATATATTATGTAAATAAATTAGTCATAAAAATCTATCCTTTAGAAAAGGTTTTTTTTTTTTCAAACTGGATTATTCTATATATTTTACAGCGCAATGATTTGTAATATGTAGAAGCACTTACGCATGTATACATTTAATGCCTTAAAGGTTGTGAATTAATGATCTGTGCAAAAATGGCCTTAAGTTGCACATCATTCACTTTCCAGTGGCTAAGTGATTGTGAACACTGGTGCATCAGCAGATTAAATGCAAAAATAAAACACTTCTTACACACATTTCATACATATGTCATAGCAACCCTACTCATATTGTTACAGGCAAAACCTGAAGGGTTGCTCTAAGCATCTAAGCAAGAACAGTGTTGCGTTTTTGAAAATGGTTATAGAATATGGCATTGCAATAAACATTATGATTTCTGTTGAAAGGCATAGGGCATTGGAACTTTAATATCGGCTGTTTTTTATCGGCCATGTGATACATCAGCCAGGCCCTAGTGTTCACATTATTGTCCAGAGGGTGTTGTTTTTTTCCCCTCTGACACAAAGATAAATCTTTTTGGGAACGAGGGCACTGTACCAAATCCGGGAGCGCACCAAGCCACGGGCCACCATCATTTAGATAAAACAAACTGCCATCGGCCACAGCAGGGCGAAGAGAGAGCTAGAGAGAAGAGAAGAAAAAAACTGTTCGACCGTTTAGAGATGCTTCAAGCTCTCTCGCTCTGTCTCTTCCTCTCTGCCTGAATCTCTCTCTCTCTCGCTCTCTCGCTCTGTCTCTTCCTCTCTGCCTGAATCCCCCCCTCTCTCTCTCTCTCTCTCTCTCTCTCTCTCTCTCTCTCTCTCTCTCTCTCTCTCTCTCTCTCTCTCTCTCTCTCTCTCTCTCTGAGGAACATACAAAGCTATTTTCTTTAGCCAATAGTAGTGCAGCAAAGCAGGGAAGGCAGGCAGTACATTCCCACTGGGTAATTAAAATCAATAGCCAGGACTTGCTCAGTAGCCAACAAGGTCAAACACTGAAGAGAAGCCAGGAAAGTGTCTAAAAACTGAAAATTAAAAAAAATTAAACAAAAAAAAAAAAAGAAATCAGGTGTTGTGGTGTTATCATTAACACTGTATAACACTGTGAGGTTTTAGGATGTGTATAGAATGTGAGTGTTACTTGGAGTGCATAGGAAATAGACATGCAATCATGAAGCTAATTCAAATGTAGGCCAGATCCCAGTACTGACATGACCTCTGCCTCCTGTACCATACTGTGTGTGTGAGTGTGTGTGCTCTCAACAATGGCAGTAATCATACTGAAAAAGGCACTTTTACAGTATTAGTATTCTGCTGAGACACAGACTCCTGAGATTTCTCTCCTTCACTATCGACTGGCCTCTTTTCTTCACTCTGTCTTTTCTTCCTTCTGGCCTACAGAGCCAAGCTAATTTGGTTTAATTTCAATTTCTGCTGTTCACTTTGTTGAAGCAGCAAAGACATCAGGGAATTTGGCATACTTGTTTAGTCTGTGTGAGTGTGTGTTTACTGAGTGTTTGTGTAACTGTCTCTTTGATGCCTGTTGGCTCGTATGTGTGGCTGCTTCTTATTGCTTTATAGTGCCTCTAAATCGTGGTGCTGGCTAGATAACGGGATGCCTGGTTTAGCCGAGGCCAATTCGAAAGAGTTGTTTCTCTTCCTTATCAGTCAGCTGTCCAGTAGCCACCACACTATCAGACATAAGTGCAATCTCGCTCTGATCCTTCTTCTCCTCTCACTCACTTTCTCAGTGTTCTTGTGCTCATTTTAACCCATCCTCTGATCATTCTTTCCTTATCTTCCACTCTCTTTCCTTTCTGCCACCCTTCCTTATCCATAGCTTGTGTTCTTTGTTTGTCCTTCATCGCCTATCTTTCTCTTTCTCTTTCCCTCCCTCTTGATTTCCCGCCAGCTTTCTGTCTCTCTGCTGATTGTCTGTATTCAGTGTGTCCCTTAATGTCCAAGCCAGCCTCCATTTTTTCTCTGTTTCTCATCACGTTGTGCTGTAGGATGAGCTACGCCTTTCCCTCACTCATCCACGCCCCGCTAATTAGAACGCAACTCAACATTTAATCAGCAGACATTTCCGATAGCCATGGGTAGTGCCGCGCCATTCATTGTTTCACATTTACTGTATTGTTCTTTGCATTCACCTAGCTGATTTGAAATTGAGGGTTGAAGTCAACTTGAAAAAAAGAACAGTTTAACAAGGGGACACGAGGCAGACTAAAGAGATGGAAAGGAAGATAAAGAGAAGGGTGTAATACCCTGAGTAAGATGAGAGTCTGTAGGGGATGCACCAGTGTCATGTTTCTCACTGATGGCTCCTGCAGCTCTCTGAATTGTTATTTTCCCCTTTCTCTACATTTCTTCTCTGGTGGCCATCTTTACTAGAGATGATCCCAGGGCAGCAAGAGAAAAATGGCTGATCAAATCGTGCCTTTTTTTCTCCTGAGAACATTAATGTGTGCACAATGCTTTATTTCCCTCATGCACAATATCAGTCACTGGTCCAGAGTGACCAACAAGGGGACAGGAGGATTGCAAATTGAGAGATTTAAGCTTCCAAAGCATAAAAAAAGTACACAAAAGCTTCTTGATGGCTTTGAGTAAATGGTTGTACCCTGGAGTAGTGTATCATAAGTGATATGGAAATTACTGCAAGTTGTGAGAAGTCTCCATGGACTCACTCTTGGCAGAATTGTTAAATAGGTAATACACATCGAGGCCAAAAGCATCATGTTTTTTTCTCCCTTTTTTTTGCTTACACTATGAACATTCTACCTCACACCTAAACACCCTGTTAATAAGATTTACAGAAAAAAATCCATTTTTGCTCCAGATTTCGCTACAGAGCAGCATTCTTAAATAATATCATGACTTTTTCCTTCCTTCCTTTCTGTCTTCCTTTCTTCCTTCCTTCCTGTGTTTCAGGCAAAGACTGCCAGCCAAGAATGTGTATTATTACCGGTGCCCGGACCATCGGAGGAACTATGTGATGTCCTTCGCCTTCTGTTTCGACCGCGAGGATGACGTGTACCAGTTTGCCTACTGTTACCCCTACACCTACTCTCGCCTACAGCACTATCTGTCCAGCCTTGAGCAAAGAAACCTAGACTACCTAAAGAGAGAGCAGCTGGGGCTCAGCGTGGTGAGTGTGTGTGTGTGTGTGTGTGTGTGTGTGTGTGTGTGTGTGTGTGTGTGTGTGTGTGTGTGTGTGTGTGTGTGTGTGTGTGTGTGTGTGTGTGTGTGTGTGTGTGTGTGTGTGTGTGTATGTGCGTATGTGTGTGTGTGTGTGTGTTTGTTTGTTTGTGTGGGCATGTGCTCATTTGTGCCCATGTCTTAATTTAGCCACAAACCCATTTGAGATAAAATAGACATCACCAATTTCCTAAATGTTATTCCAAGCTATAAAAGTATTATTTCATTACTTATTTCATTTACTTCTGTATTATTTCCTAGTGTCTCTACAGTTTCCTCAGCAAAGTTAGTTAGCTGTTTTGCTAACTAGATTTGACTATGTTTATGTCAGGAGTAGCTGGACAGTTCCCTGCCAGGTCCGGAGAGGGCGCTGGCATGTGAATCCTGGAAGCCTGCTAGTGTCTGTGTTTTCCTGCCTATTGTTCTCTATCCTGATTGTGTCACCTGTCCCTAATTACCATAATGTGTTACCCTATAAAGAGGGATCCTGGTGTGCAAGTCTTTGTGAGTCAATGTTTAGCGTGTAGCGTCTAACTGTCCCATGGGTGTTATGTCAGGTTATGGGTTGTTTATGTGAGTTATGTTTTGGTTCTGTTTTAGTGTAACCACGGTGTTTGGAGTTATGTTCGTCTTCCCCCTGTATTGTGTTTATGTTGAATAAAGCAGTGCTTTGCTGAATCCCGCATATGGGCCTACTTTCCATGGCGTGCCGGTGCACGCAGCACCACAGAGGTCCGGGTTCATGCCCCGCACAGGGTGGGGGCTGCGCTGGACGTAACAGTCTACCTGTACCATTTTGATAAAGCTCAGCTCTATGTTGTATTTGGAGATAGACACGTGAATTTTCGAGTGTATAAGAAAATGCAGGGTTATATTTTAGACTCATATAGTAAGACTTTGGGTAAGATGCTTAAATACAATACATTAAGTAAAATGAGATGTTCTGTTTATTCAAATCTTTCTGTCACAAATTTTAAAGAAAGATCTTTTATTGAGGAGTTAATGCCTTATTCGTAATCTGAGTATGGAGTCTGGATGGGTAGCTGTGTAATTTCACACTCAATATCTATAACCTTCCGGATGTAAATAATAACTTTTGGACTTCGCCCAATCAAAAGCCCTATGTGACTGTTATGTCTTGACTAAGCACTGTTATAGTGTTTTCAGCCGTGTGCTGTCACTCACTAATACTATACACATATCCATTTGAGTACCATTTAAAACATTTAAACATATTAAACATATTCAAATATTTATTTATACAATACATTAGATTTTTTTAATTATTATTTTTGATTGGTTTGTGAAGCCAACACAGTGTGCTATATCCCTTTTGATATTAGGCCCAGAAAAATGTATCAGAGACCAGCACTGAGCAGAGAGCAGACACAACACTGTAAAAAATAATCTGTCTTTATACACTATGTTGCCAAAAGTTTTGGGATGTCTGCCTTTACATGCACAGGAATGTAATATGGAGTTGGCCCGCCCTTTGCAGCTATAACAGCTTCAAAACTTCTGGGAAGACTTTCTACAGGGTTTAGGAGTGTGTTTATGGGAATTTTTGACCATTCCTCTGGAAGCGCATTTGTGAGGTCAGGCACTGTTGTTAGACGTGAAGGTCTGGCTCGCAGTCTCCACAGTCTCTAATTCATCTTAAAGGTGTTTTATCGGGTTGAGGTCAGGACTCTGTGCAGGCCTCCAACTTCCTCCACACCAAACTCACTCATGCATGTCTTTATTGACCTTGCTTTGTGTGCTGGTGTGCAGTCATGTTGGAACAGGAAGGGGCCATCCCCAAACTGTTCCTACAAAGTTGGGAGCATGAAATTGTCCAGAATGTCTTGGTATGCTGAAGCATTAAGAGTTCCTTTCACTGGAACTAAGGGGCCAAGTCCAACCCCTGAAAAACAACACCTGAATTCAATGATTTGGAGCGGTGGCCCAAAACTTTTGGCAATATAGTGTATATTTGCTCAAATAAGATTAAAACATCATCTGATGAAATTTTTAAATGAGATTTTTCAGTACTGATTCCTCTTCAGTGACATTTTTCCAAACTCAGCCGAAAGTTCTCATCTCTTCAATAATAATAGCTCGATAGCTTCAATAGTTTTTTTTTTTTCTATTATTGTTCACATGATTATTTTTATATTTTTGCTCTGTGGTCCTACTTTAATAATGTCACCTGCACACATACCACTCACACACACACACACACACACACACATTTGGTATTTATGTTTGGACACTATTCTTTACACTTTATTACAGGTTTAAACATGTAACTGGAAACACGTGTAAGAGGATTTGTTAAGGCCAGAGAAAACACTCGCGGATCCAGCCCGCAGGCTAGCATTTGATAATCCCAGCTGGAAAGCTGTGATATTAATAGTGGGACTTTGGTGTGTTTTGATTGTGTTTATCAGTATAAACTTCCTGAGGCATCTGAAAAAGTCTTCAGGGCATGTCATGTAGTTCCATGTGCTTTAGGATTCCCTTCAGCTAATAATATCTATAAATATGAGTAGAGGTGCCATTTTTTCAGCCTTGTTTTCCCCAAAGGAAGTATGTGTGTGTGTGTGTGTGTGTGTGTGTGTGTGTGTGTGTGTGTGTGTGAGAGAGAGAGAGAGAGAGAGAGAGAAAGATCAGAGCATTCAGGCCTTGCTAGGCCAGGTGTTGGATCATGCGCAGTGCCTGCAGTGCTGTTTCTGCTCTTATCAAATAATTGTAGAAGAAAAACTCATTAGAAATGCTTGAAAGATTAAGACCCGTTCTCATATTTTCTACCATCACTTCCACGTTTCAAGGAGAGCTAGGCTGCAAGGGTCTGTGATGAAAGGACATCTGTTGATAAGGAATATGGCATCAGTTTAGAAAAGAAATCAGTTTCTTATGAAATGTGATTTGAATTGGTAAATTATATGGGGGGAGTAAATCAGGCAAATATGCATGTGATTGCAGCTCAGAAGCACTGCGAGATTTAGAGTCGGTGTACCTACTGAAGCTTACAATAGCAGTACAAAAAAATTTATGTTCATTGCTTTCTAATGTGATATCTTTTATCTTATTTACAGCACAATATCAGCACTAAATGCTAACATTTAATGAATTAAAGAATTAATAAACTAAAGCAGATGCAAACTGAAGATTAATGACTGATGATTAGTTCACTTTTATATTTCAGATTTAGTGGATAGACATTAGGCTGAAAAACACGCCAGGGATTATTCATACTTGTTTCATATCAAATTCATATGCTCCTTCTTCTTCTTCTTCTTCTTCTTATTAGTATTATTATTATTATTATTGTTATTATTATTATTATTAATCTAGCCATGGGGGTCACAGTCCAGTGACTTCTGTGCCGGTCCCAAGCCCGGATAAATAGAAAGGGTTGCGTCAGGAAGGACATCCAGCGTAAATCATTTCCAAATTTCATCATGCGAGTCGTCAGTACGAATTTCATACCGGATCGGCGACTGCGATCGGCGCCGTTGACCTACAGGGCACCGGTGGAAATTGGGCTACTGTTGGTCGAAAAAGAGGTAAAGAAGCGAGTGCAGGCAGATTGGAATGGGTGGAGAAAGGTTTCAGGAGTTCTTTGTGATCGGAAAATATCAGCGAGAATCAAGGGGAAGGTGTGCTGTATGGTTTAGAGACAGTGTCACTGAGGAAGAGACAGGAGTCAGAGCTAGAGGTAGCAGAGCTGAAGATGTTGAGGCTCTCTTTGGGAGTGACAAGGTTGGACAGGATTAGGAACGAGTACATCAGAGGGACAGCTCATGTTGGACGTTTGGGGGACAAAGTTAGGGAGGCCAGATTAAGATGGTTTGGACATGTTCAGAGGAGGGAGAGTGAGTATATTGGTAGGAGAATGTTGGACATGGAGCTGCCAGGCAGGAGGCAAAGAGGAAGGCCAAAGAGGAGGTATATGGATGTAGTAAATGAGGATATGAAGCTAGTGGGTGCAAGTGTTGAAGATGCGGAAGATAGGGATAGGTGTTTTTTTTTTAAAGATACAACATGGTACATAAACAGGGAAAAATAAGAGCTAGTTTAAGTGCTTCAGGAAGAGGTAAGTCTTCAGTTGCCGTTTGAAGACGGTCAGTGACTCGGCTGTACGGACATCTAGGGGAAGTTCGTTCCACCACCTCGGTGCCAGAACAGAGAAGAGTCTAGATGTATACCTACCTTTTTCCCTGAGAGATGGTGGGACCAGTTGAGCAGTGCTAGTGGATCTGAGTGAGCGAGGTGCAGTGCGAGAAGTAACGAGAGCTTTGAGGTAAGATGGTGCTGGTCCATTCTTGGCTCTGTAGACAAGCATTAGTGTTTTGAATCTGATGCGTGCAGCTACTGGAAGCCAGTGGAGGGAACGCAGCAATGGGGTGGTGTGGGAAAACTTAGACAGGTTGAAAACAAGTCGCGCAGCTGCATTTTGGATCATTTGCAGTGGGTGAATGATTGAGAGATGCTTCAACGAAGGAGTAATGGAGTGCTGACTGTGTGATGTAGATGAAGTTGGGGCAGAAGTAAAGGTCTGGCGGATCTTCTCAATCTTCTCTGTGTAAAAAGTGGCGAAATCTTCGGCAGTCAGGGAGGATGGAGCAGGTGGAGCTGGAGGGTTGAGTAGTGACGAGAAGATGCTGTGGAGCTTTCGGGGATCTTGTGCAGAAGTTTCAAGCTTTTCCTTGTAGAAGGAGGTCTTGGCTGAAGTCAAATCCAAAGAGAATTTGGACAAGAGCGTACGATAAGAGATGAGACATGTGAGATTTCTTCCACTTCCTCTCTGCTGATCATAGTTCTCTCCAATTGTTGCAAAGCACGTCTGACAGTCAAGGAGCAGAAGAAGTCTTCCTGCATTTAGTGAACATAGGGCAGAGAAGGTCCATGGTTGAGGAAAAAGAGGAGAGAAAAGTGTCTGTAGCTGAGTCCAGGGGAAGGGAGGAAAAGGAGTCATGGTCAGGAAGAGATGAAAGAGTGCACGAAGCTACAGAGGAAGGGGAGATAGAGTGGAGGTTACAGCAGGTGAGAGAGAGGTGCTGGGAGTTACATTTAGGCAGGACAGGGAGAGTGATAGTGAAGGATACCAGGTGATGATCGGAGATATGAAGTGGGTAGCAGTCATGTCTGTAGCTGGGGAAGGATGAGTTAAGACTAGATCCAGGACATTTCCTACCTTGTGTATGGGAGGGCAGCTGTTGAAAGACAAGGAGAATGAATTCAGATGGGAGGTTGAAATCTCCAAGAACCGTCAGAGGGGTGGTGTCAGAAGGGAAGACACTGAGGAGTGTGTCCATTTCTTCCATGAAGTCTCCTAGGGGACCAGGAGGGCGGTAGATGACAATGATGAAGAAGATTGACAATGATGAAGAAGAGAGAGATGATTCGCTGTGGCGACCCCTGAAGGGAAGAGCTGAAAGAAGAAGAAGAAGAAGAAGAAGAAGAAGAAGAAGAAGAAGAAGATTATTATTATCAGTAGCAACAGCAGTAGCAATATTAGGAGTGGAGTGGTAGCAGTAGTGACAGAAGAGGAGTGATAGAAGTAATAATTGGGGAGTAGTACTAGTGCTGGTGGTAGTAGTTGTACTAGTAATAGCAGCAGCAGTAGTTATAATTGAAGGTTAGTAGTAGTAGCAGTAGCACCAGTAATAGTGGTAGTAGTAGTAACAGAACACTATTAGTAATGTTGGTGGTGGTGGTAGTAGTTGTATTAGCAACAGCATTAGTAATAATGGTAGTGGTTATAGCAGAGTAGCAGTAGTAGTAGTTATAGTGGCCATCGTAATAGTACAGCAGAAATAGTAGGTGTACTCAGCTAGTAGTGGTAAATGTAAAGTAACATTAGGAGTAGTAACAGCAGCAGTAGTACTGGTAGTAGTAACATAATAGTAACAGTATAATAGTAGAGTAGCAGCAACAGTAGTAATAGTAGGGGAGTAGTAGTAGTGACAGTTGTAATAGTAGCAGTAGTGGTGCTGGTAATGGCAGTAGTAGTAACAGTAGAGTAGTAATGGTGCTGGTAGTTTAGTTATAGTAGGTAGTAATAGCAGTAGTAAATGTGGCAGAAGTAATAGTAGAAAAGTAGTATTGGTGGTGGTGTTGGTAATAGCAGTTGTGATAATCAAGAGATATTAAAATTTAGGTACAATTTTATTCTAATGCATGTCAGGTATCATACTTTTGTTGTGTTTCAGGCACCACCAGTAAAAAAAAAAATAGCAATACTAATTCACACTGACATCTATGTTAAAGTTATCATGACCCCTATTCTGAAGGGCGGTTATTTTATTCTAGTAAAACATTTTTACAGTTGATGGGCAGGTCTGATAAGGCACATGGCAGGAACATGGCAAATATTCATATATTCATTACAGGTATAATAAAACTGTCATAATTAATTTTGTCATCAGACCATAAAGGGGAACCAGATTTTTGCTGCGTTGTAGTGTAACTGTGCCGTCTCACACTGTTTCATACAGCCCTGTGCATCAGGAAACATCCTTTAAAAAGCACTGCAGCAGGTCAGATTTAAAGGAGGGGTGAGTGTGCTGCATGGAGGGCATACTTGTATTAGTATGCATGGGCATAAGGGAGTTTTATGGCCTTATTTGTCTTTTTATGTCCTGTGTTCTTGGTCTATGGCAGCTTCTTTTATAACGAAAGAGAGAGAGAGAGAGAGAGAGAGAGAGAGAGAGAGAGAGAGAGAGAGAGAGAGAGAGAGAGAGAGAGAGAGAGAGAGATGAGGGTACACTAGTTCTATCTGCAGACTTTGTTCATCCAGTGGTGCGAGACAAAGATGTGGTGCAATTAAACTGAGGCACGCATACACACACACACACACACACACACACACACACACACACACACACACACACACACAGAAAAACTATGATGCACATGCAAGGCAACAGCCAAACCAAGTTTTACTTTACAGATCTATCTATCTATCTATCTATCTATCTATCTATCTATCTATCTATCTATCTATCTATCTATCTATCTATCTATCTATCTATCTATCTATCTATCTATCTATATATGTAAAACAAGTCATTTTTATTTAGCATTATTAGTAACTGTGGCCTAGTTGTCTTGACTAACAGGGTTAATTTCATTAGCTCTTCATATCATATTCCTTTAATGATGTTAAAATGAGACAAATGTCAATGGAGATATATTTCCTGGTGTTTGCCTGAATTTCACAGATTCTAAACAATGATGTTTGACCAGCTTATCTGAAGAACACTGAGATAAAAGATGATTTCATATTTAATATAGGCATCTAAATGAAATCAGACTGAAATACATTTGTGTGATGCATGCTTTTTAAGGCTCTGCATAATTTAATAATGATAGCTGTTCACTGATTCACTATGGCCGTGGAATTCCTTTAGAGTATGTATATATATATATATATATATATATATATATATATATATATATAGTGTTTATATAAATATTAATGTTCATATATATATACACTATATATATATATATATAAGCAGAGAGTTATGGAGAGCGAGTTTGACAAGGCCCGACTTGTGATGGCTAGACGACTGGATCAGAGCTTCTCCAAAACTGCAGCTCTTGTGGGGTGTTCCCGGTCTGCAGTGGTCATCTATCAACAGTGGTCCAAGGAAGGAACAGTGGTGAACCGGTGACAGAGTCATTGGCGGCCAAGGCTCATTGATTGACGTGAGAAGCAAAGGCTGGCCCGTGTGTTCCGATCCAACAGACGAGCTACTGTTGCTCAAATTGCTGAAGAAGTTAATGCTGGTTCTGATAGAAAGGTGTCAGAATACACAGTGCACCGCAGTTTGTTGTGTATGTGGCTGCATAGCCGCAGACCAGTCAGGGTTCCCATGCTGACCCTTGTGCGCCACCCAAAGCGCCAACAATGGGCACGTGAGCATCAGAACTGGACCATTGAGCAATGGAAGAAGGTGGCCTGGACTTATGAATCACATTTTCTTTTACATCACGTGGATGGCCGGGTACGTGTGCGTCGCTTACCGGGGGAAAACATGGCACTAGGATGTACTATGGCAAGCCAGCAGAGGCAGTGTCATGCTTTGGGCAATGTTCTGCTGGGAAACCTTGGGTCCTGCCATCCGTGTGGATGTTAGTTTGACACGTACCACCTACCTAACCATTGTTGCAGACCATCTACACCCTTTCATGGAAAGAGTATTCCCTGATGGCTGTAGCCTCTTTCAGCAGGATAATGTGTGGTTAATTCAGGGACCTAGTGGAGTCCATGCCTCCATGGGTTAGGGCTGTTATGGCAGCAAAAGTGTCATAATGTTTTGTCTAATAGGTGTATGTGTGTGTGTGTGTGTGTGTGTGTGTGTGTGTGTGTGTGTGTGTGTGTGTGTGTGTGTGTATGATGATAAGACATGACATGATCGTGATAGGATGTTTATGGGCTGTTCATTGAGTAAAATTATGTCACTGAGCCGAAGTGATAGTAAACAGCACAGATTGGTCTTATTGATCCTTATAGAATCAATCTGAAAGAATAATATTATTGACTCTTGAGGTGCTAGTCAGGAATATGATGACATAATATTGAATTTTGTCAACATGATAAATTATACCTTTTCAATATCAAATAGCTGATTTGGCTTTTTTGTAGATGTTTTATTGAACTCATAGATTTGACATTTTTTTGCTTATCAAAACTAAACATTGTGATATATGGTGTAACAGCAAAATGAGCTAATATGTTATTAGTATGCTATTTTTTCAAACATTATGGCATTTTATTTTTTAGCCTTATGACACAGGGCTGGTGACTTGCTAGAATCTGATTGTTTAGAAGGAATTGATTACTTTTCTGTAATAGTGCAGCTATGAGGGGCATTGGTGGCTCAGTGGTAGATTTCTCGCCTATCATGCGGAAGGCCCAGGTTTGATTCCCAGCCAATGCCTCAACCCCAGCCACTGGATGCAGTGCCGGTCCCAAGCCCGGAAAAATGGGAGGGTTGCGTCAGGAAGGGCATCCGGCGGTCCGCTGTGGTGACCCCGAACAGGGAGCAGCTGAAAGCAACTTCAATAGTACAGCTATGAAAGTAGTGCCAGCTGTAATACAAGCACAGGTTTATATTAAATCATTCTTTCTAAAACGTTATTATATTATTCACAGGAATCTGTATGGTCTTTACCTAGTAATAAATGGATATTAAAAAAAAATAAAAAAAATCTAACAAAGAAACCGAATAATTGTTGATAGGGTGAAGCTTTGTATAAGGAGACATTTAATTAAAATTTATAGAAGGAGTCTTCTTCAGTGCTTTGTAACAGTCTACAGGACAGAGAACTTTTTTTCAGTTTCTCAAAACTGACAAGCGGCATGTTGTTGTCTTAGTAACTTCAAGAGAGAAGAGAATGAGACGCTGTTGAGAAAACGATTTGCTATCAAGTAAGTGATAACAGGAATATTACAGATTCTTATTGAATAGATAATCTTCCAGAACTTTAAATGTAACTGTACACTAATAAAAGTAAGGTAATTCATAAATTTATCAGTGGTAAATTGTTCTTATATAAGAGGTATAAATACATCTTGTATCTGTTATAGGAAAATAACAAACTTTCATTTTCATTAGCGTCTTTAATTATTTTCCTACAGTATATACTTACTCTTTATATATCGTAGAGTCTTAGTATGAAGTAGAAATACTTCAACTAGTTCTCATTATAATGCATATTTGCACATACACCAATCAGCCATAACATTATGAGCACTGACAGGTGAAGTGAATAACACTGATTACCTCCTCATCATGTCACTTGTTAGTGGGTGGGATATATTAGGCAGCAAGTGAACATTTTGTCTTCAAAGTTAATGTGTTAACTTAATGTGTGGGAAAATGGGCAAGCGTAAGGATTTGAGCGAGTTTGACAAGGGCCAAATTGTCAAACCAAATTGACCACTGGATCAGAGCATCTCCAAAACTGCAGCTCTTGTGGGGTGTTGATAGGTCAGGGCTGTTTTGGCAGCAAAAGGGGGACCAACACAATATTAGGCAGGTGGTCATAATGTTATACCTGGTCAGTGTATGTGTGTATACATCTGTAAGTGGATGTCTGTGTGTGTTCTTTTTTATCTGTTTTATCTGTTGGTCTGGTCTCCTGTTTAATTCTCAGTCTCTCCTCATAGGTAAGAGTACAAAAAAGACTGCAGCTCTGAAGAGAATAAAGAAGAGAGTGACAGTTAGTTATTTGCAATATTTACAGATATAAAATAGCAAGCTACTGTATAATAGTTGTAAAAATATGTTATGGATTCGGTTACTGTCTGGCGGTTGGTTACGTGGATTAGTCAATGATTTGTTTTCACTGACTGGCAGTTGGTTACAAGGTTCTGCCTCTTTAAGAGGTTCCCCAATCATCATTTGGAGAAGCTGTGCATCTGGGTAGAACAAGCGATTAGTGTACTGTCCGATAAATGTTAAGTTAATTTTTTTTCTTTGCAAACCCACCTGCCCATTAACCCACAGAGTCTGTTAACCTTTCCTCCAATTAAAGCACAGTGTATTTCTAATGTAATCTGCCACAGAAGCCCATAGAAGCCATTCTTTTAATGAGTTTTTTTTCACCAGCAAAATCAGTTTGCATTACACAAACTAACAGTGTAACACCGCAATAATTTAATTTGCTTAAATTATTGAATTTCACCAAGAGTGATGAATAGACACATTTCTACATTTAATATAGAAAGATTTCACTGCTATATTTTAATGACATTTTTGGAGAGGCTGGCCTTCTCGTTGGGTGTAGACTTAAATCAATTGCCTGTTTTTACACTGTATTTACACTGAGAGTAGTATAGAAGATTGATAGAGACAGAAAGACAGACAGAGAGACAGACAGGTTCATCCTAACGGCCTGTTAACCCATACACATGTTCTGCTCTCTCTCTCTTTCTCTCTCTCTCACTCTCTCTGAGGAGTATTCAAGTTTGCTAGATCTCACAACTGTCCACAGCATCACAGCCTTAGCAGTAAAGGGAATAGCACTGATGTAATTGCACTACAGGGATTAATGCTTGAAATGCATATTGCTATCTGTACACTACCCAATCCCCACGTCCTCCGCTTTCTGTCACTGTTTCAGCAGATCTCACAGGACCTTTCTCACTGTCTCACAGCCTCACTCTTTCATTCTGCCATCTATCTGTTTTTATTACTCTGTTTCTGTTTACCAGCACATCCCTTTTACTAGATGCCTTTTTATAGCATCTGTCTTTAACTTTATTTCTCTCTTGTTATTTTTCTCTTTCTCTCTGTACTTGTTTGCATGGGTCAGGGTTGGTACTTGTCTGAAAAAGCCATACACACTGCTAGGCTGTATCCCTGGATGATGGCCGTCTTGCGGTAGGGTCTCCAGTCAGTGGAGTTTCATTGCTTTTTTTGGATTGACAGTCTTCTTTCTCTTCATTGTTTTGCATGTTTGGCTTGCAAAGTGGCCCAGTTTTTATTCACATGCCCTACAGACAAGCAAAAATAGGTCCTGAAGCACAATTTGAACACTGTTAGTGAGTTGAGTTGAGCTGTTCACTTTGTTCATTCTGTATACAGTACACACACACACACACACACACACACACACACACACACACACACACACACACACACACACACACACACACACACACACACACACACACACACACACACACACACACACACACACACTTGTTTCTGTAGGGTAAGTTGATGGAGTGGTGTTTTATGGCTTTAGTCAGAGGGAGAACTGCAACATAAGCACTTTTACTGGAAGCATTTTTCCCCTCTGTCACCAGTGGCCAAGCACTGATGCATTTCATCAGCACTAAGATGGAGCTTGTTTCACATAGATCAGAGGAAGGAAAGAATCTATATGTGTGTTTGTGCATTTGTGTGTGTGAGCATGTGTGCATGTTTTTATACCTTGGTAGGGACCAAGTGTACCCACAAAGATATCTGACAATGTTGTCCTTATGGGGACATTTCGCTGATTTCTACAAGGACTATTTTTATAAAGGAAGAAAGGAAGCAAGGAAGGAAGGAAATGCGGGAGGGAGGGAGGGAAGGAAGGAAGGAAGGAAGGAAGGAAGGAAGGAAGGAAGGATTTCATACTGTGTAACAAATCCTGTAGTCTATGTAAAAATATAAAATAGTATAAATGTAATAAAATCAATCATAGCAAAAGGGAAAACAGTCAAATATCTTTATATGTAAACATATATAGTCCCAAAAAATATTATTTCTTCACTTTATCAAATTTCTGCCATTTATTTTTTTTCTGATATTGGGTGTTGAATTTTTGCCATATCTGGTGTAGGACTAACGTTAATTAGCAGCAATAATAATTAACACTTATTACTAATGTCACATTCACTTTCAAGTACATTCACAAGCATAGTAAGGCAAGTGTGTGTGTGTGTGTGTGTGTGTGTGTGTGTGTGTGTGTGTGTGTGTTTGCTTGCTGAAAATGAAATAGCCATTTTCTGGAAGTGTCCCTGAGCTACGATTCAGAGATGTTCTTTAATTTTCATGTTTCAACTATGAGAGCTAAAATGAAAAAAATAGAGGCAATAAAAGAAGATAAAGAAGTTCAGTTGCAAAAATTTGAAGGAAATTGGCATATTCAAATTGTGATATTAAAAGTTTCCTATTCTTTTTTACCATAATCACATGCTTTGTTATTCCAAAACAGTGTCTACACTGGATGTGGCCATTAAGTATCATTATACAGCTTTAAATATTGAAATACATTTCTGGAGCTGCTAATGACCATGTTAGCAACATGTGCATCCCAGCATGCCTCTCACCCAGGCGTCATAGCATATTCCACTGTAGAATGGAATAATTGGCTCTCTTTGTATGTAAGGAACATCACCACCACTTGTTCATGTCTTGAGTCTTGAGGCCAGAGCAACGAGCCACCGGAACCCGAGCTGAGAAATGGCAGTGAATGCTGGTGGAGGGAGGTAAGAAGGGACATAGAAACAGGAGCCACACACTCAGAGGGGGGGAAAGGTAATTTTTTGTTGTTGTAATGGTCATTGTAGCCTATGCAGGCAGAGGAACAGTGGGGATCCTTGTCCTGGAGCCTGTTAGGGCGAATAAAGGATGTGAAACTCTTTGAATGGGCAAGTCCCTGCCTGCTGCCCCCCATCTCTCTCTCTCTCTCTCTCTCTCTCTCTCTCTCTCTCTCTCTCTCTCTCTCTCTCTCTCTCTCTCTCTCTCTCTCTCTCTCCCCTCTCCCTCTTTCCCCCTGTCCAGGCTTATCTTTGTGTTTGTACACTCTCTGCCAAGATTTAATCAATAGCAGCTTTGCCTTGCGTGAAGAGAAGGTCAAAGTCAGACTGGAGTGACGGAGATAGGGATGGGGGGGGGGGGAATGTATAGGAATGGAGGAGACAGGAAGGCATGTCTCTGCCACTTGGTTGGATAAGAGCTAGGGACTTTATATACTCAAAATCAGAACCGTGTTCCTTGTTAAATGTGAAATTGAAACAGCTTTGTAGCATTGGGAGATCTCTGTCTCCCAAATGCTCTCGTCCTTTCATCACTGAAGAATATAGACTAATTTTGTTCATCTGTTTTCTGATAACTCTAAAATCCAATTACAATAAACTCAGTGGAACTCCTGTGGTGCTTGTACTTGTTGCTAGTCTTTTGCAGATTCTAAAGTGGGATTTCAGTAGACATAATTCTTCTGTCCTTAACAGAAAACCCACCATGGTGTGTGTGTGTGTGTGTGTGTGTGTGTGTGTGTGTGTGTGTGTGTGTGCGTCATTGTGACATCTTGATGTCACACACAATCAGCCTTTTCCATTTGCACCTTACAGTGTGCAGGCCATTCTCTAACAGATCTGATTCCAGATTGCACTGTGACCCGAGTTTGACTGCTGGCCACTTATTTCACATTAGGGAGGGCAATAAAGAGTTTGATCTGACCCCATTCTCTTCGGTTGGTCCTTTATCCAGACCAATAGGCCCTCCAGGACATCATCCAGGTGCTTTATTGCACACTGAAACCCCTGTATCAGCAGCATTGCTATCATCCCGCCGATATGGAGAGCCATAATGAGGAGGAGATAGAATAGAGAGAGTGAGGGAATGAGACAGAGTGAGAAAAGAAAGGGAGAGAGGAAAAGGAGCCAGAGAAAGAGAGAGAGAGAGAGAGAGAGAGAGAGAGAGAGAGAGAGAGAGAGAGAGAGAGAGAATAGACACAATATGGATCATGAGGAGAACCAAGTGGTCAGGTGTGGTTAATAGAAATCTTTTCAGCATGTTTTCAGTGATTTGTGTGCAGAGTCTTCATCTTATCGGTGCATCTCATGTCCCTCTGCCCAAATCAGCAAGATGGCCTTCATTGTAATGCGCCTTGAAATGTGGCAGGTTTGTTAACTCAGAGATAATATTTATTTTTCTGAAATTGAAATGGCTCACACTTGAGGGCTTTGCTGTCTTCCAATATTTTGAAACAGCTTTAAAGACTGCTTGCTATTCAAAGGACCTCAGACAGAAAGGGTGAGAGGAGAAAGCAGTCCTGACAAACAGGACAAAATCACACCATGTGGCCCCTCGACCACTTAGCAGTGTCTAAAACTATCACAGATCCTCTCACAAAAGCTGGAATGCTGGAATATGAGGAATATACTTGAAAAAAGTCAGGAATTCAGTATTGCTTTCTGTAACTGGGAACCAAAACAGCAGAAAGGAAATAAGGAGCTACAGAAATACAGAAACCTGAGAATGAGAATGAATAAGAAGTAAGTTAGTCTACCTTCAAAAGCAGTCGTGCATGAAATTCACTTTGAGGGGAAACTTAATTTGTTGTAAATGGAAGGGGGGGCATTTAGATGTGGTGCATGCAACCAGAGAGATAGAAAGAGAGAGGAGACACATAGAGAGGGAGAGAGTATGAGCAAACGATCAAGAGCGAACAAGCAAGTGTGTATGTGTGTGTGTGTGTGTGTGTGTGTGTGTCTGAGGGAAATGTAGATAGGAAGATAGGATGGCAGATGTCAAAGAAGGCTATGCTTTGAGAAGCTCATCTGGGGCAGAAATCAACAGCTAGCTGGCCTTTCTAGCCTGACACATCATTATGATGAAACCTTCTCTTTTCTCCTTTTCTTCACAGAGTTCTCTGTAGATGTCTGTACCATTTAAAAGGACAAAGGTGAATGCAGATGAAGGTTTTGTTTGCAGTTTGCATGTGTGAGTGTGATAAGTGAGATTACACAGTATCAGTGTATTAATAGGACACATATGTCACCCTGTACTGCCTTTGTGCACATTATAGTGACTGTAAAGGCTTCATGGTATTTATCAGACTCCTAAAACACTTTAATCACAACATGGTTCATTAAAGTCATAGTTCTCTGTCCAAGTCCACTGAGGTTCTGTGATTTTATAATTGCTTTTTTAAAATGTTATGACAGTAACGAATATCAGCTAATATCAGTGTTCTTATAGTTTTAATAGTTTTTATATACCTTGTATTATATTTTCTGAATTGATTGTCAGTATCTTTATCATTAACACTGTTTACTGGAACCAACAGCAGTTTCCATAAAACATGGAATGAGATAAACAGATCTGCCTTTTAACGTAAAATAATCATTTTCTGTAATCAATATTGTCTTAAATCCAAGCATTCAATTCAATTTGTTATATTGAAATATTATATGAAATATAAATATACTGAAATATTAAGGGTCCTTGGATTGTTTTATTTTATTTTATTTTATTTAGGTAGTATGATTTAAAATATTACGCCTGCACATTACTGGTCCCTAACTGCTAAAAATAAATAAATAAATAAAAATAAAAATGAAGTCCTGGTAGCCCATCGTCATGTTGGAAAACTACGGCCAAATATCTTTTTTCTTCAAATTGGGAGAAACACATTGGACATTAAATGAATAAAAAAGGTAGAATCAACAGGATGGTGTTACTGTTGGCCCTGTCACTCTATTTCAGCTTGTCATTCTATATTGTCTGTGTCATTTCATTTCACTGGAACTCAGACTGTAGCAGTAGGGCGGTGCTCTGATGAGTTGTCTGTGCTTGGCTCATATCACTCAGACAGATATTGCTGTGTATCTGTCATCTGTCCTTCAACCTTCTGCATCATTTTACCGTCAGCCTAATCAGGTCGTCTGCATTCGCAGCGGTGATGTATGCGCCGTGGAAGACACAGAGGAATGAAGTTTAATTAAAGACGAGAGGACCTGTCTCTCTAAATGCTGAGGAACAAAAGTAACTACAGTTATGGCACAGCTTTAAGCTATGAGTGAAGCTGTAAAGGAAGAAGGAACTCACACTTCATTTTCAAACACACACACACGCTCACAAAACCTTTACCTCATTTAGCTGACACTTTTATCCAAAGCATCTTGCAAGATTGAGGGTTAAGGCTCTGGCTCAAGGGCCCAACTATGGCAACTTTGATGGTGCTGGCATTTGGGTTCACAACCTTCTCAGTGGTAACATACATACTCTATTTATACATGACTGCATCACAGATTTCTTGTATCATATCCCAGAGGTGCTCTACTGGACTGGCCTTTATTAGATCTGCTGACAGGGGAAGTTATTGAAGTACACTCATTGTCATGTTAAAGGAGCTGGTTTGAGATGGCTTGTGCCTTGTAGAATGCTGCATTATCCTGATGGAATCAGCTGCTGGCAATTGGACATGGCATTCACACGATGCTTAATAGGTATTAAGGAGCCCAAGGGGCCCAACTCCACCACTACAACCAGTCTGAATTGTCGACACAAAGCAGGTTGGGTCCATAGATTAATGTGGTTTGGTTTATGCCAAATTCTGACCATAATATCAAACGGTCATACTCCTCTGACCTCTCTCTCATATGTCAAGCTTTTCCAACCACCAAACTCACTGAATGGATTTTTGTTTTTCATCCCATTCTGTTTAAAATCTCCAGATTGTTTGTTGTGCTTAAAAATCTATAGAAACCTGCATCTGCATGTTTTTATGTATGACTGTTTACTGAACTTCCTGAGCAATATCTCAAGAATTGTGTGAACCTTATACTTTCAAGCTCTCATTTCTATTCCTGTTTGTTATTTTTTAATGCCGGTATTTGTTCCTGAGCTCTATTTTTTATTTTATTTTTTTTAAATGAACGTATAATGATGACTAAATGGCAGATATAGTTACATTGAATCTAAAATCCTTCCAGAAGATGCAATAAATAAAAACAATAATGCAAATAAAGGCAATATAATATGAAATGACAGTAATCTTAGACTTGGAGTGTGAATAAATTTTGTTAGCAAAACATTCACTCTAGCTTTAACCTTGATTAAGTAGTGGATTTCTTTTAATTAACACAGCAAATTAAACAATGTGCAGGCATAAGATCTTAAATAATACTTGTTGACCTTACTATAAATGATTACAAAGGAAAGAGAGAGCATGGTATACTGTCGAGCAGAAAGCTCAATTAAATAGTGTTCACTGTTAATGCTTGTTGAGTGGGATAGCTTGCTGAGGCACCAACATCCAGATGTACAAAACAATGTGTGTACTTCATTTGTATTACATTGTTGAATTGCTTTCACAGTGCTGATGAAGTTTTTTTGGTCGTGGCCTTGGCCCTTTAGTGTCCGGTATTCCCCAGGGGCATTGGTGGCTCAGTGGTAGGTTTCTTGCCTATCATGTGGAAGGCCTGGGTTCGATTCCCAGCCACTGGATACAGTGCCGGTCCCAATCCCGGAAAAATGGGAGGGGTGCGTCAGGAAGGGCATCTAGCATAAAACATAAAACCCAGGCCAAGTTGTTGTGCGGACCAGCCGAAAGCAACTTCTTCTACTGTCCAGTATCCCCCAAATGAGGATGGGTTTCCTTCTGAGTCTGGTTCCTCTCAAGGTTTCTACCTCATATCACCTCAGGGAGTTTTTCCTTGCCACCATCACCTCAGGCTTGCTCATTATGGATAAATGTTAGGGATAAATATTAACTGAATTTTTTTCTATGTTTCTACACTTCTGTAAAGCTGCTTTTAGACAATGTCCATTGTTTAAAAGCTCTATACAAATAAATACAAAATTGAATATACTGTAGATGTAGGGCAGAGTGTTTACTCCAGCAAGGGATAGTCTATGTGTGTGTGTGTGTCTGGGCAGTGGAGGTTAGCAATGGAGGAGTGTTGTTTCTGGAGCAGAGCATCCCTGGATCTTGTTCCTCCCACCTCAAACACACTTCACGCCTCCTACCTTTAACTCCTGCCCCCTCCCAGCTCACCCAGCCAGTGTACACTGCAACTGCAGTCTTCTGATAACACCAGGTACACACACACTCACACACACACACACACCACAATTCTCACATTCCTCAAGCGCCCCCTCACACACGTGTACAAACACCTCCCTCACCCAAACAACCTTTTATCCTTCTCAAACACTCATCCTTTGCTGTCTGTTCCAGACCTTTCTTCCCCTACACCACAGAGCTTTATACCTGCAACCGAACTGAGTGGATATGAGCACCTCCATTTTTTTTTTTTTGCATTCTATTCTTTTTCCTCCATTACCCAAAAACCCTCCTCCTCCACCTGGACACACACATACAGAGAGTGGTCACACACATACAGAGAGAGAGATGGATGCTGGTATGCTTTCTGTTTGAAGGCACAATGTTGTTAGTGTGCAGAATGCCCACACCTGTATATTGTGATGTAGTGGCTCTATTCAGCTAGTCAATTGCCTGCATGAATTGAAAGGGATGACCAACCTGCTTTTCTTTAGGAGCCGAAACAGGTTGCAGGGGCTGACCGGGTCCAGAGGGGAGAGATGAAACCCCACAGCAGGGGGCAGGGTTATTCACATCAATTTGAGGACAAGGCACCTGGTCTAGTAGGGTAGGCTTTTATATTGCACTGCTTCTCGCAATGCTCACACACACACACACACACACACACACACACACACACACACACACACACAAATAAATAAATAAAATAAAAAAATGAAAAAAAAAAGGCTATAAATCTGTGTCATTTGCCAGGTATAAAACTATAAAAAAAAAAAATAAGTCATTAAAAAAATACAAATAACAATATTATAAAATTTATTTATTTTTATGTAGGTATCTATAATTTTTTTTCTTTCTTTCTTTCTTTCTTTCTATGTTTATTTATTTATTAAAGTGTGAATTTCTGCCCCCCTTTTTGACTTTTAAAGTAATCACTAACAATTATTTTATTCACCAAATTTAGATATCAAATATAAATATTAATAAATAAACAATAATGGCCATCAATATAGTATTTTGCATCAAACTATCATAAAGACAAGGAAATATGAAAAATAAATAAGCAGAGATAATAAAATAAAAGCAGATCAATTTTTAAATAGGGAAATAAATATGAAAATGAACAGCAAAATCAATAAAAAAATATATAGAAAAACAATAAAAATGGTAATGAGGGAAGATATATAAGCAGGCAAGCATAAAATAGAGAAATACTCATTTATGTCAGGTTTTTATGTGCTTTTATATATTTCTATAGCTTTGTGCTTCTTTGTACATCTGTCTAGGCAATGTTTATTTATTTTGTTGTTTCGGAAGCTCTATGTGTGCCACTTATACGTTCTATTATGTGAGAGATAATATGCATGAAATAAATTCAAGTCAAAGCCAAAGGAAGCTCTTCAGCCTCCAGTATAGTGTTTGAGATAAAGTTGCCATGTTTAGGCTTGTTCACGCCTGGCATCTGTGTCCACGTCACTCTAAGACTCTCCACCCCGTGTACAGTGAACTTGTTCTGCAGTTGAGCATTGCTCTGCTCCCTCCACAACAGCATTTCAGAAACGCATGCAGAGCTCTCTTCTGAGCATCATAATAAAAGCTAAGTGCATTAAGCCTGTCCCCATATAACTGGATTACGCTAAAACAAATTACCCGTGTCAGACTCACTGACAGCCTGTGTTTTGAAACTCGGACCTGTCGCCCATAATAAAGTTTACGCCAGTCAAGGGAGCGGACTTTAAATAATGGAGGATTAGCCAATGAGTGATGGAGACGTCCCGTCGCCTGGCCCGTCCCCTGGTTCCCATAGCAACTCCACCAAGACCTGAAGGTTTAAGCTTTCTGTCACTTAGTATTTCGATTATGAATTGGCGACGTTTAAATTTTGTTCCCATAGAGGCCCGTTTAGAGGATCGGTCTTCACTTTCTCCCTGATGGCCTCCAAGGAGAGCGGAAAGAAGGAGAAAAATAAGACACTCAGCCCTATGCACAGGAGTGCTCTATCAAAAGGAGGAATATGACGGCTGTTTTGTCTCCGACATTTTCTGTTCTTCCCATTGATCTATAGAAGGTGAAGATACTCTGTGTGTCTGTAAATAGGTGGGAGTGCATATGTATATTTAACTGTCTGTGATTGAGAAGGTGTATATGTGTATGTGTGTTTGTACTGCGCTTTGGATTGTATTGTAGAGGCCACTTGAAAAGGCAATAACCTTTGCTAAGGGCATGGGTGTCAGATCTAGCCTCCCGTAGCTGCCATTGTGAGGATGTCAACCTGCCACCTTGTGATTTGAAACCTTCCCCTTTCAGACACAAAGGACACTTCTCCTTCTATCCAGCCACCTTGCCTCTCCTTTCAACCACCATCTCTCGCTTTTCACAAGCTGCCCTTCCTTTTGAGCCGCAGGATCAATAGCTGGTTTTGTCTCTTTCAGCTCTCCGTGCAAGAGCTGTTTTTAAATGAGATGCAGTGCAACACTGTATAAATATCTTTCCTCTATGCCACAAAAAACCTGTTCACAAAAAAAAAAAAAGTTCCACAAGAGACCACTTTCCAGGTGATTTTTGTCTTGTAAGACTTCCTGTAGTCGTTATCAGGAGTAGATAAGCTGTGCTAGCTGGGACATGCAGTTCTGTTCCACCGCACGTGTAATTAAAGTGCTGCCATTATTGTGTGTAATGTACTAATGAAGGATGTAAGCACCTAGCAAACCTAATTACATAGTTAAACAGATAGCACAGGGCCCATTTTACTGAAGTGACTACAGCCAGTATCCAGCCAGTGGAGGAAGGTGAGGAGGGATCACTCCATCTGGGCCAAGAGTTTATCATGAAATATCTCCACCCAGCAAGCACGTTGATCAGAGTTACAGAGGAAAGTTTGATGTTTAGCCGGCTGATGGATTCTCTTAGTTTTCTCTCCATGTCTGTCTCTCTATCTGTAGCTGTCTCTCTCTCTTTGAGAGATCTTAATCAGTGTTATCTGGAATGGCTGATAGCACTTCCCTGCCCTTCTCCTACCCGAAAGTCAAAATGTTGTATAATTCAATTTGAGGGGAAAAAAAAACTCAATACACACACACACACACACACACACACACACACACACACACACACACGCATAGTGAGAGATTGAGTGTGAGAGAAGGTGAAAGAGACAATGCTTAAAAAAAAGCAACGGAAATAAAGATTTTTATTCCCTTTTGCCACTGGACAACCCGAGGCATAGTGATGCTTGTCAGTGCCTTAAGGGTGCGCTGTGAATATGGATCTCTGGTGAAATCTCACATTAATTTGTACTTTCTTTCGTCTCTTGCTGATTGCTGTCAAATATAAGCAGAGAGAGATTTGAAAAGATAGAAGTAAAAAAAAATCCATAACAAACTTACTGTTGCCCTTAACACTGCTGGAAAGAAGAAAGGGTTTATGTCTGTGTGTTAGTGTATGATTGTGTGTGTGTGTGTGTGTGTGTGTCTAAATACATTTGCCTCTGCATTAAAACATTAGCAGTTATTCTATAGGGCGACTTCTCTTTTCACAGCACCCCCTGCCATTTCTCTCAGCCACACAGGCCAATTAGCACAGAAATTGCTAATTACTGTCCATGAGAAAACTTTACTTATTTTGACAAGATGTTCTTGCTTTCACAACATTCCTGCTAACAGATTCTGGTCTCTTCTTCCACCTCATTAAACCCAAACAATTACTTATGTACAGACACCATTCAGCAGGCTACTTTAATGAAAATAGGTAAGAGAGAGAGAGAGAGAGAGAGAGGGAGAGAGAGAGAGAGAGAGAGAGGGAGAGAGAGAGAGAGAGAAATCTGATGCTTTCGCTGCACATGTGAGTTGTGAGTTGTTTGTACATGTTTGTGTGTGTCTTTAATAGTTTCCACACGTTTCCTAAATTACACTATTGCCATCCACAGTTAATAGAGCAGCATCTTCTCTTGCACAGACACTTCAGTAACAACCACACACTTTTAGATTAGCTATATCTGGTTCAGCAGCACTGAGAACAAATGTCAAAAGGTGTATTAAACATTTCCAAACCAAGATTAATAGTACTGGATAGATTGTCCGTCTGCATTATTGATGACTAGTAGCACAGCTTAGAGTAAAGACTGCACAGATACACTATATTGCCAAAAGATTTGGGACACCTCTTTTTCAGGGGTTGGGCTTGACCCCTCAGTTCCAGTGAAAGGAACTCTTAATGCTTCAGCATACCAAGACATTTTGGACAACTTCATGCTTCCAACTTTGTGTGAACAGTTTGGGGGTGACCCCTTCCTGTTCCAACATGACTTTGCACTAGTGCACCAGTGCATCTTTGCTTTCTCCCACCCTGATTTCATGGACTAATGAGTTCTGAGGGAATCTGTACTACAACTATGCTATATGTTGAAAGGTTTGTGGACAACTGACCAACACACCTTCCACTTACTTTTGCCACAAAGTTGGAAACAAATACTTGTATAGAATGTCTTTGTACTGTTAAGATTTCCTCTTATTATAACTAAGAGGCCCAAACCTATTCTAGCATGACAATGCCCCTGTGCACAAAGCCAGCTCCATGAAGACATGGTTAACGAAGAACTCGAGAGGCCTAATATATCCCTGACCTCAACCCATCACCACCTTTGGAATGAACCGGAGCTCCAACACTAGCTGTTCTTGCCAGACATCAGAGGCTTCTTGCAGAAATGCTCTTGTGGTTAAATAAGCACAAATCCCCTCAGCCACAGCTAAAATCAAGTGGAAAGCCCTTTCCTAAAAAATGGAGCCTATTAGAATAACAAAGTGGGACTGAGTACATATTAATACCCATGGTTTTGGAATAGGAATGTTTAAGGACAGATTGGGGTAGGATGGTCAAGTGTCCACAGACATTTTTGCCAAACAGAGGAGCCGACGTTTATATTTTAGCTGAAGTATTTACAAATGTCTGCTCTTTTAGCGAAAGGTGTGGAAGAGCAAAAGCAATTAAAATCACTTGGAAATAAAAGCTTTATCTAGGTGGACTTGCGAATTCATTACTTTTGATCATGTGATGGATTAAAAAACAAATAGGAAGAGTGTTTCATGAGCAGCAGTTTAAAAGGATACTGATGACTTTATGTGTCTCTGAGAGAACATGTGTTAGGTACTAATAACTAATTCAGTTTATAGGGTTTTTGTTGTTGTTGTTGTTTTGTTTTGTTTTGTTTTTCCCTTTTTTGGTGTTTTCTCTCTAAAATCACACCAGCTAGAAACATGCTGTTAATATTTCCAACTCAGTGGTACACTGATCAGGCATAACATTATGGCCGCTTACCTAATATTGTGTTGGTCCCCTTTTTGCTGCCAAAACAGCTCTGACCCGTCACACACTGTGTATTCTGACACCTTTCTGTGAGAACCAGCATTAACTTCTTCAGCAATTTTAGCAACAGTAGCTCGTTTGTTGGATCGGACCACATGGGCCAGCCTTCACTCCCCACGTGCATCAATGAGCCTTGGCCGTCCATGACCCTGTCACCGGTTCACCACTGTTCCTTCCTTGGACCACTTTTGATAGATATTGACCACTGCAGACCGGGAGCACCCCACAAGAGCTGCAGTTTTGGAGATGCTCTGATCCAGTCGTCTAGCCATCACAATTTGTCCCTTGTCAAACTCGCTCAAATCTTTACGCTTGCCCATTTTTCCTGCTTCTAACACATCAACTTTGAGGACAGAATGTTCACTTGCTGCCTAATATATCCCACCCACTAACAGGTGCCATGATGAGGAGATAATCAGTGTTATTCACTTCACCTGTAAGTGCTCATAATGTTATGGCTCATCGGTGTATATATTCTATATACTACTAAAACATCCATCTGGATCTGAGTGGGGGAGATTTCTGTATAAACAGACAGGATGTTCAGTAAAATAAGTACAGGTTAGGATGTGTGATGAAGTGACATGTAATATTTTTTTCAGTATGTAGGCTATCAGTTTTATTATTATTTATTATTATTATTTTACATATATTGAAGATTTTGTCTTCCTATTTGAGCAGACAAGTTAGAAGTTGCTTTCGGCTGCTCCCTGTTCGGGGTCGCCACAGCGGACCAACTGGTCCGCACAACAACTTGGCACAGGTTTTACGCCGGATGCCCTTCCTGCCGCAACCCTCCCATTTTTTCCGGGCTTGGGACCGGCACTGCATCCAGTGGCTGGGGTTGAGGCATTGGCTGGGAATCGAACCCGGGCCTTCCGCAGGATAGGCGAGCAACCTACCACTGAGCCACCAATGCCTCCTGTGCTATTTGAGCAGACAAGTTATTTGATTTATTTTCATATCAGTGCTAGAAGTGTAATAAAAGACCAGGTTTTGTACTGAGACAGTTTACTGTTATTTGAAATAGAATATAAACACGGACAGGGCACTAGACTGGACATGTTAATGTGGAAAAAATAGTTTAAAGTAAGCTTGTGCACTTTGTTGATTACTCATCAATGCAAATGTTTCTGCAGATTTCAAACAATACATTTTTTAATCATTTATTTTAGCATGGAACCATCTGCCAACATATAATAGGATTTTGTGGTAAAAATCTAGTTTTTCCTTCTGTATAGATGTTGGCACCTCTACGTGTGATAAAAGAAAAAATATGAATCATTGTTTTAACATTGTTTAATGTGTGGGTGTAGATTGAGTAAGCACTGCCGAAGTACAATTATTCATAATACAAACAAATCATGCTAGACCTGCCTCGAACAGTATCAGAGAATATTTGTGTATGACTTCTTTTGACTTCTAATCCCAGTGAGTTTTTACCGCATTCTAACCATCAGTGTGACATGCCCTATAGATATGTTTTCGTGTATGTAACCGAATGCGAATGTATTATTCAGAATGAAAGGATAATGTGTTCTAAACCAGTGGTCCTCAGAAGAGGGTCTGGGGATCTCCAGAGGTCTGTGAAGCAGTGCAGGGGGGTCTGCTGTGAGGTTACAGCCATGGAACTCACAAGCCACCATTATAAAAGTTATTCTGTTTTATTATTGAGTTCTTATAGTTAGTAGAATATTTGACTGGTCATTTGAATGGAAGGGGTTTAAACTAGGAGGTCTATGAATAATGTCAACTTAGAGACCTAGCGTGTTCAGTCAGTAGACAGTTTAGGAATGTAAAGCTCTGTGGCTTTATATATTACTATATTTATTCTTATATATAAATAATTAAGTGCTGTAATGTTCATATGAATATTTAAATAATATTAAAAATATATACAGTGGGGCAAAAAAGTATTTAGTCAGCCACCAATTGTGCAAGTTCTCCCACTTAAAAAGATGAGAGAGGCCTGTAATTTTCATCATAGGTACACTTCAACTATGAGAGACAGAATGAGAAAAAAAAATCCAGAAAATCACATTGTCTGATTTTTAAAGAATTTCTTTGCAAGTTATGGTGGAAAATAAGTATTTGGTCACCTACAAAAAAGCAAGATTTCTGGCTCTCACAGACCTGTAACTTCTCCTCTGTCCTCCACTCGTTACCTGTATTAATGGCACCTGTTTGAACTCGTTATCAGTATAAAAGGCACCTGTCCACAACCTGGACAACAGTCTGACTCCAAACCCCACTATGACCAAGACCAAAGAGCTGTCAAAGGATACCAGAAACAAAATTGTAGACCTGCACCAGGCTGGGAAGACTGAATCTGCAATAGGTAAGTAGCTTGGTGTGAAGAAATCAACTGTGGGAGCAATTATTAGAAAATGGAAGGCATACAAGACCACTGATAATCTCCCTCGATCTGGGGCTCCACGCAAGATCTCACCCCGTGGGGTCAAAATGATCACAAGAACGGTGAGCAAAAATCCCAGAACCACACGGGGGGACCTAGTGAATGACCTGCAGAGAGCTGGGACCAAAGTAACAAAGGCTACCATCAGTAACACACTACGCCGCCAGGGACTCAAATCCTGCAGTGCCAGGCGTGTCTCCCTGCTTAAGCCAGTACATGGCCGGGCCCGTCTGAAGTTTGCTAGAGAGCATTTGGATGATCCAGAAGAGGATTGGGAGAATGTCATATGGTCAGATGAAACCAAAATAGAACGTTTTGGTAAAAACTCAACTTGTCGTGTTTGGAGGAGAAAGACTGCTGAGTTGCATCCAAAGAACACCATACCTACTGTGAAGCATGGGGGTGGAAACATCATGCTTTGGGGCTGTTTTTCTGGAAGGGGACCAGGACGACTGATCCGTGTAAAGGAAAGAATGAATGGGGCCATGTATCGTGAGATTTTGTGTAAAAACCTCCTTCCATCAGCAAGGGCATTGAAGATGAAACGTGGCTGGGTGTTTCAGCATGACAATGATCCCAAACACACCGCCCAGGCAACGAAGGAGTGGCTTCATAAGAAGCATTTCAAGGTCCTGGAGTGGCCTAGCCAGTCTACCTATCTCAACACCATAGAAAATCTTTGGAGGGAGTTGAAAATCCGTGTTGCCCAGCGACAGCCCCAAAACATCACTGCTCTAGAGGAGATCTGCATGGAGGAATGGGCCAAACTACCAGCAACAGTGTGTAAAAACCTTGTGGTGACTTACAGAAAATGTTTGACCTCTGTCATTGCCAACAAAGGGTATATAACAAAGTATTGAGATGAACTTTTGTTATTGACCAAATACTTATTTTCCACCATAACTTGCAAATAAATTCTTTAAAAATCAGACAATGTGATTTTCTGGATTTTTTTTTCTCATTCTGTCTCTCATAGTTGAAGTATACCTATGATGAAAATTACAGGCCTCCCTCATCTTTTTAAGTGGGAGAACTTGCACAATTGGTGGCTGACTAAATACTTTTTTGCCCCACTGTATGTATTTAAATAATGCTCATGAAATAGATCTGTACCGAATTGCAAACATCTGAACTTCATTCCTAACAGTCATACTATTCTGCCACTAATCTATATTTTGCTACTGTATAGCCAATTCTATTACTATTCTTATTATTTAACTATTCTATTCTACTTTTATGACACAGACGGTCAAATAGCATTTCATTGCATGTTGTACTATGTATGGTTGTGTATGTGACAAATAAAATTAGAATTTTGTTTGAGAAGCCCTGATCAAAGTGGATGCAGACGTGAATATGATGAAAGCTATTTTAACCTTCTTTTTCTTTTTAAGAATACTTGTCAGAAAGTTTCACGAGATATCTAGTTTCTTTTTTTGCAGCCTAATTTAATCTTGGCCAATTCCCCCCAACAGCCAGATCTCCCTCTCACACTACAGCTCCCAACTGTGAGGGTGTCTTCCTCTGAGACATGTGAAACCAGCCAGCCAGCCACATCATTCTTGAACTTCACAGGGCAGTGAAACACATTCAGAGAAAAGTTCAATCTACCCTTTTTCAGCATACATGACCTCACAGATACCCATGATTGGCTAGTGTCAGTGAGATATACAGAGAGAGCGTGCCACCTGTCTCCGCAGAAAACACTGACAATTTTTGCTCGCTTGCTCTAACAGCCACGAATGCCTTTGGCATCATTAGGATTTGCACTCGTGATCCGTGGACCATAGGCTGAACGCTTTCCTGTTGTGCCACTTAGGAGTAAGGGCATCTAGATGAGACAAAAGGCCAGTATTGGGGCTGGGATCCCATAGGGGGCAGCAACAAAGTTGCACAAGATTTTAACTTTCATGTGGGTTTCAAATATGCTACTATATTTTGGGAACTAGTACCAGCTAAATTCATTAGAAAATATTACTGCCAGAGAGCCAGTGCTGGATCCTTACCTCTGATACAAGCAGTTCAGCTGTATTCATGATTCTGCCTCACGTATAAGTTGTTTTATTCAGTCTGCCAGATGAATAAATTTAAATATCAACCAGTGCGTTTGACTAACAAAAATGCATTATGCTGGTCATGCTGTTTTTCACCATGAAAGAATCAGTGAATGTACTATAGTTCCCTTGAAATCTGCAGTAAAGTAATACTGCTCTAACTTTGAAACAGTTTTTTTTTTGTATATTACATTGCCTTCATTTTTTATCATCCATCCTCCTTTTCTTTCTTTCTTTCTTTCTTTCTTTCTTTCTTTCTTTCTTTCTTTCTTTCTTTCTTTCTTTCTTTCTTTCTTTCTTTCTTTTCTTTTTTTTTGATCTGTTACTCTGTGCCAGTGCTCTGTTTTTGTGAGCTGATGGTGTGTATGCAGCTAAATTGTTGGTCTTGATTCGCCTGGGTTGTATCAGTAACACACTAACGTTAGTAATTAGCAGCATAATCAACTTGCTAATTTAAGCACTGTTCACTGTCACGCCCCGTTCTGCTCCAGCAAGGACAAGCAGCCACTGCAGTGCCACTCTGTGTTTCCTCTCCTCCTCTCCTTTCTCCTTTCTCACCTTACCTCCCTCTTCTCCCTGCTTCACCTCATCTCACATACCATCCTTTCTCCTCTCGTCTCCTCCCCTCTGGCTTTCTCTCCTCCCTCCACCTTGTTCAGTAAGCATCTCATGTGGCTTGGGGGATTCCAGTCATTAGAGAGTATGCCCTGCCCCGTCAGGGAGGGAAGATCAAATGAGCTGTTTAAAGATTTATTCATAACTATGCGCTGTATATGCAAAATAAAGCTGTAGGATGCATAAGCACGCAAGCTGAGGCAATAAAGCTGATGACCCCAGCGTCAGTGCAGGGTTATCGGGTACTGTGGAGGAGAGCATGCCTGAGGAAAACTAATTTCACCCCATGGAAGAAGCACTTCTGTTAATCTACCTTATTTTCCTTCACAGACCAAATTTCAGCACTATTTTATCGCTGTTATTTACTCTGTATGTGTATAGTGTGTGCCACACATCTATACGTCACAATATGCTGCTGTAATCTCACTGTAATCTATCTGCATATGAGGCTTATAGATGCAAACTCACCCATTAATTCTAACATGCTAGTGTATTTTTTACTACCCAATCTCTGTTCTCTGTGTATTATATAAGCTAATCTATGTATTTTGCTCTTCAACCTGTCAAAAACTGGTTCACTCACTCTAAAAATGCTCAGTAATGGCGAGCAGATGCCCAATCTCATCCGACATATCCCTAGTTTAAATAACACATTCCCCATTTGCCACCAGCCAGCTATGACGTCTTAAACAAGTTCACAGCCGAATAAAGATTCCTCAATGAGGATAAATCGCATTATTATCATTCACAAGCTTTGCACCAAATGAGAGAACGAATAAATGTCTTTCAGCAAGAAATAAACTCAAACTCATCCGACACAGGAACACATCATGATTTACTGGAATAACACGATTGCCAGGGCAGCTCAGGACCATCATATTTTTTAATGATTTTTTCTCAACAGACTCAATAATTTAGCTTTTTTCATTCTTACTAACAGTTTCTATGCACTGTAGCTTTAACTAACAGGAGAGAGATTCATAGCAATAGTCATAGTGATGACAGGAAAAGCTACCGTCATTTTCATTCTTGGTGTGCAACAACATAATTACGGTATAGAAGAACTGTTTGGATTAACAGTGTTGTTTTGTCTGATTGGGAACCCATGTGTTGTCTAAAATCAAATCAATCACTGTGTCTGCTCACTATTCCAAGGCCCCCCAAAAAATATGCAGTCTGTTCAAATATTCTTTCTAAAATGGCAGTTATGTGTAGGTTGTGTATATAATGTCATATGTTTATGCATAGCTACTCAGTCATGCACAATAGATCCAAGTATAATCGGCTTTGGTGCTGATGCTGAGCTAGAACCTTCTTTACAGACATTTTGGAAAAGACACAGCTCCAGATTTCCAGGCTGCTCAAACTTCCAGGACGAGAAAGAAAGAAAAAAACATGCAGTCTATCACTCCCTTCATAACTTGCACCACATGTATTGGGAGTAAGGGAAAATGTTGAGAATTTCCTTTGGGTTCCCAAAACTGGTGTCAGGAACCTCTGATTGATTCATTTGCAGTGTTGAGTTGAGTTTCTGCTTGTGCAATGAATTTCATTAGACTCAGTCAAAGCATAATTAAAATGAAATTGACTGCCACTGCTGTATTGCCATAACATTGATTTACTTTTATACAATATATACAAACACGTACATGATGTAAAACATTGCGTGTGACCGTGCTTATGTGTAGAAACATTTCATATATAGCTAATTACATCAAGCCAGTGTTATATGAACTGGTTTATTCATATGTCAGGAGAGGGAAGTGTGTGTGTGTGTGTGTGTGTGTGTGTGTGTGTGAAGAGAGCATGTATCTTATACTAGACCTACATATTTAGAGTACACACACACACACACACACACACACACACTCCAGGGTCTGTGTGCTGCACTATGCTCCCTTTCTTCTGTTGTAATACGATTTGTCCTGGCTATTGATACGCAAAAGCCCTCCCCTGATCCCCCTGTTTTTCTCACTCCCCCCCTTCCCAATTTCCACACTAACACAATTAGCATCTCGTCAATAATGCTCAGCATTTCATTTTGCTGCTTTAATTAACAAATTCAATTTGCTCGAACCGCTGTGAAAACAAATTAAAAGCATGCAAAATTAAGGCGTGCAGCTCAGAGGATGTGGCTAAGGTGATTACAGATGCTTCAAATTACTGTTTTCTTGTTTATTTTGTCATGGGAGGGGAGAGTAATAGGCAGTGTTGGAGTATAGAGTCTGTGTGTAAAGTGCAGTAGTGCTATGAGGAGGCTGTACTGTAAGTTTCTGAATACCTTTTTTTCTGCTTGATATTTGCTCACTTTAAAGTAGTAAAAATCTCCTTCAAGGATATTTTTTTCCAGAACACACTCTCTCTCTCACTCTCTCTCTCTCTCTCTCTCTCTCTCTCTCTCTCTCTCTCTCTCTCTCTCTCTCTCTCTCTCTCTGTCATTTTATCTCTATATTTCAATCTCTACCTCTACATAATATTCCCTCTCATGCTGTATTGTTACCATTTAAATTTGCTTGCCTTTATGAAATTAGTATGCACGTTGGTGTGGGTCGTAATATTATTTAAAAAAAAAAAAAAAAAAAAACATTACTGACACAAACAAAATTGCTATGAAGAGAAGTTTAGAAAAGGAACAATTTTGGAGTGCACAGTGCATGGAAATGTGCTAGGCTCACGCTTTCAACTTTTAGCCTTTATTAATCTCTTTGACTTTAATTTGATTTTCTCTCCAAATAATTGTTCGTTTAATTTTTATTTTTTTATTTCTGCACTTTTATTTGAATGCTAATATAAGAAATAACAACTCGCTTGTCGTGTTTACAGGAAATCGTAAATCATTACTGCAGTTTGTGTGCAGAGTATTTGAAATATTCTTTGATTCAAATCTAAATAATCCTAATGATGTATTATGAGTGTATAATAAATCTAAATGCGTTTATAGTAAATAGGAATAAATATTATTCCTGTTATATATTATATATTCCTATATATATATTCCTATAATATTATAATAATAGGAATATATATATATATAAACAGGTTATCACTTTTTCTGTGACAGAATGTGTGTGTGTGTGTGTGTGTGTGTGAGACATGCAGGTATTAACGTATCAGCGCAGCAGCATCTGTTGCTCTGTCACATGTTCTTATCAGTTTCAGCGTATTACGTTTACACAGAACATACAGCCTGTCATTTTTTTGTCTTATCTCTCAGAGCAGAAGATACAAACTTCAACATTGAAACTTTTCATTTTCTCTCCCTTTGTGACTTTTGAAATGCCGAGATTAGTGGCAGAGACACACAGCGGGATTATCATTCATACGGCATATTAAGTACAAGATTGGCCGGCCTATTTTCCGTCATTTAAACAAATAAATAAATAAATACATCTAAGCGGCATGAGTGACATGCCTGCAGCTTATAGAGCAGCAGTATTGGAAATTTCTGTTGCTTGAAAATGTACACTCTCACCCACCAGAGACTATTGTGGTCTTGTCCTTTCAGTGTCATTAGTGTTTCACCCGTCTAACTGCTTCCTTCACATTCATGAGTTTTTTATGCTGCCAGGGGCAAAGACTGATAACTCAGACAAATCCTGTCAGCATAAATCCAAAGCGTTTCCACATTCAGTCAGTGTTCTCAGGGATAATGACATCCTACAATGCATTCTGCTTACCACAGCTTTAAAATGCCACGCAGCAAGGGTACGAGAAAGAGAGAGAGAGAGAGAGAGAGAGAGAGGGAGAGAGAGAGAGAGAGAGAGAGAGAGAGAGAGAGAGAGAGAGAGAGAGAGAGAGAGAGAGAGAAACCAGTAACACTACAAAGAAGCACAAACAGTAGTGCTTGTGTAGGATACACACACTTGCCATTTAAACAACACTCCTCTCTGTCCTTCCCATTCATCCTTTCACTTTCTTTATTACAATGTATTTGCATTCTTGTAATAAAACGTACGTCCTGCCCTGATTGTCTTTAAGGACAGATCTGATTGCAGAAGTTCCAGCCCATAAGGCATTTTGTTGGCACGGCCCCACAGCAGCAGAGAACATGCCCTTTTACGCCTCCCCATGTCTCGCTCAGCGGTTTACTGGGTGTGTATATGCCCTCTTCTTAGAGATCAGGCCACTTCATAGTAATCACTGTACTCCAAATTTAGCTTTGCTGCAGAGTCCCTGCTCCTCAGGTCCTTCTTTCTCACTGTTTCAGTCAGACAGCCTCAACCTAACACAGTCAAAATGAATTTTTCCAAGATTTAGCCTGCTTTCCTTCTCTTTTTTTGTTCTCCAAACACACGCACTTGCTCCCTCCCAATTTGACTCTAATCATGTGCAGTTTCTATCTGGTTAGACACCATGTCAGAGCTGATGGGCTAAAAGTTTTTTTTTTGTTGTTTTTTTTTTTTTGAATATCGTCAAGCGTCAGTCCCAACTGTACAGCTACTTCATAAACTGCTGTGTTCGTATCAGCACATGCACACTCCGTCCTGCGCTATCCTCATCTCTGCACAGCAGAAAGGCCACTTTCTGCTGCAGCAATCTAAATGACTGCTGAATTTACAAGAGTATGTAATTCGGGAAGAGGATTGTGCATGTGGTGAAGGTGCACAGAAAGTGGAGCACAGCATGTACACAGCAGAGTACTTAGTTTGGGATGAGAAATAGAAAAAAGGGCAAATGCCCTGCTTAAGTATTCCTTTTCTGTTTGTCACAGTGCTATCATTATCTGCTGTTTGTGGGACATATTTATTACAGAGACTATGTTTAGATGCAATGATTAATTCATTCATATTTTATTTTTAGTGAACTAGTTATGTGTACAATAAAATCAGCAAAAAAAACTTTCTCTACATGGATAATAAATCAAATGTCAGTATATGTGTATATGAGAAGCGACATTTAATGCCACGCCTATAAATACTGGTGTAACAAGTAGATACCCACGATTCAACAGGTGACTCCAGGGTTCTGTCACATGTCCTGATTTGGTTCTTGTTCATGTGGTTCCAGCACAAATTCCCTACTGGTCAGGAACCAAGGAACTCTCAGAATGGAAGCTTTAATTATACGGTTGCCATGACAACCTCTTGAGTTATGTTCATCACCGCCATTAAAAGGCAACCTATTTTACCTTGTTAGCTCCCCCTGGTCATATTGGCCACAATCCATTAGTGTCAGTGACTTAAAAAGACAAAATGCAACGTTTTTTGCCATCTTCTCATTTTTCTGTAAACACGGGTAAGATATTTACCAGACTATCATTAAAGGACCTGAAACTGACAAGGTTTTGGCTGAAAATGCAGCAAGAATAAGTGTTCAAGTCGCGACTAACTGTACAGTGAAATGCTTCACTGCAAAAAATGACAGCTAGTGAAAATATTTTAAATAGAGTCTAATTGATAGAGTATTTCCTGCTACCTTAGATTACAATAAACCAAATATAAGCTTTATTAATATAAGTTTCATTCTACTGGCAGATAATTTATCTAATTTTAATCCCGCTTTAAGTGTTCTAGAAAAAAGGCATAATTATCTGCTAATATAATTAGCACATGTAAAATAAATTGAATTGAAATGGCTAGAAATGTGCGTCTTATTCTTATATTTGGTTCATTGTTGATCTTATACCAGGAATAATATAATAATTGTAATTGTGGCTATATTGAAGATATTTTCACTTGCTAAAACAATAAATTGCCATTATGTTTATTTATTTGTTTGTTTATTCATTTGTTTAATGTAAACCGAGACCACTTTTTTTCCCCCACAGGATGCATTGTGGAAAAAAAACACAAATGCAGAGAATATATGCAAAGTTTATGATTGTGAAAGTAATCATATTTAAAGGTTACCATGGTGATACCTCTTCTGTTACACAAGTTGAATGAAATGGAAATTTTGTTTACTCCCCACTCTGTTTGCACAGATTTATACTTTTTTAATACTGATTAAGCCATCGGTCTGATTAATAACGGCATATAAGACTAACAGTAATTCAATTCAATTAAATGTATTTGTATAGCGCCTTTAACAATGGACATTGTCACAAAGCAGCTTTACAGAAGTATAGAAACATAGATATAAAAAATATGAAGTTTAAAGTTAAGGTACAATTTATTCCTAAAATGTATCCCTAATGAGCAAGCTCGAGGCGATGGTGAGAAGGAAAAACTCCCTGAGATGATATGAGGAACAAACCTTGAGAGGAACCAGGCTCACAAGGAAACCCATTTCATTTGGGTGACACTGGGCAGTAAATAATGTAAATGTAAATAATGTCCTTTCAGCAGCTATGACCTCTTGAGGACCTAGTAGGTCAATGTAGTTTCTGAGTTCATTATAGACTTAGCACTAATTCCATCCTGCTGAAAACTGACTGAGGCAACGGCAGTTCAAAGGCGGCAAGTCTCCAAGTAGTTCTATCCACAGCAGCCGCCCGGGTCACAGTGGCAAGTGACGAGACCCCAAACAGAGCTAGAGCATCTGGATGGATCAGGCAGGTCCAGAAAGACAAATTGGTCACACTGAAAACTCAGAACACTGGGAGCTCAGGTATAGCTCGACAGAAAAAGATAAAGAGAGAAAAGAACATAACATAGCTAAACATAATTGTGCCATTAAGTTCTCAAATCTGATTGGTCCGAAGCTGGATTTTCTATAATAGCAGCATGTAATGCAGCTATAATGGCAGTAGTGCTGACTGTAAAACAAATCACAGCTTTATATTAATGCACACATTCTTATATGTCATCATTTCTGTAGGCACAGGCTCCACAAGCATAATAATAAATCAATTAATTAAGAATGTGTTATTATTTAACAGAGAAACATAATACAGCACGATTGTTGATATGGTTTTTTTAGTAGGGGTGTGGATGTTTATAGCTGCTATAACAAAACTGATAACAGAAATTAACCAGTTTCTCAGCATTACATAACTACAAATCACAAGAAATAACTGTGAGTGTAAAATATCTCAGCATTAAGTTCCCATCCTGTGTGATATATAAGGAGTATATAACATTCCATCTATCAATAGGATTGTACGCAATTGTATGTACATGTCTATTTTTTGTCTGCTATTAAGCCACAATACTGTTGAATTTTCAATATAATGTGTGTATAATAGCACAGCTCTGACACTATCCTTCTACATTATTGTTTCTATAGTAACAGCTAACTCAGAGACTTGTAAGGTACTCGCATAATTAAAGTTTAACTGTAAAGTCATTTTATGTTTATTGTGTTATTTAACTGATGGTATGATTTATAGTTAAACTTTCTGCAAGGAGACATTTCATTTATTTTTAATTTATTGTAACTTCAGTTAGGGCTGCATTCAAACCATCTTGCTGCTGATTATATTTCTTTTAGAGCACTTTGTTCTTTGTGTTTTATTACCTTACACAAAGAACATTTTTATTTTCATTCTATGCTGTTTTTTTTTTGTTTTTTGTTTTTTTATCTTTGGTGTCTCAGTGTAGTCAGTGTATCTGTTGCTGTTTTGTTCCATAAAAATTTGTTCACCTCACCTTTGTTCTAATGTGAGCTTTCGAAGTGTATGCTAGATAGCTCTGTGTGTGTGTGTGTGTGTGTGTGTGTGTGTGTGTGTGTGTGTGTCGTGTGTGTGTGTTCTGCTGCTCCTGCTCTCCTTTGCCATCTGATTAGAGACATGTTTTATTTGATCTGATTAGGAAATGGCTTCTCGTCCTTTAGTCCTCCTGTAGGTCACCTCTGAGATCTGAGTTGGACTGTGTACTGAGCAGAGCCATGGCACACACACACACACACACACACACACACACACACACACACACACACACACACACACACACACTGCCACTATTGCATCGCCTATTACATTGTGTTGTCCTGAGCACTGGTGTGTGTGTGTGTTGTGTGTGTGTGTGTGTGGTGTGTGTGTGTGTGTGTGTGTGTGTGTGTGTGTGTGTGTGCATGTCTGAGAGGTCAGTGCAAACAATTCCATCATACACTGTATGTTCATATAGCGATAAATTACTTAGCTCTGCTCCTGAGCACACACATCTTGTAAAAACGAAGCAAGCCAGTAAACGTTAACTCTGACTGTCTGACCTACACAATAGATGGTGTACCAATTGCTTTACTTTATTTCCTTTAAATTGCTTTTTAGCCGATGAAGGCAGGAAATAATATGTCTGCGTACTTCAACAGATTATCCTGGCAGGCTCGACCAATTTAGTCCTATCACTTTCTTTAGTTAATCAGAGATATGAACTCCGGAGCACTTTGAGTAATCATTCTTTCATTCTCATACTATCCTGTTGGCGCAACATGACTTCCAGCAGCTAGTCTCATAGCAACCAATACACCATTCAGGTGCTTTCACTTTTATCTAAAAGCCAAACATTCAAATTTGGCCTTAAAGCAGAGCATGAGGCTAATTCAAGGTAATGCTGGGAGATGTGCAGTCATTCCAGAGTGCACTGCTCTTCTGCACCGTGACTCAGCAGCACGGCTCCGCTTAGCTAGGAGCAAGCAGGAGGTCATTGATCTTTGCATCACATAAATATCAGGTCACTCCTTCAGGACTCCATCAGTGACAGGTCCCTTCGGAGAGCAGATTGCGAGTGGGCCATTTGGTAAGCTATCCGGGCTGTAAAATGATTGATTGATTTTGTGAAGTCAGCAGCGTCGTATTGATTTTTGTTTTGGGTCAACGAGGAAGGAGACCTTCAGGTTGCTGTTATGACAGGCTCCATGACGGCACTGCCTATGAACTGTGCTGTTTGTTTGTAATGTGCCTCCCCAGTGAGCCGATCTATATAGAGCGAAATCTAAAATAACTAAAATAACAATCTTTACTCTGCACATTTGTACTCTGTGTCCATCCCCCTAGCAAGCGGCATGCTTTTTTACTGCGATGTGCTCGTGATCATGCTAGATCCAGCGCTTAGCATGAAACCGTTATGCACTTACCCCTTGTTAGTATGGTTATAGTTTTGTTTCCTGTACCAAAAATTCTGATCATCTGGAACCAAGAAAGTCACATCAGAAGCGATCATTATCTTGTTGCCATGGCAACAAGTCAATGTTATTTGCATGAGTGCCATTAAAGGCAACCTGAACCTAACCTTATTCTACTTAGTAGTTATGCCTATGGACAAATTCTGCACAATACATTAGTATCACTGACTTAAAAGACTAATGCAATGACTTTAAATGTTGTCTAAGGATATTAGCCAATAATATCATGTCATGGTTCAACCCATTTCCAGCTCCAACTAAAGTAAATGTTGTGTTTAGTAAGAAAATGACATTAATTCACAAAAATGAAAGAGTTGAAGTTGAAGATTACTACAGTGGAACCTCGGCATACGAATTTAATTCATTCTGGAGGAAAATTTGTTTTTTGCGAAACCAATTTTCCCATAAGAAATAATGTAAATGCAGATAATCCGTTCCAGCCACCCAAAATATTACCAATATTACCAATACGAAGCTTATGTAAATTGTATGGCTGCTTACAAAGAACTGACCCAAGCCAAGCATTCCATGTCAAGGGTCCTCACAGGAAGTCATGCCACCTCGCTTGGGCTAAAAATAGAACAGACCACCCAGGCCACCAAGTTTGGTTCGGTTTGCTCGTATGCCAAAAATGCTTCGTATGCCAAAAATGCTTCGTATGCCAAAGCAAATTTCTTGCAAAATTTCAATTCCTAAGGCGAAAATTCATAAGGGAGGGCATTCATATGCCGAAGTTCCACTGTATTCATTTCTAAGATTTAATTTTACACCCAGGAAGTAACCACTAGTCTTACCATCAAACAAACAAAATTTGAGTTATACATTGATTATTATATCAGAATAAACATGTGATTGTTGGTTATGCCGATATCTTTTTACTGTGCCTATATAATGTTCACAATTATATGGATATTATTATTTTAAGCTGTAAAATTGTTGGAATCGTAGGCTGCTTCATAAAAAGATTCGAACCAGCACCTGTGTGTAAGTGTGAAAAAGCTAACATACATCTACTAACATAAACCAGCTCATATATTCACATATATACAGACTTATACCTACTTTCAAATAAACCCTTTTTATGGCTCTCCCTGGAGCACTAGCACTGATTTTTTTTTTTATTTTAGTTCGACCACATGCTGTTTTGTTTATGAAATCTACCCTCTACCTCTCCGTCGTCCATTTTGTTCATCCTCCCTCATCCTATAATCTTCCACCTCTAGTCTGGCTCACTGTCTCTCATAACTCAGTTTGAAAGTCCGTCAAGCAGCAAGAGGCATGTTCTAGATGGATGGTGTGTGTGTGTGTGTGTGTGTGTGTGTGTGTGTGTGTGTGGGTACCATGGCTCTGCTCAGTGCCTATTAGAGCCTAATGTTCTCTCTGCGTCTCTATCTATAGCATAAAATCCTTCCTTGCCTTCCAGTTTTATTTAACGATGTCTCAGTGTGAGCATATCATATCATATCATATCAGTCTACAGTGTCTGTTCTCAGTGTCTGTGTGAGTGTGTGAGAAGTGGCTGGAGTGGAGAGAAAGAGAAGGTGATACACTTATACAGAAGGAGAGAAATTTATCCTGAGACTTTCTCCAGGCTGGATCTGCTGGTCTGTTAGACACTGCCCCACCCAGTAGTATCTGATGGAGTGTGTGTGCGTGTGTGTGTGTGTGTGTGTGTGTGTGTGTGTGTGTGTGTGTGTGTGTGTGTGACAGAGTGATGGAGAGGGGTCCTCACTGCCAGCCAGCACTGCCCTTCTAATTGGCCTTTATGAATATTTAATGAAATCAAGATGAAATTCAATCATGGCTTTTAAGTGCTGAATAGAGGAGATGCAGCGTCGGCTTTGGGGTTATTAGTTTCTCTGCTCTGAGACGGCTGAGCCGGTCCTGAGCCATAGCCCCGTGCAGGTGGTCAGGAAGGTGCCGCGGGTCTGACGGGAGCCGCCGCTCTCCCAAGGAATGAATCTTTTATTTTGTTGAGCTTTATTTTTAAACCATGGCTCTGTGGTCACGCAACAGAGACGGCCAGGCAGCTCTCTCTCTCTCTCTCTCTCTCTCTCTCTCTCTCTTTTTGCTGGATGCTGGATGTAAGAAAATCTGCCTTATGCAGTAAGTCAAATTTGGGAATATGTTCTTCATATGATCTTTGCACATTTCAGTGGAATCATGCTAAAAGACATGTTTGAATGTCTTGAAATTCATACATTTTTACCAAACATGTTAAAATACACTTAACACGTCATTTATATTTTGAACAAAAATCTAGGTCTATAAAGAATATTTAATATTTATACCACGCTGTTTTATACCATCTGTGTATTCTGTTCTCCAGCTTGTCGAGTGTGTTAGGTATCAATGCACAAGTTCAAAACAAAGCAACTAATACAAAAATACTAATAACACTTGGGTCAAGCAGATGCCCTGAAGGATTCATTCTTGCCTTATAGAACATTTTATATTTTGAAATACGAACATACTGAGAAACACATATACACACATTCCCATGAATCACATCTGTTACTAGATAGCTATCATGAGTTTTCTAGCTAAACAACTTTACATTGGATAGCAAATCAAAATTGTGAGGATAAATTGTATCTCTAGCTAGAAAATTGGAGAGTTTTCAGCAAGAAAAAAGTTAAATACTCTCTCTCTCCCTCTCTCTATCTCTCCCTCTCTCTCTCTCTCTCTTTCTCTCTCTCTTCTCTCTCTCTCTCTCTCTCTCTCTCTCTCTCTCTCTCTTTTTATTGGTTGTTAGCTCTTGCCTATCACCATTTACTTGGTCTTCTTTTGTGCCTAAAGTTGTGGCATGATGCCATTCGATGTATCTTAGCTGACGTATATAACGTATGTGTACAAATTTCCCTCCAATTCTGACTCAGCATCTATGACTCAGTGATAGGGTTAGTCAGTTCCTATTACAGGATTGGTCACCTGACCTAGTAATCTTTTAAAGAAGAATGCATCATATATATATATATATACCGTTAACAATAATTTATCCAGCTAGTAACAGAGCAGCTGGTCAGCTGAGAACATCTCTGTATTAAATACCAAAATGTGAAATATGTAAAATGGTTATTTAAAAAAATCTGCATTGTAGCTGCATTGTTTAAAAATGATGTTTTAAGTCAGGCGTGCTTTAACAGCAACTAGTTATCATTTTTGTTTCAGTGCTGATTTTCAGATTTGGGAATAAAGCCAGTGTTTGAGTGTGTGCTCGGTAAGCTGTCAGCTAGGGACGTGTAAGATGAGAAGCCCACGAGAGCATGATCTCAGAGTGAGCTCATCCCTCAGACCACTCTCGCATCACAGGGGAGCATCACAACTCAGGGGAGGGCCGAGCTGGAAATTAGGGAGGTGGTGGAGAAGACAGGGGGAAAAGGAGGGGTGTGTGTGTGTGTGTGTGTGTGGTGGGGGTGTTGACTCACTCTCACTGGGGTGTTTCCTTCTTAAAATGAGGTGACTAAGATTGTTGATTCACCTTCCTTCTCTCTCTCTCTCTCTCTCTCTCTCTCTCTCTCTCTCTCTCTCTCTCTCTCTCTCTCTCTCTCTGGGGGATTGTTGGAATTAGACAAAAGAGTCCTAGGAGGACATCGACAAAGACACAGAGTCTGTGCGTCACTGCTGGGACAGATGCAAACAACCTAAGTAGCTCACAACTAATTTCCCTTACCTCATCACAACACCATTGCCGTGTGTGTGTGTGGAAATAGGGTGTGTCTATGGTTGCCAGTAATTTATGACAATTTTTTGTGCCTTCATCATAATCCAGGGTCAAAGCCCGCTTGCTTTGTGTAGACTGCTTTCCCCCCTTTCTTGATGCCCTCCATTTGCTACTTGTACCCTTCCTCGCTTTGTTCCAGTCAAATGATTAAGTCCGCTACCTGCTACCATAGGTATTTTTTTTATATAATAGATAGCTAAGGTGAAACGACTCAGGTTAATCTTTTAATATTGACCTTACATGAATGTGAAATGAGACTCCAAATTGTTGGGTGGATTTTTAAATAACCCCCCTCCTTTCTCATGTGCCCACATGCAGGATAATCATCAGCAAATAGGAAAAGTAAATTCAGGAGGAAATATTGCAAATGGGCTTTGGGTAGACTGGGCATGAATATTTAATTCGTTCATAAGGAGTGAGGTTTAGTAAATGAAGGGTTTTGCTGGTGAGAGTTTTTTTTTTCTCCCTCCCTTCTCTATCTGCAGACCAGCCATCTTAATTACAGTCGTGCCGGGCTGCAGCCAGCCCAGATTAAGCCGCTATTGGAAAGGTGCGCATCAGTCTGATAAGATTAATGGCATTTTATGGAGAAAGTTTGGGACGTCTGGCCTATTTGGAGTCTGGTCTGAATGTAGGCCAGCAAAGGCAAAGCAAAAAAAAAAAAAACCCTGGAAAGAAAACGGAGGAATATCAGGGATTATGCATGAATCAGGTAGCTCGGTGATTCTGTCATTATATTGTCAGATGATCGCTGATTGAGAAGAAATGGAGAATTTATTCGTCTGGACTGTGTGTGGGTGTGGACTGGAGTGAATATGTGCCAGCATATGGCACCAGGAATAAGGGGAAGCCCTTAGACACCAGGGCATTCTGGGATGCTCATGGCTGCTCTCTCTCTTTCTCTCTCTCTCTCTCTCTCTCTCTCTCTCTGTGTGTGTGTGTGTGTGTGTGTGTGTGTGTGTGTGTGTGTGTGTGTGTATAGGGAATTCCCTGGCACATAGCATCGTTTGATAAAGATTAATACAATCCTATTTTCATGCCCAGAATTGTCCTCGTAATGTCTCTCTCTCCCTCTGTGTGTGTGTGTGTGTGTGTGTGTGTGTGTGTGTGTGTGTTTGGATGGGGGGGGTTCCTAGGAAACACTAAGCGTCCCATTCGGGCAGGCTTCAGAGTGACAGTTAGGGTGAGAGAGAAGAGCACAATGCTCTAATTAACCATTATCACAGGAAGAGAATCAGCATTTAGCGAAAGCTGCAATGCCTCATTGAGTGTTAATGAAAACTGCTCCGCTCTCGTTTTTCTCTCACCTCTTATTTTTAGTTTGTGCCCTGGCCATTCGTTAGTGGTGTAGAGAAATAAAGAAGGATGAGTTTTTATTCAAAAATATTTGACCGAACTGATTTGCGCTGTATAGTTTTAGTGGTGAATTATTCTCCGTACTCAAGAGGTCTCATAATTCAATTCTTTCCCGTTTATTTTTTCTCACCATCATCGCCATTCTGTAGTAATGACTTAAGCAGATATATGAAACAATTATCACAATTTATATCCTTTATTATTTTAACTCTCTATGAGGAATAACTCTGTCTAGCTTTTTAAAAGTGCTGATCAGATGATAAGCACACACCAGCAGCTCTAACAATCCAAAGCTCTGAGGCTAGCTTGATTTCTCCATGATCTGATCTGAGTGTTTAAGGCAGAGACACTGCAGGAAGCACTGACTGTCTCAGAACAGGCATTTTCTGACCGTATCTGTGTCCTCTCTGTTTTAACGTCAGTGGATCTAGGCATGGTTGGATTTTGGTTAAGCTTTTTGTCTGGAACTACTCCAAACGACAGAGCTGATTGTTCAACAAGATTCCAGCTCACTGAAGTCTTACAATAGCTGAAGGAAATTTTTTGCTTTACTGTTCATTTCAGTATCATTTGCTCAGAAAGAATCGTAGGGAACGCTTGATGGGTGCTTACTTCCTGGAGACATCATTTGAGTAACGTATCTGGCCACGCTACATTGGCAGAGAATGACGTACTAACAATACTAATTGGCCGATGGCCCCGTTTTAAACTCAGCGTTTGTGGCTAGAATCTACACAGTCCATGATTAACCAGTGCATTAACTCAAATTAGCTTTTGGCTGTAGTGTTTGCTATTTTGGGTCTCTTAAACAAATGATCATTGGAGAAAGGAAGAAAAATACAGAATTTTTTTTCTACTCCATCTTGTATCTTGATGGTGAGGATTTCTAGATAGTCTTTTCCTCAATCTAACTCTGTGTAATGGTTATTGAACCCAGAATAATCTAGATATCACACACACGAAAAAGCTCTGCTTTCAGGTGAAATGCTACAAGCTTTTACATGTGCTGCAAGATCAGTGGCTCTGAGTAAGTGTGTCCTAGAGATAAAAGTTTAAACAGTGGAGCTCTTGTATGACTAACCATGCATGAGACTAACCATGTATGAGATGCAGAATGCAGCATATCCAGCAGGGGGAGCCATAATAATGACACTTCATGATTCAAAGTACAAGTAGCACTTTTTTTTATTTCTGACAAATGTGCTGTGTATTATATATTAAAATGTAGGGGACATTTAACAGGTTTATGGAGGTTACCTTTTAAAATAGTTCAAATGTAATAGACTAATCGCACAGGAATGTGAGTGTGTGTGTGTGTGTGTGTGTGTGCATATCAGTATACAGTCACCTCTCTTATATTTCTGAGTGGAGCCACTTATGAAGAAGGACCCGCAGTGAATTTAAGAGTGTGTGTGAATGTGTGTGTATCTGGGAGAGAGAGAGAGAGAGAGACAGAGAGAGACAGAGAGAGAGAGAGAGAGTGTCTTTGCAGCCGCATCATGTCAATTAGGTTGTGCGTTGGCCTATGATTGCACACCTATTGATCTGAAGTATGACTTTTGTGAATTGCTTGTGCCCTTGTCACACACTATCACCAAGAGGCTACTCGAACACACTGCACCCCACAAATACATCACTTGGAGGATCGGTCTTTCTCTCTCACACACAGATAGGCGTCAACTTCAGGGGTACTCTAGAGTTTGAGCACCCACAATATTTCAAATAAAAAAAA